>CM070035.1:12254290-12274023 GCA_036250615.1 Ptychadena robeensis | reverse complement strand
TGGTAGAACAAAAGTTGATTGTACAGAAATTGTATGGTAAGATTGTAAGGTGTAAAGGGGCCTTTATTCAGTATATGATTTAATGTAGAAGTATAAAACAATTAAGTGGTAAAGCGTATTTAGGGGGAAAAAAGGGTGGTTGTTTCTTGGTGCCAGAAGTTCTGCTCTATCAGGAGAAAAGAATGGGATTATTTTTAGGATGGACATCACCTATCAATATCAGATGGTGAACCTAAAACAATTCTGTTGTCAATAATTAATAATGGTCAATAAAATTTTTTAAAAAACCTTTTTAAAAACTTTGTGTTTCATTTTTCTTTTGTTTTGATGATTGACCCATTTCATGTAGAATACATTTGGTAATTATTTCTAGGTAGAAGAGTTTCTTGAAACCTAGCTTTGAAGGTCTTTAAAGGCATTGATAATCTTTCAGCCAAATGCTGACATGTTTAGGTTGTTTCCCTCCTTTTACAGTAATGTTGACCATGTTGTGGAGTCAGCCCCAAAACTGCCCACCTCCATATGAGTTTCCTATTATCTGCACCGGAAGTGGTGGTATTAGGGCAGATCCGAGGTTTAAAAATAATCTGGTGGTGCTCCACCCCTCCAATGACGTTGCATTGCGGCAGGCTCTGGGGCAAGTGGACTTGAGAAGGTAGATGTCAGCAGTGAAGTCTACCTTCCCAAATCTTCTTTCCCCAAAAACCCACTGTGGTAACGCTGGAGGGGTGGAGCATCGCCAGATTCAGATCCGGATTGGTGGAGGTAGCGAGATTGAAAGAGTCTGCTCCTCCATCCTACATGTTTGATGCCCCATTTCATGTTGTACGTGGTAAGTTATTTCTTAAGCCCAGCATAGACGTCTTGATGCTGGGCCGATTTCTCGTGAGTTCGACGTTCGTGAGGACGTCACATTTACTTTGGATTACTTAAGATGGGTCCCCCGTCCAATGTAAGGAGATCACCCTAAAATTTACGGACCTGTCCATAATTTGTTAGATCGATTTACCGGCTGAATTTCTCTGTCAGATTTCTTTAGATCTCCTTTTGTTTTACCAAAACCATGTAATATGAGGGACTTTCTAAACCATCAAGTCTACCTGTATTCAATCGCAGAGGACCCGGCACTACATAGTTGCTGGTAGAACTAAAGGATATCTGACAGAGAGATCTAAAGGTGTATGGCACGCTTTAGGTTTGAGCATTAGATTTGCGGCAGATTGGCCTTCATGAGCGCTCACAGTGGTCAATCTGTGGCAAAGTCAGCCGGTTATGGCCAACTTGCAGTTGTATTATTCTAATCAGCATCTAAGAGATGTGTTATGGGTTTTAAGGCATTAGAATGGGCACCAAACACACAACATGTTTGTCACCGCTATCTGACACAGTATAGCCTCTTGTGTAACGACATCAACAAGTTTACAAATGCTTGTTATACCCTTGGTGCACTGAGCCTGAACTGTTGATGAGCGGTATCCTGGAGTGAAATCCTCATTATCTGTCGGTGAGATACATTTATGTGTGTTTAGGTGCGATTGTTTGGGGAGTTAATGCCTATGGGACCAGGAAACCATTATATTAATAATATAGAGGAGATCAAACATTTGTATGAATTTGTTTTTTTTTTTATCTGTTTACCCGTATAGTGGATAACAACAATGGGCAATTATTGTCAGTGTCACACATAAGTAATGAGGTGCCTTACATTATATTTGCATCTTTATCTATCTATATTATCTGTGCAAAATGTTAGGTTTTTAAGTGTATTTCTATTTAGAACTTTGTTTTTTTGGAGTAGAAACTTTCTTCTACCCAAAGAGTAGATATCATCAGTGGATAATGTCTCTTCCAGTAAGGATAAGCCTCACCCACTATAAATACCTGACCTGTGAGAGTTTACTGTGGGACACTGGGGCACCATGAATGGATGGGAGCATGACAGATTGTTAGGGCTTAAGCAGGGTACAGACCTGCAGATATGGGCCAGATCGATGGCCGCTTCGAGAGCTATGCACGCTCACGGCCATTTATCTGGCCAATATAATATGCTCCCATCGCTGTTTTCGAGCGGGACAAATCAATCCCGCTCGAAAACAGCCATATCGGACATGGCCGTAAATACGGCTGATGTCCAATGCTTTGCATAGAGACCACTGGTCTCCAGGCAAAGCTTTAGCTGAGCCGGGGAGAGCAGAGCTGTCTCTCTCCGGCTCCGCCAAAATCTGATAGCAGCGTGATGATGACATCACGCTGCTGCAGGGTACATCGGACGGCTCAAATGTTAAGCCCTCTGTGCCCTGCTTAAATCCACAAATTTCTAAAAATCCAAGTAAAAACCCCAGAAAGTTGCACAGTACAAAGTTTGTAACTCACAAGTTGTGTTTAATGTGTAAACATAAAAATGAGTCGTCAATGTATATAAACATTCTGTTTTAACTTTAACTCTATCAGTCTGGCAGACATGTTTCGGGGTAGGGTATATTTACTACTACCGTATTAGTCTAGATAAGTATGGAGAAGCTTTGGCTTAGTATCTGCTGATGTGGACAGTGCTGCCGTGGCCTGCCCAGGAGTCAGGTAGAGAGAGCCCATAGTAGCTGTGTCTCTAGTGTGGTACGGTGGATGGGGACCACCACTTTATGGCACTTTGGCTATGGACATCAGAAAAGCACTTTATTTTAAACACCAGCCTCCTGGTCTTTTGGCCACGACCAGGATTTTTATGGTTGTCTACAAGGTCAGGCTAGTTCTTCAATGGGCAATTATTTATTATTTTTCATGTTTGTGTTGCCCACCCCAAACCCTGACTTGTGTCTTTTTTTCATGAATATAGGCGTTGTTCCTGAAAGTGGTTGGGAGAAGTGCTTCTGGTGACTAGGCTCCAGTCGAGGTTCCCTAGTGAAAAGGATGCTTGGTTTGAATGGCTTTGGCCATCTGGGCATAGTGTTTGCACGCCTTTGCCCCCTCAGGGTTTTGAGTCCATAGCCTCTTTAAAGGTGGGGCATAGGAAAATGCTTAGTGCCTTTTTGTGAAGTTTAATTTTTTGCAAAACTGTTAAGTCCCCCATACACCTTACAATTTTACCATACAATTTCTGTACAATCAACTTTTCTTCTACCAAAAGCATGTAATATGAGGAGCTTTCTACTCCTTCCAATCACTATGTATTCTATCAGGGAGTACCCGGCACTACATAGTGATTGGAAGGTATATATCACTGCTATGTATTCTATCAGGGAGGACCCGGCACTACATAGCAGTGATATATACCTTCCAATCACTATGTATTCTATCAGGGAGGACCCGGCACTACATAGTTGTGGTATGGGGGCTTACGTTTCATGAATGTTTGCTTGTCACGAGCCTCAGTCTCTCAAGAAAAGTAAAGCTGGCCATACACCTTTAGATCTGTCTGTCAGATATCTTTTAGATCTACCAACAATGATGTAGTATAGGGTCCTCTGTGATAGAACACAGGTAGACCTAATGGTTTAGAAAGTCCCTCATATTACATGGTGTTGGTAAAACAAAGGAAATCTAAAGGTGTATGGGGACCCTAAGAAAACTTCCTTTTAGTTTACATAGTACTCAGGCTGTGTTTTGCATAGCTTACACTTTGACGACCAACGGGCATTCAATCTACAAATGAGAGATGTACCCAATCCTCCGGTAATTTATTGGTTAAGGGTTTGTTTTCATTAACAAAGCCCATGGTGGCTGGGTTATGAATATTCTGTGTTCTATTTTAAACTGAAAATTGTATGCAGGTACAACAAGAATGTAATCAGCATGTTTTTTCCCTGCTATTTGTTAACATCTGTCCTGATTTCAATATGTCATATTACAGAGACATGAATATTAAACAAATACGTGAATATTCATGAGCCTCCAAAACCTGAAGGAAGCTGTGTCGGACTTCGGGCTGCTGTACAATTTGTTCATTAGAAGGGTCTTAAAACCTGCAAAGAATCCACTCGTCTTCGAAATCATCTGAATCTACTCTTAAGCTAATTAACAAGGCACTCAAACATCCTAATTGACTGAAATTAATGCTGTAGGAAGATGCAAGCGCACAGTCCATCCCGGCCCTCCTAGAATATATAATTTTAATGTATTTTACTGATGTAACTAACATGATGGGAAATTATCTTGAGTCTTCGAGCCAGAATTCATGTCCTTGGGCATTTGAAAAGGTCGAACTGAAGGAATACTGTAGGTCTTATGCCTGATTGATATTTAGGTTGATTTGCAGTGGAAGACATTCAATTTCTATTGTCCTTGCTTGTCCACATCTGCCCAGTGGTTTCATCCTACCCAACAGTGTCCATGCTTCAACCATAACCAATGAAAATATGGTCCCAAGTATGGTGGCCTCTCATATTATTATTATTATTATCATTTATTTATATAGCGCCAACATATTACGCAGCGCTGTACAATACATTAGAGTGGAGATACAACACACAATAACACACAGGTACAGGTAATGACACAGGAGGAATAGGGGACCCTGCCCGGTTGGGCTTACAGTCTAATAGGTTGGGGAACAGAGTATACAATAGGTGGGGGGGTATCTCATAGGATAAGATCTGTTGGCTTTGCCTAAAACATGAACAGTGGATTGGCAGAATTTTACATTCATACAGCTCTATTTTTGTTTTTGGTTATTGGGAACACTGTGGATTAGTTTTTTTTTTGTTTGTTTGTTTTTTTTGGTTACATTTTTATTGACTTCAATTAAAAAGTTCTTCCTTACTTTTTGATGACGTTAAAAGTAATTTTCCAACTAGGGATAAAAGTGCTATAAAACAAAAAAGCTTCTCATCATTTCTTCTACACCCCAGTTGGCATAAATGGCTTTGGCTTGAGTTGGCTTGAATGTTGTAATAACCAAGAAAAGGGTGCATGGTTGTCACAATCACTGACTAGGCACTTTTTGTTGTTATCTGTATCATTCTACCCAAGTGTCCATGATGCAAGTCTGATCATAAAAAATATGGCCCCAAATATGGCCTCTCGGTATGATAAGATCCTCTGTTGGCTATGCCTAAAACATAAATGGTGGTTTGGCAGCATTTTACATTCATACAACAGCACTATAATCTTTTTGGTTGTGGGGTAAATTAGTTTTTATTTACTTCAATTAAAAATATCTTCCTTAAGTCTTGCCATGTGGTGTCCATACAAAAAAAATGGGGTAAAGCTAGCCATACACGTGTCGGATTCCATGGGCAATTGATCACTCACCCGATCGATTCCGGCGATCTCAGCGGGAATCGGAGCTCCGATCAATCAGCCAATTAAGAGTATCCGATCGCTGCATACCACCTTGTCCCACGGATTCCTGGACGATTCCATGTCTGATCACTTCCCAAATGGCAACTCCCCCTGATGTGTGCAGAATCGGATCAGAAAGACCAACATGTTGGTTCTCTGTCGGATCCGATTCTGAGCCCCCGATCAATCGGACGCGAACGATCGGACAAAGTGGGCTGCACGCGATTCCGGCACGATCGTTTCGCGTGCACGCGCCCGGAATCGATCGTGCCGGAATCCGGTGGGAATCCGACACGTGTATGGGGGCCTTTAGGTTGTCACAATCACGTACTTGGTTCTTTTTACTCAGGGAACAAATTGTATAAAACACAATGGTACACAATGGACACAAATGGTATAAAAACCTAAAAAAGCTTCTCATCATTTCTTCTACACCCCAGTTGGAATAAATGGCTTTGCCTTGAGTTGACTTGAATGTAGCAATGACCAAGAAAAGGGGGCACGGTTGTGACAATCACAACATGGTACTTTTATTATATCTACTGGAGATGTTTCCCATTATTTTTGGATGAGAATTGGGAAGCGGAACTCAACTAGAGATACAAATGCTAAAAAAAATCATGAAAAGGTCTCTCATTCTACCCTCTGCACCCCAATTGTAATAAAATGTTTTGGCTTGGTCTAGGCTGATTGTGGTAATGACGAAGAATACGGGGTGCAGTTGTCGCTGACTGGGTACTTTTATTTTGATCTGTCTCTACTGGAGAGGTTTCCCATTAACTTCTTTATGGTTATCGAGAAGTATCTTCCCAACTAGGGACACACAAATGCTATAAAAACCCCAAAAAGTACTCTACTCTAATACTTCCCTCTACAACCCAATTGGAATAAATGGCTTTGGATTGAGTTGAGCGGAATAGGGAAATGACCAGGAAAGGGGGCACAGTTGTGACAATCACTGACATGGGACTTTTATTATATCTACTGGATATGTTTCCTGTTAATTTTTTGATGGGAATTGAGCAGTGTTCCCAACTAGGGATGCAAATGCTATAAAAACCCCAGAAAAGTTGTCATTCTACCCTCTGCTCCCCAATTGGAATAAAAGGTTTTGGCTTGGTTTAGGCTTATTGTGGTAATGAGTAAGAATACGGAGTGCAGTTTTTACCAACACGGACTCAATACTTTTATTTTGATTTGTGTCTACTGGAGAGGTTTTCCATTAACTTCTTCATGGCAATCGAGAATATCTTCCCAACTAGGAACACAAATGCTATAAAGGGCTCTTATCCTTCCCACTACACCCCAATTGGAATAAATAGCATTTGGCTTGATTTTGGCTAATTGTGGTAATGACCAAGAATACGGGGTGCAGTTGTCACCAACACTGACTGGGTACTTTTATTATGATCGGTCTCTACTGCAGGGGTTTCCCTAGTTGGGAAGAAAATTCCCAACTAGGGATACAAATGCTTTATAAAAAACCAAAAGGGGCTTTTCTCCTTCCCTCCACATAAATGGCCTTGACTTGAGAAGAGCGGAATATGGTATTGATCTCTAAGTTTATGGTGGTTTTAGGTCAGTAGCAGGTAGGGTAGGGTAATGGGTAAGCTGCATAGTCTGTAAAATAATCAGTATGATAATATTTATATATAAAATGGTATTTTTTTGATCAATCATTGATGTTTGCTGTAAACACATCATCTTATTGGACATGTTAAAGTCAAATAGGCCCTCAAGCTACAGTTCGAGATAATTCTCAAGGAGATAATACAATCAGATTGTAATGTGTAGCAAGGTTTAGGGCCGAAATAGTTCATGTCTATTTTGCAAGGCATTTAAATGCATTTCCAACTATTTTAAAATCAAAGTTTAACATAAAAGGCATAAAAGAGTTCTGTTTGGTTAAACAACTTTAAAGCTTCAGGTTATTTCTGCATCTGTAGGAGTTTAATAATAAAACTATCATGTTAGTAGTTTTCCAGTAGCCAGGTTACTCCCTAAGCAAAGACAAATCTTTCAACATGTCCATATTTTAAGGTCTGGCTGGTCCACTGGGAACTGGTGGATGTACCAGAAGACCCCCTGACCTTCCGTTCCTCACTTTCTATGTTCTTCACACAGAGTTGTTTCCTTGCTGTTTCATCTCCAACAGAGTGAGAATGTGTTTAGATATGGTTCCTGTAAGAGATTAACATCTGGAATACCGTTCCTGTCTGCCGCTAGTTTTCTCCACATGAATATTTATTTTCAGACACCATATGGGTTGAATGTTTGGTTTTATAGCAGGCTGGCCTCTCCTGGATGTCAGTTGATGCATACTATGGACTTGAGTTATGAAAACGGAGCCAATGAGGCAATGGGATGTTACCAGATGCAAAGCAGCCTGGTGTTAGGTTTAAAGTGAACATATGTGTCGGAGAAAGCCATGAAGTTAGATTTCAAAAGCATCCCTGTGCCAAAAGATGTTCAAAGAAATGTTATTGAAGCTGGGCTAGACCTGTGCAGTTTTCATAAATGTGAATTATTGGGCTTAGCTTTTAACTAGTCCCTAATTTCATAAAGCATTTGTGACATCACTTTCATAATCCTAAAAAACCTTCATGTATATGTTGCCACATATGTAATCTCTGACCTTCCTCCTTAAGATTATTTGCATAATTGAGCAGGGCTGTGGAGTCAGAGTCGAGGAGTCGGAGACGGCAAAAAATGGACCTCCTACTAAAAATGGACTCGTACTAAATTTAAATGGAAATTAAAAAAAAATGTCAAATGTCGCAATTAACAAACCGTCATAATGAACAAGTCGTTCATTATGACGGTTTGTTAATTGCGACATTTGACATTTTTTTTTAAATTTCCATTTAAATTTAGTAGGAGTCCATTTTTAGTAGGCATGCTATAAGAATAAATGCATGCCGTGCATAACATTACAGCACCCACCTCCTTTTTAGTAGCAGACTAAGGCTATGTTTCCACATATGCCCGGAACCCTGCTTGGCGGGAATCCTAACGTAGCACATAGATATTGCCTGCTCGGTGGATGCTGTGTTTACACATCTGACGATGCAGAGGCTCAACGCACTCAACTACATTCAGCCTTGCATCGGCGGAACGGCTCGGCGCAATGAAGACACAGCATCTGTCGAGCAGGTAACTGAATGTACTCCGTCAGGACCTCCTGCCAAGCAATACACTTAGCGGAGGGGGTCCCGACACATGTGGAAACCTTCCCTAACTTAGGACCACTTGTGCAGACAGTGTGCAGGGTGGGAATTTAGGAGGGAGAGTAATCCGATTTTCAAAATGTATTGAAATTTAGGATTTGAACCAAATACTGGATACTTGACAGGTATAGGTCAGACATTAAACACAAATGTAGTGGTTCTAGTAATGGCTTTATGGTCCTGGAAAGTACTTAGCATGTTTGTTGAGCTGACTCTATGTTAGTTTTTACAGATTTTGCAGCCATCTGAAATGTGGGAGCTAATCCCGTGACCCAAACACTGCAGCAGCAAAGAAGCAGTTAAGTCTGTTTCCCTTAAGTTGGGTCTGGTGATTAATCTTTCCTAAATCGGTATATTTAACCATAAAATTGATGATTACTGTACTACGATGACAGTACTGACCTCGCCACGGAGCGAGGCAAATTCATTCTCCTTTTCCAGGCCGTGGTAATGACTTAGACAGGAGATCTTTAGCTAAAGCTGGCACTTCTTTTGCCATCTGAGCCCCTCAGATTAAATGGGAACATCTGCGCACGTTAAAGCTATTACATGAACCTGTAATAAGATTACATTGTTAATATCGTTAAGAAGGGAGAAAGATCCGTCATTTCTTTGGGAAAGTGATTGCAAACCGTCAATCCTAATCGTATTATTACCTCCAGATGTGATTTCTCTACGTGTTGTAAATAGTGTCATTAGTTAACAGGTATTTCTGGAAAAGAAGAGCGATATTTAGAAATTCTGTGCAATAAATGTACCTTTCCTTGTGTGTTATCCATTTAAATTTGCGCTTTGTTAGAAAGTCAGAGGCAGGGGTGCACATAACATTTTTAGTGAGCTCCTCAGATCAGTACCAGGAGATGGTGTTTGGTACTCAACCCATATGTAGGGTGGACTTCCTCACTGTCTCCCTCACTGTCCTCTGCGTCACTCTCCTCCATGGTAGATTCTACTGCAGATGGACCTCCCTGTTCCTGATTAATCCTCCGATTATCTGTCTCCTTCCACAGGTCACCAGCTGGCTTTGGGTCAAATATAACTCACACGTTTGAACCCCCAGATCTCATTACATCAGTAGTACAACCCTGAAATGTTATGGCTTAGTAACTAACCCCTGAGACTGCATGCAGTCCAAAGGTCATCCTTTTATAGTCATATTCTGTCACACAGTGCTTTTCTCTTGTCCGCTTTTACCCTTGCATATACCTACTCTGACTTTCATCCTCCAGATCTCTAATACCCTTCGAAGTCCAATCTTTTTGTTTGGATTATTAATTTACTTTCATAATTACACACCCCTAAGTACATAACCTTTCATAGTTATGTTTCCCTGCGGTTATCTAAGTGACATAAGTGAGTTAAATACATGCAACATTTAGCTGCAGCCGCCCAGACACTGAGCGCCTCCAAGTTGTTAGTACATATGAGCTGTGTTACAATAATGCTGGTACGCAGAGCTAGGTTTTGGCTGCTTTTGAGTACCAGAGTACCACTTATGTGCACACCTGGTCAGAGGTGCGCCTAACTTTGTATTTTGACCCGACAACGCCTATTGAATTATTGCTGTTCAACGCCTGTTCCATCTTGATTATATAACAAGAAAGGGGTTAATGGGCGGAGAGACTGGAAGTCCCAGTCTATCCACCCATCAGAGTTTTCTCCTTACCGAAGCAAGGACAAGGGGACTTTCACGAGGCCATCCTACTTAACAGACATTACCCCATGTGGGGATTTTACCATAAATAATAAGTTTAGTGAGTAGCAAACAAGCCATGGTCAGAATAGCAGCACAGTTATAAATTAAACAAAGGGTTAATGGAGTCCAAATAATGTAGTCCTTGTTTAAAAACAAAACAGTCTTTTAATCCTCGCGTAAAAAGAAACTGAGTGTCAAAGATTCATTCATCTTTTGGGTTTATATATTGTCCCATCCAACTCAACGCGCGTTTCAAACGTTTTCATCAGGAGGTGTGGTTGTCGAGAGTTGTAAATCACTGGGTTGGTCAGCCCGGCGTGGAACTGCACACCAGGAACGAGGGGCCACTGTGGGGAGCCACCGGGATACACGATAGGGATGCATAAGTTAAAGATAAGTAGGATATATTAAAAGAAAGGGGTTCCAGAAAATTGAAGAAGATCTAAGTAGGGAGAGGGGTCACCAGGACCATCTTGATTGCCTCAATGTACAGTGTCTGCTGCTATATTTAAATGCAAGCGCCGGCTTTAGGGCTTTTTTCTCTATAAGTCCATTCCTTGTCAGCACATTTGCATATAAAACATCTAACACCCCGTCCTGCCTCTTTCCAAGAGTTCTATACAGGTGATTTGTAAAAAATGTAAATATCACCCGAAGGGTTCTGTATTTCACTAATTCAACTTAAAAGGTAAAACTAATACATGAAATATACTGATCACATGCAAAGCGAGATACTTCAGCCTTTATTTGTTATAATTTTAATTAAGATTATAATCTTAATTTCAGAAAATCTGAATATTACATGAAACCAATAAAACCTAAAAAAGATTTTAATGTGAAAAATGTCAGACCATTTTATAATCGTGTATATGTACTCAGTACTTGGTTTAGGCCCCTTTTGCATCAATTCCATCAATGTGGCATGGATGGTATCACCCTGTGGCCTGCTGAGGTGATATGGAAGACCAGGATGCTTCAATAGCGGCCTTCAGCTCTTCTGCTTTGTTCCCTCTCACGTCTCTCATCTTTCTCTTGGCAATGCCCCAGAGATTCTCTATGGTGTTCAGGTCAGGCGAGTTTGCACAGTAATGCTATGGTCATTAACCTCCCTGGCGGTTCACTGAGGTGCAGATTTCTGTACCAAAAGTGATACAGTGTTTTGCCTTTCCGCCCCCATCGCGATCAGACTGCGCCAGTACTTGCTCCAGGTGGGCGCGTTCATTTTGCGATTGATCACCAAGCGATCACCCGAATGCGCATGGTGATCATTTGCAAAATCGGCCACAGAATAAAGCGCTATGGCCGGCTTTAGAGGTACAGAAAAAAAAATTATTATTTTTTTTTCTATAAGTTTACACTTGTTTTCTTTTCTTTTGATTTGGATTGGATAAAACATTTATAAAACATTTATCCAATCCAATCAAAATAAAAACAAATGAAAAAAAAAAATAATCATTTCTGTACCTTTAAATCTCCCGCCCGCCGGATGACGTCATCGGCACACGAGAGCCGATCACAGAGATAGCCGGAGACCTTGGCTATTTCCGGATGGGCTCGTGTGCAGCCAAACGCGCTGAGCGTTCCTGCTAGTGGGATCCACTTTGAGCTGGATTATAGAAAGACATTTCTATAATCCAGCTCAAAAGTTAAGCAGGTGAGCTCTCACGATGTGCCCGAACCCAGTTCGGGCGTATCGATAGTTGCAGTGTGCCTTTGCCCGAACTGGGTTCGGGCATATCGCTAGGGAGGTTAAACCATGTTTTGGTACTTTTGGCAGTTTGGGCCGGTGACAAGTCCTGCTGGAAAATTAGGTCAGCATCTCCATAAAGCTCTGTGTCTGCGGAAGGAAGCATGAAGTGCTCCAAAATCTCCTGGTAGACAGCTGCATGACTCTGGACTGGCTCAGTGGACCAACACCAGCAGATGACATGGCTCCTAAATCAACACAGACTGTGGAATCTTCACACTGGATTTCCAGCATCTTGGATTGTATCCTCTCTAATCTTCCTCCAGACTCCGGCTCCTTGGTTTCCAAATCGTATGCTATATTTGCTCTCCTCAGAGAAGAGGACTGTGGCCCACTGATCAATGGACCAGTTCTTTTTTTCCTTTATCCCGGGTAAAGGTGACCATACACGTGCCGATTTTTCGGCCGTTTTTAGCTCTCCCGACCGATCCGGTCGGGTAGGTCGGTCGGGAGGGATTCAGAACTGTTTTAAAATCGGCTGAAAAGTCGGTCGGGTCCCGACCGCGGATGCCCAATTTTTCGGGAAAACGGCAGCTTTTATATGTCATGTACAAGCTGCCGTCTTCCCGAAAAATCGGGCATCCACGGGCGGGACCCGACCGACTTTTCAGCCGAACAGTTCTGAATCCCTCCCGACCGCTAAAAACGGCCGAAAAATCGGCACGTGTATGGTCACCTTAAGACGCTTATGACGTTGTTTGTTGTTCAGGATCGGCTTGACAACAGGAATACAACATCTATGTGCGGTGGCTCTAAATGCACTAACTCCAGCCTCAGTCCACTCCTTGTGAAAGTCCACAACACTTTTGAATGTCCTTTTCCTGACAATCCTCTCCAGGTTGCACTCCTCCCTGCAGCTTGTACACCTTTTTCTTTCACACTTTTCCCTTCCACATCACTCTCGATAAGCTTTGATGCTACACACAACTTCTTTTGCAATTACCCTTTGAGGTTTTCCCTCCTTATGGAAGGTGTCAATAATGGTTTTCTTCACATCTGTCAGGTCAGCAGTCTTTCCCATGATTGTGAATCCTCCTGAACCAGACCGATAGGCCATTAAAAGGCTCAGGAACCCTTTGCAGGGGGGTTTAATTAATTAGCTGATTAGAGTCTGACACTTTTAGCCTAGAATATTGAACCTTTTCACATTCAATTAAAGTGAGATTCGGAGATTCACATTCAATTCGGAGATGTTGGGATTTTCATAAGCTGTAAGCCATAACGATCTCAATTATAACAGATAAAGTCTTGAAATATCTCACTTTGCATGTAATCAGTCTATTCCATACATTTGTTTCACCTTTTAAATTGAATAAGTGAAATACAGGAACTTTTGGACGATATTCTAGTGCATCTGTATAAGAAACTGATAACAAGCCAGACATCCAGTGAAATAAAAACTTGAGCAATGACACTACTGGCAGTGACGGTACCCCGAATACTGAACTCTTCCATACTTACAATTTAGCAGAGAACCAGGGATGGAGCATTGGAGAAGTTGCATTTTCTAATTTTAGAAATACCTTTGTTTTTTAATAAATGTTGAAGTATGGCTTTAAGGCTTTTTGTTGCTCTACATTGCTGCTCGACCAGTTATTGCAGAATTTATTTCCCTTGAGGTCCGTCCCCTAAAAGAAAAAAAAAAACACAATCTTCCCTCTCTGTGCCTATGGAAGTCTCCAATGACTGTTATTATCCTCATTATTTATACATGAGGTTCCTTATAAAGGATTTGGTAAATTGCTTCTTTCCTGCTATACATTGCACTGTTCAGTGCCTTAGTGACGCTGTAGGGTCCAAGGCTAATTGTATTCTTCCGTATGTTACTACTGAGACCCGATGACCAAATAGGAATACATGAGACCACCAGAATGAATGTAGAATAATATATATTCATTTGACAAGGATTTTGATAAACCTTAGATCAGAAGACCACTCTGATGACATCAGAAGGAGGTTAAACTTGTTTTTTCATGTTTCTCCACTGGTGTGTCTTAGCTCCTCAGCCTCCTCAGTCTTTTAGTAGTTGTTGAAGATGACACTTTATTTGGTTGTTATGGTCGTCCATATATGCTGCATCTCAATGCTGCTTGCCACATGAGAAGTTTCCCCAGTCTCAAGCAATGCTGACTTTCTGAAAGCAGTATATTGGATTTGTTGGCTTCCAGGTCTGCAGTCTCAGTGTTCTCCCCAGATTTTTTTTTCAGCCGGGCGGCGCGATGACGTCATCGCGCCGCCTGCACCGGTCCGGCGGCCTCTCTGATAGGCTGCCGGCCAGCGGCAGCACACAAGTCCTCTGACAGGCGGCGCCTCCCCATTCTTCAGGAGCGCGCCGCAGCCACTGAAAGACTCCGGCCCGCGGCTCCGGTAGTGTGCCGCGGGCCAGAGTCTTTCAGTGGCTGTGGCGCGCTCCTGAAGAATGGGAGGCGCCGCCTGTCAGGCTGCTCGCCACGGAGGACTTGTGTGCCGGGCGGGGACCAAAATCTCCCGGGCGGGCCGCCCGGCCAATCTGCTTTGGGGAGAACACTGAGTCTACACAATTTAGGTAGGATTAGATCAGGGGTCTGCAACCTGCAGCTCCAGAGCCGCATGTGGCTCTTTATCTTTTTTGTAGTGGCTCCCTGGATGCCAACAAGCCTCCACCCTCTGCTTCCAATAGCACATACATGGCGGAAGGAAGATAGAGCTTGAGTGTACATGGCTGGCTGCTGAAGCAGCTGTGGCTCCTTGTTCTTCTTCCCCATCGCCCAACAGTGGAGCTGACCACAGCAATTGCAGGGGAGATGCCTAGTAAAAAACTGGAGAGGAAGGCTACAGGGCCACCTTTTATATACTGTCTTGGGGCTCTCACACTACTCATACTGTGTTGTTTACAGGCAATTAACACCGTATGAGTTAGTGGACACACTGCATTTAAAAAAAATTGTTATAGGTTAACACACTGCGGTGTGCGGTAATGCAGAATACAGCAAGTGCGACAAATTTCTTAATTGACAGTAAAGGTTGCTGACCCATAGATAAGATAATGCTTTGTTTACAGTCCATGCTTAAATTACTGTAACCACCTTGTATTCCAGAGTGTGGCTGGTGGTACATTTTCACTGCAAAAAAAGCAGTAACCCCCAAGCTACACTCAGGGTAGCTTACCTGCTATCCCGCAGTGTCCTTCGGCGATGCTGGCCGGGTATCTCTTCTTCCTCTGGACTGCCCAAAATTTTTGTACCTCATCTGGTACCCAATTCCGGAAGGGAGGGAGGTTTACCTATCTTTCAGTTCCAGACAGGGAGTACTGACGACTTATCTTGATAGCCAGATCCTAAATAATGACAAAGGTGCTTTAAAAGGTTCAAAATAAAAACAAATGCATGAATGGGCTTATAACCATTGTACATGGCCATAGCATCACAAATACGGTGAATGGCCACAAGTAAAAAAGACATGTGTTCTTAAATGATTCCTGGTTTTTGTACTTGTTCCTGATCTGTAGTTGCCTCGTTGTAGGAACTTCCATTCGATACTTGGGCAGGATGATTGGTTTGATTGATGTCCTTTGTAGCTTTTATAGAACATATTCAAATAAGTGCTTTTTTTGCTCGAGAGTTCAGCTTTTTTGTTTTTCAAAATCAGCTTTATTAAAGATAAACGTTTGAAGATTACTCTTCTGTTGTACAAGAGTCATAAAGTAAAAGCTGAGTATAAACGGCTTGCATATAAAAGTATATAAACATAACCAAAACAAAAAGATGTAATACAAAGCATGTGCACTTATCTAACAAGTTAGAGATTACAGTATCAAGAAGACATGGGTTGTACACAGCAACAACAAGACACAAAACTATCATAACATTTCTGTACATGAGTTCGTCGATAGTTCAGCTTTAGTTTCCCTGAGACAAGAGATGGTCAATGAGATGCCAAAATGTTGACATTAGCATTCAAATGTATGCAAATTGTATGCGGAGTGACACCGAACCAATCAGGTACAGCAGCTGTTGTGCTTGATTGGCTCAGTTTCTGTTTGCATGCAATTTGCATGCTAATGGTCAAATTTTGCCATCTCATTGACCATTTACCAATGACCTTACTCCTACTGTAGACCACTTGGTACCACAACACTGTACCTCTAAAGTGCTTTGAATTATTCATGCACAAAGTTGGTCCTCCATCATCCTCCATATTACATTTATGATGCAACAGGTGAACTTTTCCTGAGTTCTCATTTTCGGTTCCTGTTATTTTACTCCTGTTGCTCATTGGTTGTGTTTGGAATAAGTTAGGGAGTGCAGCAGCGCTTCTCTTGTACAGTAGATAGTAGCGTGCTAAGTATATGTCTGGATTTGTGGCGGAGAAAGACTTGCAATATTAATGTTACGCTGGAGCCAGCCAGACATTTAAATTGTAAGGAGATATCTGATTTATTTTCTGAAGCAGAACTTACTAATATTTCCCCGGCTCTATCCAGGCATAGCAGCGTACGTAGATTTGCAAGTAATTGCCAGGGGAATCAATCAAATTTTTCACTGGCCTTCTCCATATTGTTCAAAGTGGTAATACGTATAATTGAGAAACTCTAATCGTGTTTCCCCGGAGTTCCCACCTCTTAATTTACACTTACTGTCATCTCATTAAATCTGTATTCATTAGTAATTCTTTCGGCAAGTTTAACATTCCATAATCAAAGGACATGACCCCTTAGCGCTAAAAATGTGCGAACGAAAAGCATCTGAAAGTCATGGCCCCGCCCACATTTTTAATTAAAGCCCTCCAACCGCCTTTCAATCACTCCATACAATTTCCTTTAGATCTACCAAAAAATTTTGATGGGAAATGACAAAGGTGTCCCCCTAAAGATAATAAGACGATGTACAAGAGGCATTTTTGTAGAAAACAAATTCTCAGCTTTTATTTACATGTGAGCAAAAAGTGTCCAAAATTATTCATACCCTTCACAAACTGTCACAGTCTCTGGGAAAATCCGAAGTTCTATACCATTATATTATCTATAGTCCAAGCTAGTCTAACGCATCCTAATTACCCTGATTAATGGGGAACAGCTGTTTTTTAATCAGCTCAACAGGTGAAAAACAGCAGCTCTCTGCAGTTGGTTTGTGGACAGGCATGGCTAAGACAAAGAAGCTCAGTGAGGACCCGCGGCTGCGCATTGTGGCTGCACACAAGTCAGGAAAGGTCTACACGGCCATATCTAAATGTTTTCAAGTTCCAGTGGCTACAGTGCAAAGTATTATTAAAAATATAAAATGTTCGCACTGTGGAAAATCTCAGAGGACGTGGTCAGAACCAAAAGTGATATCTGTGCTGCCAGGAGGATAGTGAGAGAGGTGAAAAAGAATCCAAAGATCACCACTAAGGCCATCCTGGTCAATCTGAGCTCTGCTGGTGGCAATGTCTGAAGGCAGACAATCCAACGGACACTGCACACTGCTGGGTTCCACGGATACAGACCAAGCAGGACGCCACTTCTCCAGATAAGGCACAGAAAAGCTTGCCTGACCTTTGCAAATGCTCATGTGGACAAAGAAGACGACTTCTGGTATCTGTGTTATGGTCAGATGAAACCGCACAACACAATGGAAAGCGGTGTTGCTTCTTAAGGAAGGAAGATTTCCAGATGTCTTAAACTTCTGGAATAATGATAGACCTGAGACATCCTGAAAGCTTGCTTCTTTAATGTCAGTTAAGCCCCCCATACACCTTACAATCTTACCATACAATTCCTGTACAATCAACTTTTCTTCTACCAAAACCATGTAATATGAGGACCTTTCTAAACCTTCCAATCACTATGTCTTCTATCAGGGAGGACCCAGCACTGCATAGCAGTGATATATACCTTCCAATCACTATGTATTCTATCAGGGAGGACCCGGCACTACATAGCAGTGATATATACCTTCCAATCACTATGTATTCTATCAGGGAGGACCCAACACTACATAGCAGTGATATATACCTACCAATCACTATGTATTCTATTATGGAGGACCCAGCACTACATAGCAGTGATATATACCTTCCAATCACTATGTATTCTATCAGGGAGGTAACTATACTACATAGTTGTTGATAGATCTAATGGAAATTGTATGGAGTGATCTTATGGTGTATGGGGGGCTTTAGCCAATAAAGAGGAACACTTGAAGTCAAGGAAGGCAAAACATTTCTTTAGAGGCCCGTCTGTCTTCTTTGGTTCTTTAGATTAGGAAGGTAAAAAAAAAACCTCTCTGTATTGGTTAGTTGTTGATCTTGATCAGTAGGAACAATTGATGAACATAAGATTGACTACAATCAATACACAAATCAATGTAAATGTTATTTCCGATTGTATGACACGGTACAGCCAACATAGTTTGATTGATCTGCTAAAGGAGCGGAGTAAGAATTTTTATTTGGATATATAATATTTTCACCTGATTGTGGTGAAGCTTGTATTGACTATCATCCTAATATATATACCGTTTTCCTTCAACACCATGCAAACATTTCATAGATAAGGTGGAATAATATCTCCCGCTCTCATCCAAGGAAGGACTTTTCAGCAACATCTGGAGCCAGGGAAAGGTCACCTCTCCCCGCAATGTGGCGTGATTAATGAAATCCACTTTGATGCCGCGCAGATGTGCCCTTACCTTCCTACAAATGCGGTTGCCATTTTCGTTTGAACTATTAAGACGGCAAATCACATACAGGAGCTCTTAAGAAAGGGGAGTGCTGACTTTGATAAATGTGATGAATATGAAAGCAATTAAGCCGGAGAGCAATTTTTTTTTGTGGCAGGAATATCTGAATAACATACTCTACTGCCGGAGCGATGCTGTCAGCATATTCTCTCCTTACCCAGCTTGCCGAGAATCACGCCTTCTACGTGCCAGCGCCACAAGCTGTTTCACTTGTATCCACTCCTGTTTGCCATTTGCCACCTTTTTTTTTTTTTTTATCTTTTTTTCTGAGATTTTGTTTTTGACTTGTGTTGGACATGTTTATTGTCTTGCTCAATCCATCCAAATGTAATCATAAAAAAACTCTTTTTTTCAAGTAAGTTGGAAACAAGGTCCGTAAAGTCATCTCTCACTAATATGAAGGACAATGTGGAGTATAGAGTACCATTTTGCATTATGGAAAAATTATATTTTCTCGGTTTACTCGCCTGTTTTTTTTGAACCTCGTTGAGTGTTCTTTCCCCCATGCATGTTAACGCATGCACATTTCCTATTTTTGTCTGAAATAAGTTTTAATTGGAAGATTAACAACGTTACATCAAATTAGACAGTTGTTGTACTGAAAACTTTCCAAAAACTTTACAACTGTGAACATCAAAAGCTAACCACACAATCGAGCAAAAAAAAGAAAAGTTTCGAAAACACATTAGCAGTCCAACCTAGCCAAGGGTCCCACATTTTCCACCGTTACATAAGCCGGATAAGGTTAGATCATGTTAATTATTTTAGCTCTTATTCCCTGGTAACATCTAACACAGGGGTGGGCAAACGATTTGACTCATGGGCCATATTGGTTTGTTAGATGTAATAAAGAGGCCGGACTAAGAGTTTGTAATGACTGACCCACCCTAGGTGTGCTAACTACATGGATCGCCAGCAACACCAATGATGGCGATGATGTGCATTAGGCGACATGTGACAGGGACGTTATTATCTTTTTCAACTTCCTGCAATTACTCATTCCAAGTTCCAAGCCCAAGTTCAATTCCTTGGACATCTCTAGGCATTATGTGTACTCATTGCAGAGAACAAGCGCAATGGGGGGCATC
>CM070035.1:12241188-12254190 GCA_036250615.1 Ptychadena robeensis | reverse complement strand
CCACATTGGTCGGTCGTGCAAAATTCGTAAGAAGAATCGGAACGTGTATGGGGGGCTTTAGTTTTACCAAACCAGATCGAACACGACTGGTGTATTGGCTCATTAGGGTTCGGTAAATTTTGCCTCTATTTTGCTTCCTTCTAATGGATGGATGTCAAACAGTCCATACATGCCAATCTACACATTCACAGATACACTGTATAGGCAACGGTTTGGGGACAACCCACCAAATGTTTGAGGTTGGTTTTGTCCGTAAGTAATTTTGTTAATTCTACTGCATACAAATACAATGTTGACTATGCGCTTCCAACCTCGAGGCAAGGTTTTTTCTTTTCTAGTATGACCATAAAGCCAGCTGGTTACACAGGTTTTGATATGTTTCTTAAAGAGAAACTCAAGTGGCCTGCAGAGAGCCCCAGCCTTTAATCCTACTTAATACCTTTTAAGTAAATTAAAACGCCATTCTCAAACTAGGTTATTTACGCTCAGCTTTGATACCTACAAATTAAATTTTGGCTGAATGAAAACACATTCCAACAAGCACAATCCAAAATTTGGTCACTAGCCTTCCAATAAGAGTGGAAGCAATTATAGTATCCAAGGATGGGTCAACTCCATTCTATTTAATATGATCTGTACATGTAGGATTGGACATAGTGACATCATTGTTCACAAAATATAAATTTATAGGAATAATGTCACTTATTTCCTATACCTATAGACCTATAGTATATATTTATAGGATGGTTTACCTATATCTATGACATTTGCTGTAGAATGTACACAGAAAATGCTCACCTAAATCCTAAAAGTGGCTTTCTCAACCTTTTTGTTTAAAATACATTTTCTTCCGCAACCCATACCTAGGAACTCTCACTGTTCCTGTATGAAGAACTAGGGAAATGTTTTACTTCTCATGTTAACATGATTATTTATTTATTTTCACCATTAAAATCAATGGGAAAATGTCTGTGTGTCCTAATGTTACAACACATTAAAGTTCTAAAGATCCTGGGAGAAAAAGCTTTGCATCCAAGGAGGCTGGACTTTGCTTCAGTCCCTCCAGCCAAGCCACAAGGCCACTACCAAGAGGGAGATTTTAGCTATATTTGCACTAGCAGTACCCATTCTTTGACCAACTTATGGAGACACACATCTGCCTTTTGGCTTGGCTGGAGGGAGAAGAACACAGCCCTGCCTTCTAGAACTGGTCTTTTGGCTTGTCCCAGGGTAGAAGAACATAGCCCTGCCTCCTGGCACAAGCCTTTTGGCTTGGCTGGAGGGAGAAAAAGAAAGCTCTGCCTCCTGGCCCTGGCCTTTTGGCTTGGTCGGAGATAGAAGAACACAGCACTGCCTTCTGGCACTGGACGTTTGGCTTGTCCCGGGGTAGAAGAACAAAGCCCTGCCTCCTGGCACAGGCCTTTTGGCTTGGTCGTTAATAGAAGAACAAAGCCCTGCCTCCTGGCACTGGGCTTTTGTTTAGGCTGGAAGGGGATGAACAAAACCTTGCCTCCTGGCCCTTGCCTTTTGGTTTGGCTGGAGGAATATAGGGTGAATAGTGTATGGTCCAGTCCTGCCTACTTTGCTGCACTCTGTATATTTACTTTATATGTAAATTACTGTGTTTATAAATTACTATATATATTTTCTCTCCCAAAACTATGGGGGCATCTTATAGTGTGAACAATACGGTGTATATCAAATTCTCAAGCCTTCGAATGTCTGGCCATCACAATATTTGGCCATCAGGATCCTATAAAGTGGGAGGACTGGTCAACCAGAAGGTCCTACCAAAGCTGAGACATACTGTATAAAATTAAATGCTGTGAAAATGTTAAAATGTTCACAGTAAAAATCGTAATTTCCTTCATTGCTTCAGAAAATATATCCAACCCTGTGTTCGGCACAGAAGCAGCTCATTTGAGACACATAAATCTTACTGGTTGCCCTCCATTGATCACAATTATAGTGAGGTTGTTAACGCGAAAAGTGTCATTTGTTTTTGGCCAAAGCTTTAGAGCCGGGAGTTGCTGGACCTCATCCAAAAAAATAAGGTGGCTTTAAAGGCGAGCTTAGATTTGGAATGCAGGTTGACTGGGAATGTAATCGTTCAGCTGCTCCGGGAAAGGAGCGCACATCCGTATAGTTGCGCTGATGAGTCCCAGATCATTGTATTGATTTTTTTCCCCCTTGCTTTAGAATTTGTGGAAATTTTCAGAGGCCTCTCATCTTACAGGAACAGATGGATCACATCATGCTCCTCGCTCATTTAATACAACATCCCTAGCATAGCTGAGAATTTCCATGCTGCATATTGACAACAGTAGAAGAACAGGCCTGGGCAGCGGTTAACAAGCTCCGGCAGTTTCCGTCATGTTGGCTTGGTTTAGGTTTTATATTTGTCTCCAGGTTTATGTGCAGGCCAAGCTGTCCACTAAAAGTGCCAATCATGGGGGTTTAAAGTTTTATTTTTTTTTAAATTGTTGCTTTAACTGCTTGACATGTGTTAATTGACCTCGGTTTTATATTAATTGTCACAAAAAATCTATTAATAAAACTTTATATGTAATTGTAATAAAGATTGGTAAATGAGTAGACTCTCTGTCATGTATTTTAATGCAATCCCCATTGGGGAGATTTACCTCCATTTCTATTGGCAAGGGCGGGAGATACAGTTTTTCAATT
The DNA here is from genome assembly GCA_036250615.1 of Ptychadena robeensis. Classification (NCBI taxonomy): domain Eukaryota; kingdom Metazoa; phylum Chordata; class Amphibia; order Anura; family Ptychadenidae; genus Ptychadena; species Ptychadena robeensis. The sequence goes on along the minus strand of CM070035.1, from coordinate 12,251,505 downwards.
GGGACATCTGTTTTAGGGTACAACTGTTTAAAGCGGACCTTTCACCAAATTGTTCAGAATAGTACAGGCAACTCCATTTTACTGGGATAATGGAAACAAATATATAATTGAAGAAATCCTGCCACGCTCCGGGCCTCTAGTAACATCATGCCACGACAGGCTGCTGGCCTTAAGGAGACTCAGGGAGGTAGATCACCTTCCCCTTGCACCCTGCAGCCAGCCGATGGGACTTTCAGATAGACACTAGATGAGCCTGTGACTGCCATCTTGGTGTCTGAAGAGATTAGGCAATGTAAGGATGCTGGTGACTATTCTACCCTCTACTACTTCTTCACCTTCTTTAACTCAGCTTCTCCTACTTCTGAAAGTCAAACCCTAAAAACTTTATCCTTCTGTCCGTTGCATATTTAGGACTCCTTTTTTGACCTGGCTGGGTTAATGTCACCCCAATAAAAGTACACACAACAACTGTGCATTCATACAGTTGCCCAGATAAGAAGGGAATATACAGCTTAGTGGCCATTCTACAGGAATTTGGTAACAGGCAGGTCAGGAACCCAACTGCATAGAATTATTCACTTTCTCTGTATAGTTCCAGTTTAGGGTTGGCCTCATGTCTCCTACAAGGCATGGTGGGTTCCTCAGCAATTCAATTAAATCAGCATTGCTCTGCAGGATTTAATAATGTCACCTCCACTTGAGCCTTACTATACATGACCATCTGAAAAAAGGTCCGAAGCGCTTACACTTCATCCCAGCCTTTATGGTTAACTTGAAGTAAATACAAATGGTCAACAGCCACTTTTCCCTTTCATCCGTACTTTACATCTTATGAGCTACCCTAAGGACTAGTTTACACGGTTGATTGTTAACCGCCCAGTTAACGAGCAAAAAGTGTAACTGACCAGTGGACGCAACATGAGTCGGGTTTCAGGCTTTTGTCTGATAGACCTCTCATAGGGTCGAAAACTACCTGCAAGTGCCTGCACACGTTTCCCGCACTGCTGTCAGTCTGCAGCAGTCCGAGGGAAACGGCGGTGTAAATCTAGCCTTAGGCTAGCCATACATGCGTCGATTCCCGAGCGATCGATCAACCATCTGACCGATTCCGGTGCAGCCACAGGCGTTGATCGATCGCCCAATCAAGTCTGTGCCTACCACCTTAGGCCACCGATTCCTGGACGATTCTGTGCCCGATCGATCGCTTCACAAATGTCAACTCCCCTTGATGTGTGCTCAATCGGTCAGAAAAGACCAACAGGTTGGTTTTCTGGCCGATCCGATTTGGGGGCCATGTCGATCGGGCGGGGTCGATCGGGCAAGGTGGGCTGCACGCGATTCCTTGTCGATCGATCGGCCAGGAATCGTGTGGGAAATAGACCCGTGTATGGCCACCTTTACAGGTTCTTTTTTTCCTCTATCTGCTTGCCATGGTGAACATTTCCTCTCACTTCCTGTCCCTGAGATACAATAGAAAGTTCAGGTATATCTCTACAAATGTGATGGGAAATTGCATCTTAAAACAGACATGTACTGTTAAAAAATCTAAATAAATAAAAAAAATAACATGACTAATATAGATTACCCTCAGGTGTCTTTAATCCCCCCCAAAAAACTAAATGTATTACGCCGGTTATAAGATGCAAAATATGCAGGGGACATGGGGAAGCAGAGGCAGAGGAAAGAACCGCTGGTGACGTGGGGAAGCCGAGGCAGAGGGAAGAACCGCTGGTGCTAACTTGGTAGAAAGTTGTGATTTTCACAGAACACATGCGCAAAATGTTTACTAAACCTTCCAGTGTAGTGGAATTTATAAACCATCAACTATTGTTCGGAAGATGTTGATGTACAACAGTTTTGTTTTAAACATTAAACATTTTAATATGACTTTGGGAGTAAGTAACAATTGTTCAATAATAATCCTTATCCAGCTCTCCGTTCTTCTGCTCTGGTCGTTACCCTTTCCACGGCGTACTTTTGCATTTTTTCTCCTTCCTACACTTCACGTTGTAGGTGTTTGGGTTCTATGTGAGTTTTCTGTGACATTTAAAATACACAAGATATCATTATACTAGGAGAGTGAAAACATCCTTTGACGGATGCTAAAATCTGCCGTTTGCTGTCAGATTCTCTCATTCAGAATGCCTGGAATTTTTCCAAATCAATCCGCGGACACTAGTCTACCCATCCAGATGAAGGTCACCTTAAGGCTGCCATACACATGTCGATAAGCGGGCGATTTTTAACCTGACCGACGGGCGTGCGCGCTTGCGCCGCCGGTCAGGTTAAAAATCGGCTGCTTATCAGCATGTGCCCACATGGGGTGACACAGATCCCTGTCGCCACACAGCTCGGCCGGCCAGAGAACGGACATGTCCGATATTCTCTGGCCGATGCAAGCCGATGCCATAAGCTTCAATGAAGACCGGCGTCTTCATTGAAGCTTATGGACGGCACACAAAGGGTGCCGGCCGACTGAAGGGGCCCAATAATGCACCGGGGTGCAAACGTGAAGACGTCATCACGTTTGCATCCCGGAGCATATCGGGACTGGTTTGTCTGCATCCGTCGGGGTGTGTATGGCAGCCATTACACTGAATAGCCAGAGCACAGTATGTGGACAGTTTTGTTTGTATTTGCTGTGGTTTTCACCATGACCCCGCCCCATTCAGGTAATAACCTTTTACGTCTTCTTTTGTGGATCAGATATAGAGCTGCACAAATTTTGGAAAGTCAAACTCGGGACAGATTTAACAGAAGCAAATATGTGCAGCTCTGTCATCATTTACTACTATTTTTAAATACCATGAGTTTATCTAAAATTAACCAGATACCGGTCATTTGCAATTCTCGTACAACATGACGAGAAAAGGGAAGCTTCACAAGAAGGCCGTTAAGTCATGTCGTGGGGTGACAACCATAGACGGCACTTCCCGTAATTTGTTCTGCGTTCTAGATACCGGAAGTGACGTCGGCAACATCACTTCTGCTCTCGGGAACTTAAGTCCCCTCCCTCCTGTTTCGTAGCTGCCTAACTTAGGATTGAGGGGGGCATTACTCTCCTTACTAATAACCCCGCACATCATCTGCACAAGCAGGGTGGGAACTTAGGACAGAGGGGGCGTTACTCTCATAAGTAACCCAATTTTCACAATTCCAGGAAAAATCCAGGATTTATTGAAATCTGGATTTAGCCGGGAAAGCCACATAAAAAAATTTGACTTTCCCAGCCAAAACGGGAGGGTTGACTGGTATAGTGACATCCCTGTTCCTCTATAGATGTAGTACACTCTACTACACTTGTCATTCTAAAGCCCCCCAGACACGTTCCGATTTTTCGTACGAATTTTGCCCGACCGATCGGGTCGGGAGATTAATCGATCGGGAGATTAATCGGATTCGGAATTATGTACCCGACCGATCCCGATTTCTCAAAATCGGTCGGGACCGCTTCGGACCTGTCCGTAAATTTTTGGTCGATCTGCTGTTAATAAATAGGGTCGGGCTGATGGATCGGTGATAATTCGAATTCCGATTTTTCGTGCCAGCCGACTGACCGACCATAAAATTTTAGGTGAAAATCGGGTGACACGATCGGACGAAAAATCGGTCGGGAGAATAATCGGAACGTGTATGGGGGGCTTTAGCAAGGGAGTATGTAAGCCACTTCTTCTAAGGGCTGGTAATATGCACTATATTAGACTTGTGTTGTTGGCCAAAGTCATGACATAATACATACCTTAACTCACCATCCTACCCTCACTAAAGGGACAATCTGTGAAAGAAAAAAAAAAACCCTTACCTGTAATCATATATCCTGAATGTCCCTCGACGTTCCCTCTCTGGGATGATGCTGCATTGTGGCAGAGAAGAAATGGCAACATCTCTAAGAGATCGTGCTTGTAAACAATCCTATGCGGATACAGTTTCAAGGGTTGAAACCTCCTTATCTGGTGCCCTTTAGTCCTTTGACCCCCAGATCACTAGCAGCCACATTTGGAATCTCTATATATGGTTCCATGGAACAGTGGCTATATATTGTGAGAGACCGCTTGTCTGTCGTAGTGTAATTAGGCCACCAGCAGGTGTAAATTCTGATCTGTGTACCTGGTATGGAATAGGAAGGCCCACCCAGTTCCTCCCATTTCAGTCTAGGTCCCTGAAACAACAACGAAACAAAAACACACTGCAACCTTGTTGCTGGGCACAAATATCCTGAACTCCTTTCAGTACACCGCATCAGAATTTGCACCTGCTGATGTCTGTCCAGATAGCTATGGTTATGAAGAGTCATTTGGCCTTGATAAAGGTGATATGCCTGGACAGTCCTCAGCAGGTGTACATTCCGATTGTTTTAGGGTCCTCGGCTCTGGAATGGGAGGGAAGGAACTGGGTGGGCCTTCTCATTCCATACCAGGTACACACATCAGAATTTACACCTGCTGGTGGCCTAATTACACCACCACAGAGAAATGTCACTATTGTCACAATATATAGATATCAGTGATAGCCGAACTGCCCACAAGGAGGACAGTTCGGCCGCGAACAAGCATGTTCGCCCTCCTTCTCACCAGCGGACAGTACGGGTATTCGACCCGCCCTGTTCGCCGGCGACAAGGAGCCCTCTATTCTTCCTCCGGTGGGATCATTAGCAGCGAGATCCTGCCGCAGGAAGAATGTTTTCACCGACTCGTAAACCCGGATGTGATGTCAGTGAGTCGAAGTTCGGCCATCACTAATAGATATATATTTTTTAGAATTGAGCACTTCCCCTTTGACACATCCCCTTTGAGGCAGGAACATTAGAAAATAAATTACCAACCAAAATAAAAGTGTGGTTGGCTTTCAATAATAATGCCGCCACTCTGAGTAAAGTCTTACAGAGTTTAACTAAAGCTTTCTATGGAAGTCCTTGTCAAAGCTGACAGGGATTTTCAAGCGTGCCTGGAGAACTTGACAATCCCTTCAATAAAACAGCACTCAGGAGTAAAAAATGTATAAGCTGGGGTTGACCTGTGGCCCCCGTGATTGTAATGAGAACAGGCGCTTCTCAGCTTTGTTGTCACACCTGAAGACATGCTTCCCTGTAGATGTCCAACACAAATTTCTAAAGCCACGAAGAGCACAGCTCCATGCGCGAAACCTAACAATGGCGGCTAAGGACTGAGCAATCTAGGACAGTAGACCCCAACCAATGACAATTCTAATGTTCTCTAAAAGGAAGCTCCAGCCTAATTTAAAAAGAAAAACGATTTAGTGGTGTCGGTTTTAGGTTATGACTAGGTGATATGGTTGGTTGGGAAATGCCAGCCATCCATGAAGCATAACATAATGGAAGCCTCGAGACGCTGCATTTCCTATGTGGTTGTCCATAGGCAGGGGTGCACATAACTTTTTAAGTGAGGTCCTCAGATGAGTACCAGGAGATGGTGTTTGGTACTCACCCCATATGTAGGGTAGTCTTCCTCACTGTCTCCCTCACTGTCCTCTGTGTCGGCTTCTTGCATGGTTTTGCTGCAGATGGACCTCCCTGTCCTTGATTGATCCTCTGATTAGCCGTCTCCATCCACAGGTCACCAGCTGGCTTTGGGTTAAGGTAACTCTTACAGTACAACACCATTTCCCCAGATCTCATACCTCAGTAGTACAACCCTGAAAGTATCTGGCTTAGTAACTAACCCCTGAGACTACCTGCAGTCCAAATGTCAACCTTTTTATAGTCATTTTCCAGCTGTCACACAGTGCTTTTCTCTTGTCAGATGTTACCCATACATATGCCTACTCTGACTTTCATCCCCCAGATCTCCAACACCCTTAGAAGTCCAATCTTTTTTTTTTTGGATTAGTAATTTAGATTCCCAATGTCACCCCCCTAACTGCAATCTTTCATAGTTATTCATATTTCCCTGCGGTTATCCAAGTGACATACATTGTATACATTTAACATTTAGCTGCGGCCGCCCAGACATGGAGCGTCTCCAAGTTGTTAGTACGCATATGAGCTGTGTAACAATAATGCAGGTACGCAGAGCTAGGTTTTGGCCCCTTTTGAGTACCAGAGTACTACTTATGTGCACCCCTGTCCATAGGAATAGAATGGGGTGGTTGGGGGTGTTGATAACCGCTTGCCCACCATCCGCACAAAAATTGAAAAAACTGCTCATTAGAAAGATGCAGTTACGGCTCAACCTTACCTAAAGTTGACCCAAAGCTACCTTTTGGACCTAAATAATGGACCAAATTTTTTTGACCTGAATCATTCTACACTTCATTAGTGTTTTTTAAATTGGTCTTGTAGGTTTTAGTTTTGGGTGTTATACCATATGAAAACATTTTTGGGGAGGAAAGTTCCTTAAGGTAGTTTACAAATGAAAACTGCTCTTTTTACAACTTTTTATACATTTGATGTAAAAGAAAACCTTAATAGTATATAAAGGTTACTATATTATTAATAGTAAAATAATAAAATGGTCAACCAAAAATAATGGTTTACAAGGGGCTGCCGTCTAGAAACGTGTCCCGTTGATAATACTGAACACTGAGTGTGTCTCTATTTAAGAAGAGACCTCCCCGCTGGTGTCCCTACATCACAGGTAACCAGGAAGTGATGTCGTTTGTTATAAGGAAGTGACATCATCCTGGTATCCACACTGCTGGAGAGACACACAGCAACTCCTGTCCCACGCAGTAGGATCACCAGACCTTTCTTCATCTGCGTTGTACTATTTTTGTGAGTTCATTATTTTGCCTTGTTGCACTGGGTTGTGCGTCTGGTCTTCGTGTTCTTATTTGTCTTTTACATTGGGCCCCACTTGCCCTCCATCACTGGAGCTGAAAACCTTCAGGCAAGTTCATCACTCAACCTTGACCTATTTAACCCTGTGAGTGTCACTCGGTTCTATACACCAGCTAATGGTCTTTCTGGCCATTTACATTAATCCTACTGTGTGGTCACTGCTGACAGTTGTGCACAACTATTTTATCTAATGTGCTTATTAATTAATCTAAAGGGGAGGAGAATGTGATAAGGGCCACATAGAAATAGAAGACTTAAATGATTTCTTCGGGGGTAGGAGGTGAATCCATGTTCCTTCATGTGATTGGCTCCTGGACATGGCTTGGCTTGGGTTGGCTTCAAAAAATTTTCAGAAATGCCTAGCAAATTTAGTTGGATGAGTATGAACTACTGCAAGCTTTGTAACTTTTTTGGGGCAGACAACATTTTTACTATTATTATTATCTCATTTTTTTTATATTATTACCTATTATTTCTGTTTAAATTGGCCAAAGCTAGGGTTCGCCATTGTAATATGAAGCCGTATAAAGTCTCCTTTTCAGTAACGAACCCTCGCCTTGCAATGCAGGTTCCTATTCTCTAGACAGATGACATTGAATTCTTACAAAATCATGCCACATGTGGTGATTTTCATTCTTCCTTGCGCCCCCCCCCCCCCCCCCCCCCCCCCCCCCCCCCTAGTTCCTCATTTGTGTGAGAAGCATCCATAATAGAGCTAAGGGAGAATGTAATGTTTTCCATGCACCTTGAGCAGCAGAAAGAACTAAATATAGAGGACCACGCGAGCGCCATACTAATCTCGTAGAACTTCCTCAAGAAATAGCAATCAGTCATTTTCTGACAAGCTCTTTGGCATCGTGATTGCACAGTTACGAGAGCTTAGCTATAAATAGGATTTCGTTTTCGCAAAATGAGGTCCCTCAGATTTGCCGTATCCTCAGCTGGATGGAGAGAATGAGGCTTTGGCAAGCAAAGTGTGTAGAGGTGTGTTAGTTTTAATAGGCAAATAATCTTATCTTATGCCGGTGTATTCTGGGGATATCCATTTGGCCTCTAGCAAAGTCATGACTTCCTTTAGAAACAATGGAATAAGTCCTCTTCTCATCAAAGAAGACACTTTTCCAAAAGTTAATATTGATTATGGTGGACAGAAGAAGTTATAAATGTGTACAACCTTCCATCCCAAAAGCTTCACAAATTTTAGGAGCTTTCTCAATAGTACTCAGAAGTAAGCTATTAGGTGGTCTGGACATTGGGTAGACCTTTGGACTTGTTACCGCCTGCAAAGGACTAAATCCTGCCAATAGTGATGGCCATTCTCCATTCGTCAACAGGCGGATCAGACTTTTAGAAAGGTCCAAATTCCACCTGTTTGTGGTGAATTTGAATCAGGTCAAAACATGGTACATGGACTGCACAGTGCCATGGTCTATATTTCCTGGAAGTGATGTCACTTCTGGTACATGGCCCTGTGTTCCATATGCCAGAAGTGAGTTCACTGATTTTTTTTTTTTAACTGGAGACCGTGGTGAAAATATTCTTTCTCCGGCTGGATCTTCCGTGCCTGCTCCGGCCGGCAAAAGATCAAGCAACTTCTTCTCGTCGGCGAAGAGGGCACTGTTCACTAGTGATAAGAACATGGACAATGAGGATAGTTCGTCCATCTCTACCTGCCAACCGGCTGGAGACATTTGGATTTGTGGAGAAATTCTCTTGTAAAGCAGATATATTCACATCACAACTCATCTTCCCTTGTTATCTTTGCAACAGTCAGTTATTTAACTTCCTTGGCGATCACCTCCAGTGTAGCTCATGGTAGCTCATCTGTTCCAGGTGCTCTTGGTAGCTTACCTGTTCCTTGACAATTTTTCGGGGTTCCACCTCTTCGATGCCAGTGATGATACCAGGGATGTGAGGGGGTGCCCTCATCTCATAGCTCATCTGTTCCAGGTTCTCTTGGTAGCTTACCTGTCCCTTGACAATTTTGCGGGGTTCCACCTCCTTGATACCAGGGATGTGAGGTGGTTCCCTGATCTCATAGCTCATCTGTTCCAGGTGCTCTTGATAGCTTACCTGTTCCTTGACAATTTTTCTGGTTCCACCTCTTCGATGCCAGTGATGATACCAGGGATGTAAGGGGGTGCCCTCATCCCATTGCTTATCAGTTCCAGGTGCTCTTGGTAGCTTACATGTTTCATTACGATTTTTTGGGGTTCTACCTCCTCAATGCCAGTGGCGATACCAGGGATGTAAGGGGGTGCCCTCGCCATAGGCCTGTATGTAAATACAGACATAGGCATCCTTGCTCCTCACATACCCAGTGTCATTGTTGACACCGGTAATGTAAAGGGGGATTATTCTTTGTAAAATTAGGCTTATATTAGAATCGGCTTCGTAACGTATATATGGTAAGTCTATTAGTATTGGAAAAAATAATAAATATGGATGCAGATAGAGTATAAGCTTGGACATTTTGTATGGGTTTTAGCAGTATGAACAAACCATTTGTGTTCCTTTGCAAGGACTTTCTGGGGCTTTGCACCTGGTCGAGGCAGGTTCTCTGCTGTTTTGAGGAAACCTCTCAGGTCCTGGTTAGGGGAACGTTAGAGATGTTCTCCATCTGTATTATGGATGAGTTAAGGCAGTGGTTTCCAAACTTAGGGGGCACGAAAGTATTCCAGTGGGGCGTGGGCACGCAATCTTATCCTGTGTTTGAATAGGGAGGGGGGCCCAATAATTTTCCTTAATAGAAAATGGCAAAGTTTTGGAACCACTAAGTTACGGTGACTTATCAAGAAAACTCTTTATTAGTGATGGATGCTCTTTGTGGGTGCTACAAAATCCTTCATAGACCCAGCCTGGTACTAGTGTTACAATTATGGTTGGCACCACTAGTCTCAATATGGGCAATGCTACCTCAGAAAACACGTGTTGAGAACTTATGTTCCCCCTGCGTTTATTATGATGGTATTGTAATGGGATGCACACACCCAGATCATTATACCAGCCTGGTCCATGTTCTTTGGTGCAGGTATTCAACCGCATCCCATTCATCTGTGTTCTCTCACCTGCGACGCACTGACACACGAATATGCATGACAAAACGATTGTGACATTGTAGTGCGTTTTGTGGGTGTCAGCCTCCAAATGAATCATGTGAAATTGCTCACATTCCTAAGGATTATATGATCCTGCCGCTATGCGAGCCGCCTTAGCATAAATATTGCTGACCCAGTGCTTGCAGTGAGCAAGATTTATCTCCTCCATTCACGGCAATCTGATTGTGGCTTGTGGAATTGTCACTATGGAGGAGCAGGACGCCGTTCTGTTTTGCTGACAGCCGAGGGTTGGGCCTCAAGTTCACCTTCATCATGTGTTCTACAAATAACATACTGACTGATCATTCTTCACTTTCCAGTCTTATATATCTCTTTATTCTATTTATAGGTTTATAAAGACACCTCAGTGTTCTCCCCAGAGCAGATTGGCCGGGTGGCCCGCCCGGGAGATTTTAGTCCCCG
>CM070035.1:12214945-12227488 GCA_036250615.1 Ptychadena robeensis | reverse complement strand
TTCGACAATCTCTACTTGTGAAGTCTCTCCAGAAGTTCAGGTGAGGTCTCATTAAGGCGGTTGGTAGTAAACTCCTAGTTTCCACACAATGCTCGAACGGAAAACCCAACCCCTCAACACTTCACATTCGCCAGGGGATATTATTATTTTTCTGCAGGGATAACATGGGGGTGGTTGTGATTGACAGACGGTCCCTAACCTCCCCAATAATGGTGGCATATGCTGCACTCAGTGTCCTGGTGCAGGTTTCCAGTGTCGGCACCCTGAATACCACTGTCTGAAGTGGTGCCCCTACACGGCTTGGTTTTGTAATAGATTCATGCAATCTTATCCAAAATCGAGCCATGTATGCCTTTCTGATCCCACTCCCTGGTCGATCTGACAAGCAACACAGCCTGTGATCGGCTCCCTGCAAGGGGAAGGAAGCGGAGCCTATCACGGCTGTGTAAACTACACAGACCAGGCGTCCACTCCTCCATCAGGCTTTCCCTGCAGCAGCCAGTCAGTGTTGTGGGCTATTTTCAGTAAAATTTTCAGAAAATAGCTCACAACACCAGATCAGGGACCCCATCAAAGGGAATCATTGATTTCTCATTCAATTGACCCACTATCGAGTGCAGTGTGGTGGCGCCACCACGCTGCAATCTAGTGCGGGTCGATTTCACGTGTATCGACCCGTGTATGGGCACCTTTAGGGCTTGTTTACCTTCTCTTTACAGGACACTTCCCATTCAAGTGAATGGCACAGTGGGCGCATTGACAAAAGTGGTGTGCCAGCGTTGTCATCGTGGTGACACATATATTGGCTTACCACCAATCTAAAGCGCCCACAAATCGTGGGCAAACAGCGGCCAGTCCGGAGTTTAGGCTGCATGGACGCATCACTCTGACACATCCTTGCAGCCAGGTGGAAACAAGCTTTCAACCTTTCACTTTTAACTTTTTCCAAACTTTTACTTGTTGTACTTTAATACAGCAATGTCTGCTGGGACAAGGTGAAAGTAACAGTCATACCCAACATTTTGAAACATTTTAACATGTAAAACATAAGAGATAGAGCATATAGTCCCGGGTCGCCTGAAAGTCGCGCCAGTAGAACCACACTTTTAGGAAGTGTTCCCTCATATCTCGGATCGCATACCCAACATTTGAATGCTAGGACATTGTAAAAAATAAAATCCACCCTGCAGTATCGTTCCAGCAGCAGTGACTCTTATTTCTTTCTTTCTTGCAGAACTACACCGGCCATAGGAATCTTCATCATCCAAGACAATTCCGGGAGTATCGGATGCCTGCGTCCCCGTCCGCACTCTCCACCTGCATGTACTAGTGAGTATCATTACTCTTCTTGTGCAGATTTCATTATTTCTCCTGGTGAGACCCTTTATTAAGCATAATCTGTTATCTGGTTCATCCTAACTAGAATTTCTAGAATACATTTGGAGCTTCTATGCCTTTTATGGTTCATTTCCATTTCTCTCCATATGAAAACAGAATAAAAAGGGTCTATTGGCGCTATATCATTTCCAGAATGACGTTCTCCTTTAACGTTCATGGATTTTGCGGTGTGAGGATATAGCTTTGGTGTGAATCTTTGACTTACTTTCATTTTTAACAAAGTTAAACCCCTTCTTCCTCATCACGGATAAGCTGGGCTTAAATCTCTCATTTCGTGGCCAGATCTCTGACTTAGGTTATTGATGTCACATGACCCCTCGCCATGTGCAGACTTAATATCAGAGGCGAGGTAGGATTCGTGCGATTAGGCCGGCTCTACATTTCTACTGCAGAAGATCCAATAAGTCCGTTACAAAAAAAAATCCACTGCAATGGTTTATTGTTCATTCATAGGCTATTTATGTGCACTGCCCCAGGGCCGCAGATCAATTCTGAGCCGCCATATTGATGTAAATACTGTAATAGGCAAGTGACTTTGAGGTGAGTGTTCAACCATCTAAGGCTATGTTCCCACATAGGCGATTAATCACCTCACGTACAGAAATCAGCGTTGATTGCTCCATGTGGGCACCTGCGATCCACGGGGCCATGAACACGCAAGCAAAATCAGCCGCGGCTCGCTACGTGTATGGGGGCCTTTAAATGAACCTGGAAAGACCTACCCTTTTGTCTTGATTTCTGGTGCCTTTAAGCAGGCCATACATGGGTCAGATTTTCAATCAATCAACTTAAAACAATCAATTTTTAAGTCATTATAAAATTGTATGTCGATTGTATCATGCCCCATATGTAGTACAAGATTTTTGATCGATTTTTTTTTCACTCGACATAACAATCGATCCAAAATAGTCTGATTGAAATTTCAATCAGAAGTGAGGTAGAATAGGTAGAAAAAAAATCGATCAAAAATTGGTTGACCACACTTGGTTCTCAAAATACTGAACCAATTTTCAATCGACCGATCAAAATTTGCCATCCAGTCCGATCAAAAAACGACTGAATTTTCACAAAATTTTGATCGGATTAAGTCGATTTAACCAGGTGGGCAAAACTCAATTCTCAATCAATCGACTAAAAAATTTATCGTTTTAAGTCGATTGATTGAAAATCTGACCCGTGTATGGGCTGCTTTAGTCTCCTAGCTGTTTATCTGATGTCTATGACTGATAGGGTTATGAAATTTGATGGTATCTCTATTGTCCTGTCCTCTGTCTTTCTTGCTGGAGAGGAGGCTGTACATGAAGGCCTCTACTGCTAGGATCTCCCTGCAGATACTTTATTCACTTTCAGATCTGTTTACTACCACTGCTACTTCATCAGGGAGGCAGTGGTTACATTGGGATGAAAAGCCTTGCTACCAAGATGGCCAGTTCCAAGCAAAGTTGTAGCCAGAACTAAAAAGAGCGTCAGTACAAGTGAATGTAGCAATTTAAGTTAATAACAGAATTGTTGACATTCACCATGTTGTCATAAACTAGGGGTGGTCCTGTCCTATTGTCCTGTTCTGTCTTTCTTGCTGGAGAGGAGGCTGTACACGAAGGCCTCTACTGCTAGGATCTCCCTGCAGATACTTGATTCACTTTCAGATCTGTTTTCTACCACTGCTTCTTCATCAGGGAGGTAGTGGTTACATTGGGATAAAAAGCCTTGCTACCAAGATGGCCAGTTCCGAGCAAAGTTATAGCCACAACTAAAAAGAGATGCTTAGTTCAAGTGAATGGAGCAATTTCAGTTAATTACAGAATTGTTGACATTCACATGTTGTCATAAACCAGGGGTGGTCAAACTAAGGCCCAGGGGCCGGATCCAGCACGTTAAGCTTTCTTTTTTTTCCGGCCCTTTGTCACCTTGTTAAAAAGATGCTCCCCTCTGCTTGTTCTCTGCAATGAGTGCACAAAATACCTAGAAGTGTCCAGACATTGCCTTGGGGACAATGCAGTGATGTGATAACAACACGGTGGACGCATCCTCATGGTGACAATGTGCAGTTTCTAAGAATTATCTTCAACATTTCTTTGTAAGTGCAGGAAATGTAAAAAGATAACAATGTCCATCTCACACATCATAACCATCATTAGTGATGACGGCAATGCATGGAATTGGCACACCTATGAAGGGTCGGCCATTACAAGCACTTGGTCTGGACCCTTTATCAAATTTAAGAAACCAATGTGGCCCATGAGTCAACAAGTTTGCACACCCCTGTCGTAAGCCAATGGTTTTTGTTTTTTTTTATATTGGTGATTGGATAAAAGAAGGCAAGAAAGAAATATTGATCTGTTATCTGATATCTTGTTGGCGAGGAAAAGTTGAAGGGAACCTATGGGCTATACCTGGTCCTCTCCTTTGCCATCTGCTTTCTTTTTCCTTAGATCTCAAACTGGGGGGCGGGCCCCACGGGGGGGGGGGTTGAAGGTATTTCAGGGGGGCACAGGCACTCATTCATAACTTGTGTTTGAATAGGGAGGGGGGGGGGCTTGATAATGTTCCTAAATAGAAAAGGGGGGCCCTGCAAGGAAAGTTTGGGAACCACTGCCTTAAGTATTGCTTTCATTTTCTTCCAGTTCTAGCTACCTCTAATCCTCTGCACCAACCCAGTCGCCACATTTTTCACGTTTTTCTTTTATTTACTTTTTGACAAAGTCCCTAAATTGTTTAATTTAATCTGTAGTAACAGATCCGTTCTAATGTTTGTTTTTCATTTATTACAATATGGTAGCTGGCTTATTTACTAAAATGCCGACACATCAGGACTGACGGCGCCTGCCGTTTGTTCCGGTAATTCGGGCTACATCTGTCCGTGTATAGATGCATAAGTTTTCATTGTGGTTTCCTGTGTCTTTCTCTTTTTTTTTGGAGTTGTGATAATGCAAGGCTGGGTATTAAGATAAATGGCAGCGTTTTTTTCACCCCCACTTATGCATTTGCCTTGAAATATGAAAAAGTATCTGATGCTAACGAGACCATCCATCAAAATCAATGAGCAGATGCTTGGGTTGTTTAGCAATATGTGGAGTAGGCTTGCTTGCAGTAAAAAGGGAAAAAAATCTAAATTAAACAGCTATTTCCCAGCTGATGAAAATCTCATGTGTAAATAAATGTCGTGTGTGATGGTACAACCGTGCCTCGGAATCTAGGTATATGTGCTGCTTTAGTATGGTGAAGCTCAAGATAAAGAGTTCCTATCCTTAAAATTTTTTTGAAGTGCATCTGTTTTCAAATATTTACATAAACAAATGCCGAAAGTCAGGTTGATGTGAATAAATAGCGATAGAGAGGCTCAAAGCTTGGTTTGCTGGAGAAAAGTTTGGGTTAGTTCTGAGCAAGATGGCGCAGAGAGTTGGCCCAATGATCTATGATTGCCTGGGGAGATGGCCCAATGATCTATGATTGCCCGGGGAGATGGTCCAATGATCTATGATTGCCCGGGGAGATGGTCCAATGATCTATGATTGCCCGGGGAGATGGCCCAATGATCTATGATTGCCCGGGGAGATGGCCCAATGATCTATGATTGCCCGGGGAGATGGCCCAATGATCTATGATTGCCCGGGGAGGTGGCCCAATGATCTATGATTGCCCAGGGACATGGTCTTAAGCTAGCCACACACGGTTTGATTTTGGTTCAATCGATGCTCGATTAGATTAATTTTTTCATTGATTGAACGAAAATTGAGGAATGCCCACATGGTACGATCGATGATAATTGTTCGATGAAGGAAGAAAAAATGATCGAATTTTGATCGGACATGTTGGAAAATCATCGTCGATTGTGCCAAAATCGTTTTATAATCGTCGATGTTTGTGGTGTTTCTCCTGGGTCGATTAGATTCAATATAATAACATAGACCACTTCAATCTGAAACAATCGTTTCCATGCCAAAATCGACGATTTTAGTAATATTTTGGAATCGAAATCTCACCACAATCGCAAACTTAATGTGGGGTGTATGTTGATGCGATTAAGATCGATTTTTGATTAGACAATTGAATTCCTCGATCTAATCGACCATCGATTGAACCAAAATTGAACCGTGTGTGGCTAGCTTAATGATCTATGATTGCCTGGGTAGATGGTCCAATGATCTATGATTGCCCGGGGAGATGGTCCAATGATCTATGATTGCCCGGGGAGATGGTCCAATGATCTATGATTTACATAATGTGGAAACCAATGCCGCCACCTTGACCTCCCTAGCATTCGGCCCGCACCAATTTTTAATTTCCTGCCCACGTCATCAATAAAGCCGGCAACGTGGGCTGGGAAACTGACCTCCATGTCAGGCGTCAATGATGATGCCGAAGGGCGGTTCCGGAAACCTGGAAATGCTGCGGCAATAAAGGTAATCGCTGGTGCTTTCCGGGGTTATATTGGCTTTTCCCAATATCCGCTTCTGTAGCGGTTGGGGCGAACCCAAACACCGGACTAACTGGTTCAACTCAACTGCTAGGGAGTTTTAAATGGAGGTCCATGATGTCCTGTCCCACCCCCGCCACTTCCTACCTGATCGCACCCATAGAAAGTGTATAGGAGCGGTAAAGAATGCATGGATGGAAATGTGATTTTTGACCACGTCTCTATGGCCATGATAGGTGGAGATTGGCCACGTGCGTCCCCTGACCACCCGCTGTTCGCGATCCAAAACGCCCCCAATCACGGCTGTGGAATTTACCCCGATCTGGATTCGGGCAAACCGCCAGAAATTGGTACCACCAGGGGGATTAAGAAAACTCACAAAGAGAGACTCATCAGCATGCCGCCATGTTATTTTATCCATAGCTCTAAGTTAACTTTCCAATCTGGGACATCACTAGGCTTTAGGTTAAGTCACTTGCTACTTGTTTGTCTCTTTGGCTTCATTGTTTGATGGATCCTTCTGTTTTCTGCACAATGATAAATCCCGCCCCATTGGAGTGAAAAGAATTTTAATGAACACGTCTTGTATGCTAATATGCTTTTTAATTATGGAGAAGAGCTGATGTCAAAATGTGACTAATTATGGATTACGTAATGCTTCAGAATTATTTTTTAATTGTTCTCATTTTGTGTAAGCATTGGCGTGACACAATGGTTGACTGCAATTAAGCGGAGGGCTGTAAGAGTTAAATACGACTTAAATGTGGGTGAGTAAATAAAATACCAAACGCGAGTAACGTCAAGAGCAAATAGATCAGGTTTTCAGACTAAAAAAATAAACATTTGATGAGTTGTGTCATAGCTTGTGATGTTTTTGTGTCCAGCCCACACAGTAGCTTTATGTATGGATTACGGGGGACAGGGTACCAGTCTTCTGCTTCTTCCCGGACATGTCTTTATCTTCTAGAAGAAATGCGGAAATTTCAACATTAGCATGCAAATTGTATGCAGACTGAAACCAAGCCAATGAAGTACAACATCTATCAAATGTCAAGTATCAACAGCTGTTGTGCTTGAGTGGCTCGGTTGTAATTTGCATGCTAATGTTGAAATTTCGGGATCTCATTGGCCATCTCTATCATCTAGCTGTCATGATGACTAATTCAGTATTTCCTGCTTGGGTCACCTTTAAGTCAATTCCTTTCCCACGCTATCAAACCGGTGTTTGGTACCCGCACCAGAGGGCAAACTTTGCAGCGCAAGTGTCAGGGACACGGGTGCCGGCATTTGCAGGTGCCAGTCCGCTCCCGCTTCTCCTTCTGGCGCCGTCGCGCAGCCCACCCGACAAGGTGGACTGCATCAACGTAACCCTAATTGTTGTTACCAGTTATCGCCGCATCATCCATGCAGGCTTTTTGTGTCCACCTTCTGCAGACATGGGAGATCTAGAGTGCATTTACAGGTGGTACTGCACGTACCTCTAGCATCTTCAGTCCTATATAAACCCGGATGGTGCATGAGGCCCTGCGCGTGATGGTGTCAGATTACCTGGATTGCTGGGGTCTGTTTTCTGTGTTTTTTTGCTCTGTTCATTGGACTGTATTTTCATGTACCCAGACTACTCTTCTGTTTAACCCCTTGGATACCTCATCTGTGGGACTGTATGACTCTTGCTGTGTACCCAGAATACTCTGTTGGTTAACCCCTTGGATAGCGCATCTGTTTAACCTTTGACTCTGAACCGGCTCCTCAGGGGTCCAAGAAGGGGTTAATCGGTCTCAGCTCTCAGGTGGGATACCTGAGGAAGTCCTGGGAACAACCAAAGTCTGGTTTGTGTATCATGCCAAGTGATGCCATGTCAAGTGGGGGCTCGGCTGTAGGTGATGACCGCAGCAGAAATTGATACCTGACCTGCAGACTGGTGATGCCTCCGAGCTCCTCACAGCAGTAATACGACATTACATTCTTGCAAAGGTATATGTTGATGGACTAAAGCAAGAGTTCCCAAAACTACCCCCATCAACAGTGCATAGTTTGCAGGTATCCTTCATTATTCACACGTAGTTGATCAGTGTCAGCACCCTGTATGGAAATCTTCAAACCTACCAAATAGGCTTGGCAAACACTAGGCTAGAACATTTCTGATATGAGCCTATATCATTAATATCTTCGTTATTATGAGTTCTGTATACCATCAATAGATCTATTATTAACTTTTATTTATATATCGCCAACATATTATGCAGCACTGTATGTACATTAAATAGGGGTTGAAAGGCAACACTGGGTAACATAGTACAGTTTATGACACAAGAGGGGGATTTGGTATGGTTAGCAGTTATTTTCAAAATTAATTTGCCTATTATTCACATAATTTCTATCCAGGATTCCCATCTTGTAAAAATTTGAACCAAATTAAATAAATATATAAACTTTGCGCAAAACCTATTAGTTGGCTATTGGTCATTGATGCAAAAAATTATGTTTTGTTTGCTTTTGTTCCCACAAAGAAATACAAAAAAAAATAAAAAGAGAAAAAAGGAATAGAATATAAACAAAAAAAACATACAAAATACAAAAAACAAACAAATCGTAGTAGATGAGGATGACGTTAACGTTCTAGGAAGATTCCATATGGAGTTTAAAGGACTTCCGTAGAGAGAGATCACAGGGACTACAGTAGACCTTAGCCACAGGTTCCTGCTTGGGGACCTTAGCCACAGGTTCCTGCTTGGGGACCTAAGTCCCAGCTTCCTGATTAAAGAACCAAGTCACAGCTTTGTGGTTGGATAACTTAGCCATAAGTTCCTGTTTGGAATACTGAACCACAGCTTATTGGTTGGGAAACTTAGCCATAGCTTCCTGGTTGTGGATCTAAGTCACAGCTTTGTGGACCTTTGACGTAAGCTCCTGTTTGGGAAACAGCCATAGCTACCTGATTGGCAGATGTTTCTTGAACTTCTCTAACTGACAGGTAGATATTTTATCTTCATTTCCACAAAAAAATGGAATTTATAGAATAGGCCAAAAGAATCTAATTGATGGCCATTAGATTGGCAGTCCAAAGTTAAATTGCTCAAGTGTATTCATTCCAAAACTGATTGTAAACAAACGTTGAAACTTTGCTTCAGGTTTTGGGTGACCTTGCCTTTGAAACCTAACTTCTATTAGAATCATCAAATAAATTTTTTTTATGTTATCCCATCATTTGGACAACAAATCCAATGACTGTCCTGGTTTATGTCTCTGTCCAGTGCCACCAACCCCCTTTGGGTAACACAGTCATACTATTGTGCCTATCATGCCAATCAATGAAGCTCATTAACCTCCTGCCACCACTTGGAAATGAGGACTATGATCTGGAGTTATGCCTTGGAGAAGAACAAAATAACCATGGCAGCCATCTTCCATGCCTCTGCGTGATACCCCGCTGAATTTCAGAAAGGCGCTGCATGCGCCGAAAAAAAAATCCATTTTATTTGTGCCATGTGGGAGAAGTTACAAATAAATGAAACCGGTAAGGACACGAGCTCCGTCAAATGGACTCTTGTGGTTTTTATTAGCCGAAAATTGTTCTGCCAGTTTGGTTTAGCGCTCGGCGTTGGGATGAAAGTAGCGATGTCCGCACTTCATGTACCGCGGAGTTCATTAGAAGCGCTGTTATTTTTAATGAATTACTTGCGTTTATTCTGTTCAATTCCCCTTCGTTTTGCCTTTTCCATTCAGTCTCTCCCGTCCTCTCTCTCCCTCGTTATTGCCTCATATTGGTTAATCTGCTCGCCAAGAAGTCATGCACGCCGGAGATTTACATTCAGAACCGCCGCAAATCGCTAATTTCACATTCCCATCTTGTCCTGGAAAGCAAGCAAATGTTTCTTTTCTCCCCGTTTTTTTTGATACAGAATGGAAACAGATTCGTGTGGCTCGGCCATTTTTTTTTTTTTTTTGCCTGTATACAAAATCAAAGGTGCTGAGATCTGGAGCCTCTAAGCCGTGTTTACTTTTGTTTCGTGGACTATCTTGTACTGCAGGATCTGGAAGAAAAAAAAATGACATTCAGCAGGGCTTAGCGTTCAATTATTGGACAATCCCATAGGGATCTCTGCAGCTGCTGCTAATGTATAGTATATATTGGTCAATCCTGGCCGGCTGCTAATGGAAAAGCCATTCCCGGCAGTCGAATTAAGGGGGAAGCGTGATCTGCTAACCTGCCGTGTGGGGAACTCCAACATCAAAATACTTCTGTTTAGAACGACAATAAAGTTAACACCTCCTTTTTTGGGGAAATTTATTTCCACTTCCTGTTCTGTTCTGGTGTGGGGTTAGGAAGTGATGGAAAATGTTTCTATGATGGGACAAAATAAAAAAAAAGAGTTTCAAACATTTCCTAACTCCATCCAAAACTTTACATTTCAAACTTTTTTTCTAGCTGTTAAGATCAGGTTTTATTGCCATAGGCACACCATTACAGACATTTACCCTTTGCTCCCTGTAATAACTGTTTTACCCAACAGGAAGTAAGGGAACATCTATAATAGGTCAAGGTGGCCATACACAAAGGGTGCCCGCCCGATCTGGCGGGAGCAGCCACGCTTCAATCTGCCAGGAGATCGGCAGAAATTCTAAACATTTTGTCATCCCCCCACACCCCAATTCACATATGTCTTTGTTCACAAGTACAGGTGTTTTGCCTTCACAGGCTTAACCTCGGAAAGTGGTGGGGAGGGACTGCCTACAGCTCTGGCCTGGCACTCCCTCCAACAAAGGGACCTCTTCGGAGAACCCCATCCGTCCCTAGTAATCGGGGGACTGGACTCTGGTTGTGTTCCCCTGGAAAATGGAAGATGGGGCAAGGGGCTTCAGGTCCCTGGACCAAGTAATGAAACCCCTTTTCGGGGAATGAGCCCTCAGGCAAATGACACACATGTTTTTTGTGTGGCTCACTTTTGTGCACTTTTTCAGCACCGGGTGTCATAAGATGGCGAATTGTGTGTGCTGTGCACTCACCGATGGCGCTCCGATAAACTTCCTCCTGGATTTGGCCTATTGGCTTGTCTGGAGGATATGGAACAAATCCCTGCATCCAAACTGTTCTATAACTCACAGGAAGGATTACAGAAAATAAAACATTTTTTTTTACATTAACCTCTCATTTTGAGGGGGGAAATAGTGTGTCTTGTGGAGCCAAAAATATGTTACTTGTATATCTAGACCAATGGTTACTTTCCTTGCAGGGCCCCCTTTTCTATTTAGGAACATTATTGAGCCCCTCTCCACATTCAAACACAGGTTCAGAATGAGGGCCGGCACCCCCCCCCCAGAATACCCAGGGGGGCTAACCCCCCAGTTTAGGAACCACTGATCTAGACCATGATAAAAAGGGCCCCTAGTAGAAATGTAAACATCACTCCATTTGGGGTTACAGGTGCGAGAGCTGAAATGGATACTAAAATTTCGTTAATTTCACTTCTTCTAGATCCTAACAAAAGGTTTCCACTCAAACATATGCCTACATCTCATTGTAAATGATCATTCACTTCAAAACAGATCATCACACATAATTGGCTCTCTTCTTACTTACCTTTTGAAGAAGCTAAAACTAAATTACAGACTGTTTGGCTTTATATAAAAGTTTCATAAGTGAGCTGAGGATAGAGAAACCAAAGCACGGCACAACTTTACATTTACTGTAATATGATACAGAAATATCATACATTATTGGGTTGTAAAACAGAATATATGTAAAGAAAATGTATAGTCATCTAACGTGTGTCTACACTTGTTAGGAAGGACAATGCTGTTCCATCAATCAGCTGTGGCTTTCATAATAAATATATTTGTTCTGAGGAACTCTGCACAATTACCATATTTTTCGGCATATAAGACGCACTTTTTCACCCCCATATGCTGCCCCATGGACACAGAATCAGTGACATTGGGAGAGGAGAGAGAGCAGAACACAGCCCAGCCCTCCTCCTTCGATCAGTGTTGAGTATGACGTGTGTTCAGCTGAGAGTGTACTGCTGCTAGTGACACCTTCTGGCTGAATTGGATATTGCATCCATTAAAATTATTGCATTATCCCAATTGATGTGAAAACGTATTAAATCTTTTCTTTTCAGTTTTTTCTGCCCTAAAAACTGGGCGCGTCTTATGTGCCGGTGCGTCTTATATGGCAAAAAATACAGTAATTAATGGTTTGAAGACCAAGAAGTAATATTAACCTCCCTAGCGCTCTTGCAAGGTCCAGATTTCTGTACCAAAAGCGCACCATAGACTTAAATGTTTTTTTTTACTTTGAATTGTATTGTATGTGGTTATCACTGTATCCAGTCCAACTCCCTAGGGCACCTTCTCTCCTCTGGTGTGATGAACACACCAGAGGAGGGAGGGTTAACTTTAAAGGGCACATCTGGGGAATCACACTCAGAACAGTTTTCTACATAGAAAACTGTTCTTGTATGATTAACTTTTGAATTTCACGCCACTCAGGGGGGGCACCAGAGGTCGAATAGGTCCGCTTTAAAATATATATGAATTATTTTTTATGACTGGTCTCTCAAATTCTTCCTCATGCTGCTAACCGCCACTAAGCTCTGCCAGCGCAGTTATTCCACCTTCACGTGTTTCCAGTCATTTCCAGGTGCTCCCTGATAGAATACATAGCAATTGGAAGGTATGTATCACTGCTATGTAGTGTTGGGTCCTCCCTGATAGAATACATAGTG
>CM070035.1:12173767-12186380 GCA_036250615.1 Ptychadena robeensis | reverse complement strand
CGGCGGGGACCTTTGCCCAAGTGTGCCTTTGCCCAAAAAAGGTTGAAAAACACTGCTTTACGCATCCCATGCATTGGGTTGTGTTTAATTGGATCTGTTAACGCAGCGCATCCCTAACGCATAGTGGAGTCAAACCCTAAGGCCGGGGGAATCACTGAAGGGGCACACGTTTTGATGAGTAAACTGACAAGCGCGTTAACAACATTGTAAAGGATAGGATTCTGAATTTGCACCTTTGGTTTAGTTACCGATGGATACACAGGCCCCACGCTGCTATTTCTTCCTGGGGAGTAGGTTGTGGCTCAGTAGGCTTATGACTATGAATAAATAACAAATAAAGTTCAGAAAAGGAATAAAAATCTCCCATTACAAGCTACAAATGGTTATATTTTTATATTACGTTTTCAGGGTAAAAAAAATCCCCCGGGGTATATTTTACTACATGCATGAGGTATAGGTTATTAGTTTAAGTGGTGTGTAATGTCTCATGTTTATGCATTCCCAACCTTATTGGATTAATGCATTAGTACCCCGGCTGACTTTCAGATCGCTTATTACTGGCGTTAAGGTACTTCATAAAACGGAAAGTGGTCCCTGTTTGTAAAATACACTTTCTATCAATCACCACGCAAACATGCAAAATATGTCATCTATAGTAATGGGAACTCGCGGCTTTAGATTGACTCTGAGGAGCTAAAAGCGACTGTGGGTAATAGGCGGTGTGGAATATGGCAGGATGAGAGGTAAAAATAAGACGGGCTGTCATTTGTTATTATCAACAGGGCTTTTAAAATGGTGGTTTCTGTAATAAATGATTTGCTGGGCAATAGATTACCTTTAGGATATATGTGTTCAGCTATGCAGAGGTGGGAACCATTCTAGAGAAAGATTATTTATGGAATATGAAGCATTAAAAAGAAAACCATCTTCTATGATCTTCTGTATCCTTCATATGTTGGATGATCTGCACAGATCCTTTTAGTTTTATACCATCCTTGGGTCCACGGTGGTGCAGGAGGACCAGGTTCTATGTGTTATTTCTTAGAACCCTTAATGATTTTTGGCTCTACCAAGTTATAAAACTGGTTGCCTATTCAGGTCAAAGTGGTTGAGTTTACGTCCCATCTGGCCTCTCACCCTTTCCTCCATCACCAAAATACTTTGTTTGATTTCAAAAATAATATTGATGTCGCACCCCTACATCATGTGGCAGAGTTATGGTCTAGTACCTCCCCATGGAAAGGATGAAGGACCTCATCATGGAAGGAGCATACATGCTTTACTATATCCATGAGAGCTAAATATTTAGAATTGTTGGGGTCTAGGACCTCATTATAGGAAGACACATGCTTTACTCTATCCATGAGTACTACATTTTTTGCATTGTTGTGGTCTAGCATTTCATCATAGGAGGAGAACACATGGTTAACTCTATCCATGTGCACTGAATAATAAGCATTGTTGGGGTCTGGCACCTCATCATTGGAGGATACATGCTTTACTATATCCACGAGTGCTAAATATTTAGAATTGTTGGGTTCTAGGACCTCATCACAGGAGGACACATGGTTTACTCTATCCATGAGCACTAAATATTTTGCAATGTCTGGATCTAGCACCACATCATTGGAGGACACATGCTTTACTCTATCCATGAGTAGTAAATATTTAGCATTGTTGGGATCTAGTATCTCATCAAGGAAGGAGAACACATGGTTTACTCTATCCATGAGCAATGAATATTTAGCAGCTTTGGGGTCTAGCACGTCATCATGGAAGGAGGATGCATGCTTTACTCTTTCCATGAGTACTGAATATTTTGCAATGTTGGGTTCTAGCATCTCATCATTGGTGGACACTTGGTGTACTCAATCCATGAGTGCTAAATATTTAGAATTGTTGGGTTCTAGGAACTCATCATAGGAGGGGAACACATGGTTTTCTCTGTCCATGAACACTGAATATTTAGCAGTGTTGGGGTCTAGCCCCTCAGCATAGGAGAAAGACAAACGATGTAATGTATCCATGAGTGCTAGACACAGCACAACACTGGATGTCTGAATATAAATGGTTGGAGGAGAGGTTTGGCTTTATGAAGCCATTTCTTTTTCCTCAATATGCAAGGTGATGGGGTCTCTCCAAATTGATTGAGTAAGTGTTGACTTACCAAACCAAAAAGATTTGGATTTTTGTCCATCAAGTCTTACGTTAGTGGCAAATTTAGGTATTGGTTCATTTAGGTCTTCTGTACAGGGACTGCTAAAGACAAATTGTGATGATTACACCAACATTTATTTTTATCTTCCATATCTTCCTGAAAATTTAGCTTTGCTTTTTACACTTTTAATATGTCTTTTAGCGTTGCTGCATTGGTTTGAACCCTTGTGTGCCATGATCCATCCATCATTTTTGTTCTACTAATGTACGATGCAGAAGAGAAGGGCTGTAGGCACATAAAGCTGTGTGTACGACTTTACAGGCCGGATTCCAGGAGAACACCAAGATAACCCTCTATAATTCTGCCTCCGTATTGACAGCTTATATTTTTAGTACAACATATGTTGTTTGGACAGATCAGCTGATAAAAAATAAATCTGTAAGGGATGCACTGATTGCGTTTTAAGTCTTATCGATTTCTGTGCTGTTCTCGTGTGTTTTTACCAAGTGTCCCTGGTCAATCGATTGATCTGCTTAGCTTACGTCTGGAGAACAATCGCATGGAGCTCCTTTCATATTCAGGTGTTTTCCATAGTGAGCTCACACTTCTCTAATAACCATTTTCCTGAGGAAACAGCAGCCGCTGGAAGTCTCTGGAAATTATCACTTCAAACTCAGACTGAGAGGACCGCAATATTGACCCGGTGCTCTTCAAGATTGAAAGAACATGGATAACATGGACAACACCAATGTTCTCCTAAGGTCATGTTATTATAATATTATTATCATTTATTTATATAGCACCAACATATTACACAGCGCTGTTAAAGGCTCCCATACATGGGTGGATTTTCGATCGATCTATCACCGCACACGTTCACAAGATCGATCGGCGATCAATCGAGTTCTGCCCACCCTGAACGATCGACCAAACAAAATCAGAATCAACTAAAAATCAGATCGGACATTGAACCGACATTTTGGGTTTTTTTGGTCGATCGAAGTGCGTTGGTGGACCCATAGCTCCCGGTGACAAATCGACCCATTTATGACTACCTTTAGACCTAACACAAGATAACACACAGGTACAGGTTATGACACAGGAGGAGCAGAGGATCCTGTCCGATAAGGCTTATCATCGAATAGGTTGTGGAACAGAGTGGGACTGGCATGGTGGTGATGTTAGGAGTGAGAAGATGGGTAGGAGAAACTGAAGAGGGGGGTTTTCAGGGCTTTTTTAAAAGTGCCCAAGGTAGGAGCAAGTCTGATGGGATGAGGGAGAGGGTTCCAGAGAGTAGGAGCGGCCCTAGATAAGTCTTGAAGCAGCACATGTGATGATGTTGTCAGTGGGGATGTCATTAGTAGGTAACTGGTGGAGCGGAGGAAGCGGTTAGGGGTGTATTTATGTACCAGGTTGGAGATGTAAGGATGACAGGACGTGTGGGGGCGGTTAGGGGTGTATTTTTGTACCAGGTTATAGATGTAGGGAGGACAGGAGATGTGGGGGACAGTTAGGGGTATATTTATGTACCAGGTTGGAGATGTAAGGAGGACAGGAGGTGTGCGGGGTAGTTAGGGGTATATTTATGTACCAGGTTGCCTATACTCATGCATATATGGTATATTTATGTACTCTAAATTGAGTTTTCTTTCCAAAAAGGAAACATATTAACATTAGCTTATATTCGGCATATTTGTGTACATATTTGTGTACTTTCTTAGTCCTCTGCAATCCAGCTTAAGTCTCCTTTGCAGTCTCTGCCTTCTCCTTTCTCCTCTTTCTTCCTGCTTCTTGTAGGTGTTGTTTTTGCTTGAAATTACTTCTACTGCTACCTAGTGTTCTTAGAAGGCATTACACTTACGGTGTTTAAAAATGTAATAGGAAGAATGTTTTACAAGGGATTTTTAAATAGCTGGGGATCCATCAGAGTTGCTGCTGAGTTTCTCAGAGTTGCATTCGCAATGAAAAAAAAAGCCAACAAAAGCGTCATACAAGCCCCGATTAGGTCCACTTGAAATAGTGGATGTAAAAGAGAGCATCCGTTAGCGTGTAGGCGTCTCTATTTTCTTTTAAAAATAAAGATGTTTGATTGAAAGGAGTCACATGATATTCACAGCGAACCACAGTATCTCCTGCTGTGGCGCCTAAAGCTTATGATTACCATGGAAACCACTCAGTTCCTTTCAAGCCTACTTACTCAAGTTACTTTGACTATTCTATCTCCATCTATCTTTAAAAGCTTATTGAACAAATACAGACATTGAGTAATCAGTTGACCTTATTTAATAAGACGTGTTCAAGAGAACAGACTGATATCTGTCATTGCTGTAACTTTTAACTTTATTACATGAAGGTAAATAGATATGATAAACTCCGATTAACCCATGCAAAAGTCTTGGCACCTGGCCTTACCAGCTTTCTCTTGTTTGAAAATATATATTTTTTTGCAACATATAGAGTCATATATGATTTGAGAACCTTTCACGTATAAATAATATAGATACTGTCCTTTCTATAGGGAAACTTTAAAGGGGAAAGATGGGCCAGGCAGTGGGAAGTGATTGGAGCCCCAAAGCAAGAAGAACTTATACATAGAATATCCATTGGACGCTCTAGTTTGTCCATTGACTTTAAGTCAACATCTCCATCTTTCATGGTCACGGGGTGGACATTCCTTCAGGATAAAGACAATATTAAGGCAATGCAAAAGTGATTGGTACCCCCTTGTCTGCCTAAGTTTTTGCCCCAAAGCAAGAAGAACTTCTATATAGAATTTTCTTCAGACCTCCAATTAATCCATTGACCTCAAGTCAACTTCTTCATCTTCCATGGGCAGGGGTTGGACATTCTTTCAGGAGAAAGCCACAATCAAGGAAATGCTAAGTTCTGAAATAGTGTGAGACCAGTGTGCATGGTGATGTTTACCTTGGCTATGATGGAAGACAGGGACAACAACACTGGTACGTGGAGAATGCAAATATAGACTGGCAACTTTTTGTTATTTTCGTTTATATAAATTGGGGAATCTAAATATAAGAACCCAACTTTGGGCAAGTAGAACTACATTATATTTTAAATAACTTATACATAATCTTTCCTTCGGACCTCTAGTAAGTTCATTGACATTATGCCAACTTCTTTGACATTCTTTCAGGAGAAAGGCACAATCAAGGCAATGCTCATAATCTGTGACCAGTGTGCATGGTGATGCTTCCCTTGGCTATTAAACTTCAGCCTTGGCTAATATGGGATGGGCAACTTTTTTTTCCTAAAAGAACTAATGCAAGATGGAGACACACCTGGTACATGAAGAATGCAAGTATAGACTGTCATTATAAATTAGATGATCTATAGATTAAACAGAATGTAGTTCTACTTTCTCCAAAGCATACAAGTTTTTTTGTTTTAGAGGTTAAAATTTAGTTTAGACCTCTAGTAAATCTATTGACAGCAAGTCAACTTCTACATCTTCCAGGGGGCGGGTCAGGGGTTGGACATTCTTTCAGGAGAAAACCACAGTCAAGGCAATGTTCAGTTCTGAAATACTGTGAGCTCACTGTTCATGGTGATGCTTCCCTTGGCTATTAATCTTCAGCCTTGGCTCATAGGGAATGGGCATCTTTTTCCCAAGAGAGCCAATGGCGTTTGACCAAGATGGAAGATGGAGGCAACACTGGTACATGGAGAAAGCTAGTATAGACTGGCAATTTTGTGTTTTTTTTATATACATTTAAAAGAATGTAGTTCTACTTTCCACAAAGCATATACGTTTTTGAGAGCTTGTACATAAACTTTCCTTCTGACCTTTAGTAATTGACAAGCCCACTTCTTCATCTTCCATGTCAGGGGTTGGGCAGTCATTTAGTAGAAAGCCACAGTGAAGGCAATGCTCAGTTCTGGAATACTGTGATCCCATTTTGCATGGTGATGCTTTCCATGGCTATCAAACTTCATGCTGGTCCATAGGTAATAGGCAGAGTACCACCAGGGCTGGAATACGGGGACAATAACACTGATACGTGCAGAATTTAAATATAGACTAATAATTTTTTTGTGATGAAAAAAAGAATCTAAACATTGAAAAGAACTTTAGTTCTACTTTACATTTCCAAACCCGAGGGGGGGGGGAAAGATCTTTTTCGGTTCCCGCCTTTCCAATCTTTCAGCATACTGTTTTCCCTAAACTACAGTCACACTCCGATGCACAATACATGGTATTATTATGTCAGTTTTCAGTGATTTTTGTCTTGACTCTGTCATGTCTCCTCCCTCTAATTTGCATAGACTAATACATATTTATCAAGAGCTGTCTGTCTTCCTGCAACCTAAACTGCAGAAGGAGATAAAAATAAAAATTACACTTTGTATACAATATTCTCAGAGCTTTCATGATGTTTTAAGCTCATCTTTAGCCTGTTGGAGACGGCGAGAGCTTTATGCCTCAAAAGATGCCATTTATTGCATGATTAGTTTCCTATAATAACGTAATCACAATGGTAATATATTCTGTGCTTCATCAATCACTGTTATTTAAGAATACATTTGTGTCAGCAGTTAAACTGCATTATCCTTCCTGCCGACTGTAATTGGAGCCTTTACTATGAGGGAACAATATCTTTCAGTAGCAGATAAGTTTTTCAGAAGATTTTGTTGGTAGTCTAGTTAGAAAGCCATTATCCCTGCCTTCCACCCATCCACCCGACTAGCTATCGCTATGTCCTAGGACAGGGCTGGGCAAACGTTTTGTTTTGTGGGCCACGTTGGCTTCTTAAATTTTATAAAGGGGCCGGACCAGGAGCCTGTTATGGGCGACCCACCACTAATGGGCGACCCACCACTAATGATGGCAGTAATGTATAATCGCTGACATGTGAAATTTCCTGCACTTGCTCCTTAATTGCAATGGGCAGAGATAATTCCTAGCAACTGTCTGATGTCACCATGATGATGCTCCCACAATGTCATGATCACGGTACTGCATCCTCCCCAAGGCAACATTTGGAGACCTCTAGGCATTGTGTGCACTGATTACAGTAAACAAGCGGAGGGGAGCACCTTTTAAACAAGGTGACAAAGGGCCAGAATAGAAAGCCTAAACGGGTCGGATCCGGCTCGCCCCTGTCCTATGACCATCTTTGCGAAGCAGCAAATAACCAGGTCAGCCTAGATCAGTGTTTCCCAAACTTTCCTTGCAGGGCCCCGCTTTTCTATTAAGGAACATTATTGAGCACAGCATTATACACAAGTGAAGAATGAGGGCCAGCGCCTCCCCTGGAATACCTCCATGCCCCCCAGTTTGGGTACCACTGCCCTAGATCAATTGAAATAGGAGAGATAAAAAAAACAGTTTAGGCTAGATTTCCACTGTTTTTTTTTCTGGGCTGCTGGAAAATGACCAGACACAACTGTTGGCGAGTTTACATAACGCTACTGTAAGTTGGTTTAGATAACGCCCCCATAACATGTCTATCAGGAGAAGGCCCAAAGACAAAGAGGTTGGCGAAGGGACCTTCTAATATTACTTATTATCCTCCCTTCACCACGCTATGCTTGAGCAGTCATCGACCCGTGTATGGGTACCCTTAGCCTAAGGGTAAGGCTCCACTACAGGAGGACAGAAAAACATATGCGGAAAGCAGGTGTTTTTCTGTCCAGTTTTTTTAGTCTATTGACTCAATGGTCTAAAACCTGTGGCAAGGCCATTAAACCGCATATTTTTTGTGTGTCCATACTGCACTGCGGGCACACCGTGACAGTGGAGTCTGACTCACTTGAGGTAATGAGCGTTGTGTGTCTGTGCTTTCCAAACTGCCTCAATGGGGTAAGGATTGGGTAGGCAATCAGGTAATGTGGACCTTCCATTTAGGAACGCTCCTGGAGTCCTAAAACTCCACAGCTTCTTTACAAAAATGTAACCTTTGGCCTGTCGCCACGTTGTACACACAACCTTGTTGGTTTAATGCGTACAACATGGCGACGTGCCTATTGAAAGTAATTGGAATATGCTATAGATACGACCCTCATATTTTTTGTGTAAATTCTAGGCCCTAAGGTGGACAAGGATCCCTAGTCATACGCTTAGCCTAAGGATAGGCTTCACAACGGGAGGACAGAAAAACACATGCGGAAAGCACTGTCAATGGACTAGTGTGTAAGCCTCATGCTTTCCAACAAAGCAAAATAATTTTATGGTTTTATTTTTATTACCATTTAGATACTCATTCTATGGCCAACCTGGCTTCCCCTGCAGGTATTATGACATAACATCCTGGCAGTTCCTTAGTAAGTCGCACGGATAGCGGAACAGCACGCGTGCAGTAAGAGACGGAGCACTCTTTAAGTAGAGCAGTTCCTCTTGATAAATCACCCTGAAAATTGTTCCATGTTTTATGTCATGTAGATAAATTGTACTGTTTTCTTAAAACTCCATTTCCTGTCACCGAACGGCTGGCGTGCGTGGAGTCGTTTCTGCTCAGTATTTTTATTACAACCTCCAGACACAATCCCGCCATCGTATATCATATAAAATTAGACATCAAATTAAACATCATACAAGGTGCTACACGAAATAGAAAATGAAGAAAGAACAGGCTTTGGGTTATTTTTCTTGTGTTTTTTTTCTTTACATTTCTTTTGCTAATTTGTAACGTTTTCGTCATCTAAAAAGGTTTATTTGCCTAGGAGTGGTCAGCTGACTAGTAATTATTTTGGATGTTCATGAAAATATATATATTTTTTTATTTTGATTTATTGCAGGTTTGTGTATAGGGAATTTTTTTTTACATACACAAAATGTTTTTGACTTTCAATATATCTTTGCCTACAATTATTATTGTAATGATTAACCCCTCTGGTGGTATTTACAAATGTGTCTTGGGGTAGATTTTCATTAACAATATTGGTAGGCCGGAGCTACACTTGGGGTTGCTTACCTCCTCCAGATGTGCCTGCACCGACGTCCTCTGGGCTCTTGGGATGCCAGGGAGGTAGGGGGTGCCGTACCGATTCGCCTGTATGGTGGTGGACGTATCCTAGTTCCTCCTTAATGACGCCGGGATTGTGTACAGGCAGCAGGAGCGAGTGGGAAGCGCTTTGTCACATATCACTTTTGGAAAGAAAAATGATAAACAATGTTAGCCCCGGGGAGGTTAAACCCTAAGGTCAAATTAATAATGGAGTTCAGAAATGTGTCAATCCAACTGGCTAAACGCCTGGCAACCGCAGAGGCTGCATTTCACATTTGCCCATAGGCATTAAATTAGTGGCCATGTCTTTGCTTGACAACCTCCTCCCCAACTGCCCACACGATGTGCGCAATTGCCGCATACAGTGGTGCAGTTCAGATAAGCAGCCACCCTAATGGCCTGTCTATACTATGGATGGTGCATGCATCCCAATCAAAGTAATGGGCCTGCGTTGTCATTGCTGAGATGCTGGGCATCACCGGAAGTGTTGACGTATCTATTGGTTTTCAATGTCTGATGTGGACAACCCACCCAAGAAACATTGACGTATTTCGGTCTCAAGTTTTAAATATAAGATAATAGGGTTAATAATTCTGTTAATGCCAATGCAATGATTGATGCTCCATAATCCAGGGGCTTTATGGGCGCGTTCGTGTGATGTTGGCATGACACAACAAAAACATAGCTCTGGCACTGACCGTGAATGTGGGCTAACTGAATTCTGTGTGATATGTTTTAAAAACGTTAATAATACAATTAAGTATAAATACAATACTACTAATAATACAATTAAAGCGGACCTACCACCAGGAATCTATGTTTTCATTAATGGCACTAGAAGTGCCAATAATAGGGAGGAATGCAGTGAAAAACCCCAAAAACTTACTTGTAATGAGCAATTTAGTAATATAATCAGGCATTCCTGTTCACTTCCTGGTTAATGGAGAAAGCAGGACCCGGCAGAACGTCACAGCAGCACGTGATTTTTCAGTGTAAATCCAACACATGGTGGTGCAATATCGCGGGTGGCCACTGGGGGCGTTCAGTGATATTCTATGGCAAAGCAGCTCACTGAAAAATCATGTGTTGTGACGTGCTGCCGGGTCCTGCTTTCTCCATTAACCAGGAAGTGAACAGGAATGCCTGATTATATTACTAAATTGCTCATTACAGGTACGTTTTTAGGGGTTTT
The DNA here is from genome assembly GCA_036250615.1 of Ptychadena robeensis. Taxonomy (NCBI): domain Eukaryota; kingdom Metazoa; phylum Chordata; class Amphibia; order Anura; family Ptychadenidae; genus Ptychadena; species Ptychadena robeensis. The sequence goes on along the minus strand of CM070035.1, from coordinate 12,176,065 downwards.
CACTGCATTCCTCCCTATTATTGGCACTTCTAGTGCCATTCATGAAAACATAGATTCCTGGTGGTAGGTCCACTTTAAGTTAAATATCATTTATATTGCATTCATAAAGCACTGTCATTGTCTGCAGATCTTTACAGAGTCCATAGCCATGCCACTAACTTTTTGAGAAGCTCAAAATCCAATGGCCTTAAGGTCATTATGAGTGGGGAGGGTAAAGCCAATGACCTACCACCATGTTTTTGGAATGTGAGGGATATCCAAGACAAACATAAAAGGAAACATGCAAATGTGTACCAGAAAGTCCAAGCTGAGGATCAAACATGGGACCCTAGTGCAATAAGGCCAGAGTACTAGCCAGCTAGGCACTATTTACAAGTGTTAAGATGTTTGTCATTGGTCTTCATCATTTTTGCATTTCGGTGTTTTGAGGCCACTTTCTGTCTACATGTTTACATGGTATTTCCTTTGGTAATGTTCTAGATCTGTAGTTCTCAGCCTTTTTAGATCCGAAACCCTGGAAGGGGCATCACGTATTGTCATTTCCTTTATTTGGAACAAGGAAGTGCCAGTGTGGTGTGTCACTTCCGCTTTACAAATACCAGAAGTGACACTCTGTGACGTCACTTAAGTGTATTGTCACCTCTCTCCTATATTCCCACCACTTTGTTATGATGATGTTCGGAGTGGGAGAGTAATGTCCCATCCCTGCTAAGTTGGGATGGAGTGTAATGCCCATTCCCTCCTAACTTCCCTGTCCTGCTTGTGGGCATCAGTGCTGCTGCTTGTTATCAGAGGCGGTGATGCATTCAGTAAAACCTGTAAGATGGTCGTTCAATCCCCAACGGAGTCCCTTCCCACAGGTTGAGAACAGCTGTTCTAGATGGTCACAACTCTTGATTCTCCTATGTGTACTGATGTGGCATGCATGAAGTAGACACATTTCTTACCTGTCAGCAGTTCAGATCCTGAAATACTGCTACACAAAAACAAATAAAATGACTTACCTTCTTCATGTTTTATCTGATGGTGACAACATGTTGTATTAGGGCAGAGAAGCCCCTATCTGATCTATCTTCTCCGGGCAGCAGCTGACAACGACCCCCCTCTCCTTCTCCTACACAGACAGAGACTCCTCTGCAGGTCCGTGTGTGGGGGAGAAGGCAGTCTTCTAGCTGTGGCTGAGTGAAGAGAGGCTTCTCTCTCCTCTCTTCACAAAGTCTCACAGACGTGACGCTGACGTCACATCTGTGAGACTGAGACACATGGGCTTGTGGGAGAGAATTCCCAGTAACCTCTGCAGCTTGTTACGTCCTGCCTAGGCGAGACATAACAGTGGGAGGGGCTGTCTCTAAAAAGACACCCCTCCAGCTGTCAGAAACCGTTTGTTTTTGGGTTTTTTAGTCTGGGATCTCTGCAGTATCAACTGAGCTGAAGCTGATACTGCAGAGAGACCTAACAAGTGGTAGGTCCGCTTTAATGGACGCTTATGCAGGAGAAAAGTTGGAAGTCGTGCCAGGCTCCTAAATTTTCTCCTGCATTATCGTCGCCCTGTAACCAGAATGACTTCACAGAAAACTTTGTCAGGGTCACTTGGTATTATTTAATTAAAACCTCTAAATTATAAAAGTCTGGAAACGTCTTTTGAAACATTTAACATGTGAAAGCTTTTATTTTAATGATTGGGTTTTCATCTCCTTACATTGTGAAAGTCTATGACTTGGTCAAACTGCCCAATTCCTGGTGGAGATCTCCTGTCATTAGTGGCAGAAAAAATAAATAGTTGATAAAAAAAAATAACAACCGTGTTTATCTGATGTTTTAGCCAGTGAATTGAATGTTTTGATAAGAAAATTGTCGAGAGATATAATAAAACTAACATCAATGGAAGGTTAGTATACTGGCCGTGACTTTATACTAAACACAACAGTCTGATAATACCAGCCAAAGGCCGGCTTCATAACCAGATGGTAGAAAGTTTAACATGAAAGGCATTCGCTCCTTGACACAACAATTCTCAACTCACATTTAACCCACGCATGTATTTCTAACCCAGCTGTTCAGTTTTGACATACGTGTTACTTTGTCTGGGCCATTTCAAAATAAAAAGGAAAGAATCTCACAATTCGCAAATGTTTGCTTTGGATAGAGTAGAAAATGCTTAAAGTAGACTAAAGGCCCCCATACACCTAACAGTCTTACCAAACAATTTCGACCAAAACCATGTAATATGAGGAGCTCCCAATCACTATGTATTCTATCAGGGAGAACCCGGCACTACATAGCAGTGATATCTACCTT
>CM070035.1:12124738-12144172 GCA_036250615.1 Ptychadena robeensis | reverse complement strand
GGGGAGGGTATAATTTCAAAGGAGCAAATTTGGGGAATCACAATGAAACAGTTTACGTGCATAGAAAACAGTTTTTGTGGCCATTTACCTTTGAATTGTAACTGCCGCTGACCCCATGTGATGCCATCACGTCACTCAGGTGGGGGGGGGGGGAGAAATCGGCTTCGGTGGAAGAACCAGTTCAGATGATTGGAGCCACCAGACAGCGCAAAACTGTAAGTATGTGCTCCTGGAGCTCTGATCTTCGCCCGAACGGCACCATCTCGTCCAAGCAGTACTGACAGGACGCGCTGGACCAGATATATGCTGTTAGAAACTCCTATGATTAGTCAAAACATATTACATCATAATCTGCTGGAATTTACAACCCGCCCCCCCCCCCCCCCCTTCTCATTCATCGATGACAACCATGGATGTGAGGAATGCGCAAATGTACATTAAGGTCTAATAGCACAAGCCCCCTCCCCTACATCCTTGTCACACTGATGCGAAAGGGGGGGGTGGACCTGGAAGGAACGGCGAGGGCGATTACCTGCGGGACAGGGACACAATGGTCTTTCTGGACAGGAAGCAACCCTAAATGTAAGTGGTGAGCAAGTTTTAAACAAACTTAACTCTGAGTTATACTCAGGCAGGTTTTAGAGAATGAAATGAGAACCCAGATGATGAATTCTGGTTGGTTTGTATGGGTTACTATGTATTTGCACCTAGAACAGGTCACTAAATAAACTGGATCAGATTGGGGAGATTATTTTAATCAATGAACACTCTAGGTCAGTGGTGGGGCAACTGAGTTTGATATGGAGGGCCACAATGTGGCCCTCTGCCACACTAAGGGCCGCACATAACTTTTCCAATCTATACTGACTTGTAGAACATGTTTGTATTGAAACAATGACAGCAGGCAGAGCTAGAAGATATATGTTTTCATTTTTTAAATAAAACATTTTTTTAATATACTCAAGAATTGGGGAACACTGTAGTATGGCAATACACATGTTGTGGTCATGTCAATCATCAAAAGTTTATGTGCTTTAAAGCCATTGATTATATGGATGGGGCACCATAACCTTAGTTTCCATGCCCTATGCTTAATATTAGGTTTCAGGGGCCTCTAGTGGAAGACTGAGGGGGCCGCCAAAGGGCCAGGTTATCTGAAATTATATAATGGATCAATTAAAACCATCAATGGACCTCCAATGGATAAAGAAGAGGGGAACCAGCTTAAGAAACCTTTCTGTCCAAAGATGGCGGTAACAATGTGTTGACAAAATTACAACAGTTCTAAGATCTAAGTGTTTCGATGTACAAATGAGCCATGTTGGCAGTAACTCTAGGGGACTCACCACCCACAGTTTTTACTCTAACTTCAAAAGTGTTTATACACTCTTTATGTTGAGTCCCTGCTGTAAAATTAAATTGTGTATTTATACAAACATTAGAACAAGAGAAGAAGCGCTGTTACCATAGCAGCTGATCGGATGCTTGTATTTATCTTTAAAACCTACTTTAGATTCATGATGGAGTTTTGGTTCCTCCTTCAGAACTATTCACAAGTCTATGAGGCTGAATCTATGTTCCAATCATTCATCACTTATGCGGATTTTCTTTCATGATGATATTTTGAAGTACTTTATAAACAACTTAGTAAAGATTGTATGGCATGGGGTGTAGAGAATGAAGACGTATTTTGCTTTATACCATCATGTAACATCTCTCTTTTCTTCAGAAAGTTTAGAGAAGACAACGAATCGCCGGGTCTCAACAATATTTCAAGCTTAAAGCCCCATACACCTTTAGATCGCTGCAAACAATTTCCATTAGATCTAACAACAACTATTTAGTTGTCGGGTGCTCCCTGATAGAATACATAGTGATTATAAGGGTATATATCCCTGCTATGTAGTGCCGGTCCTCCCTGATAGAAACTAGTGATTATAAGGTTATAATCACTGCTATGTAGTGCCGGGTCCTCCCTGATAGAATACATAGTGATTGGAAGGTATATATCACCTGCTATGTAGTGCTGGGTCCCTCCCGATGGAATACATAGTGATTGGAAAGGTATATATCACTGGCTCTATGTAGTGCTGGGGTTCCTCCCTGATGGAATACATAGTGATTTTGGAAGGTATATATCATTCATAGGCCATTGACCATAGGCTGGATTGAAAATCATAATGGGCCGAATTTAGCCTCAGTGCCGTAGTTTGCCCATGTCTGGTGTAGACCAAATTCAGGTTGCAGAGGGCTTTGAGGAAGCTTGAGGGCCTGTTCATGCTTTTAAAGTTGGGAAGTCCAAGCTGCTAATATTTTGCCTTCTCTGGTTCTTCCTTTACACCTTCGCTTACATGCTAATGTGGCTTTTCAAATAACATATTTGAGTTGACATACCTAGTTTTAGACCCATTGACATCATCAATGTGTGTCTGACCTTTAGAAAGGTCATAGCTGGTAGGATGGGCCAGCATGGTGCTGTATTAAGCTTCATACCAATAATAAGGTGACAAACGTATGTGATGTTGAGTTTCCATGATTAATAGAACTGAAATCCAATGAATTAATGCTGTGTGTAAAGGGCAGTATTATTGAGGAGGAACGAGCTAGATGATGCAGTTTGTCTAAAAAATAGGGTTGGCTTTATCTAACTTGCTACAGCTTCTAATGCACTCTGGGAGCATCTGATGCTGTTGTCTATTGGGAAGGCAAGAGCTCAACTTTAAACTATCCATTCAATGTTATTGCTCTCTGACATGCCCTTGTACTACATAAGCATCATAGGTCTAAAGGATGTTGTATGGTCTGATTGTAAACTGTAGTGTTTCTGGAACGCTTCTGATATCGTTGTCCAGTGAGCATGCTTTACTGGCATAGATATAAGCTGCATTGGTGAATCAGGCTTATCATCTGGCTTGCTGTTAAGTATGGTAGTGTATGGTATGGTAATTTTCCCGGCCGGCGATCCCGCATAGGTGACCCCAGGGATTGCAGACCGTGTCAACACAGCAGGCATCATGGTCAAAGCATGTCTTCATGTTCTAATGCAGGGATCTTGCAGAGTATTCTATGGCCTGAACACAGCAATGGCTAAATAATAGCTGGCAGAGATTTGTCATCCAGTCCTCATCTTGTGATTCCATTGTGTACATCTAGACAAGGATGCCTTGACCAGATATGGACTACTAGCGGGAACCCTGTAGGTAGCTCTGCCTTATTCATGAGTGCATTTATACTCTGCTTTTTAGCTTTATAAAATTTTTACGCATGCATACAGCTTGCTACATTTTACTTCCCTTCTGGTTATAAATTAATAAAAATGTTCCGTGCTGAACTACAGAAGAGTTCAATGTCCAGTATTCCTTGGTGGCGAGGGTACATATGAGAGAAGTATCTCGTGAATTTATGGCTCTTGTGTTCAGTTCAGGCTCGGGTCATGTTCCAATACAGTAAGTGATGACTTTCCCATTTGTTTTGGCATTAGCGGAGGAAAGCTGAGACCCTGTGCACTTTCCATGTTAGACTTCTCAGGACTCCTTCAAGTTTTTAAAGACTTATAGACCTTTTATAGGATATATCAAATAGGGGTAATGAGCACATGGGGCAACTGATTGCATTTTATTGTCAGTAATTTTTTTTAGATTAAAAAAACGTATTGACTCCGTTTTATTGGTTTCTAAAGGCTGATTATTTTCAATGTGGTTTCCAACATGTGTTTACTAGAACATTCCTGTAACGGTATCAACCACCAGCGATGTTCTTCTCCAGTGACTTCCATGCCGAGCTGGGATTCCAAGCCGCTGTTAAAAGATGTCCTTCTCCTGTGACTTCCATGCCGAGCTGGGATTCCAAGCAGCTCTTACAAGAACTAGTGGTATTATAGATGAGGCTGCAAGTTGAGGGAAAGAATAAGAACTCCTTCATTGGAAAAATTGGCTTTATATACATATTCCCCAGAATTCCCCATGCCGGAGAACCTCCCCTGTGGACCTGAAGGAAAACTGTGTGCGATAGCACACAGACCACTGGGAACACCCGCATCAGGTTTCCCCCCGCATCGGAGATAATTAGCTCAGACACTCAGTCTGTAAAACAATCCAGAAAACCAATAAAACCCCATTGTTTGTGACGGTGTCTGTACAATCCACAGAATGCCCCCCACCGTCTGGGAGGTAACAAACCCAGACCCCGTCCATAACCCAACCCCATTGTTTGTAAGGTCTCCCAGACAGTTCACACAATGCCCCACCATCTGGGAGATGATTAGGCCGGAGACAGTCTGTACATCACCTATCTCTCCAGATAGACAGAGTCGTTCTGTTACAGTTCCAATCTCACATTGGACCTTCCAAGAGCACCTATGGGCACAATGTACGGCCTATATACAAGGCAAAGCATAAACAGACCTCGTCATTCTCTGAAAATATAACTTTTTTTTTTCTTCAGAAGTTGAGTTATGATTTAATATCCGAGTTTCACGGTGGAGCTGAAAACGGAGTGTCTTGGGAGCTCCTCAGATATTGTTCCTTCTGCTTACAAAGTTATTATGGAAAATGAAGTGATTCATACCGCGGTGTACAGTCCAAAACATAAAGCCTTACAGGATTCTGTGATTATGAAAGAAGGTTTAGAAATTTGAGAAAAAGACAGATCATTGTTCAGATGAGCCTGGTTTGGTCTCATGTGTGCTTTTCCTTTTAAAGGATTAATTAAATGCAACATGTTGTTTGAATTCACTAAATGCAAACAATTAACAGTTGAGTCTATCTTTCCATACTGAAATTGAATTGGCATTTGTGTCACCTGAGGTCCACTTTTTTGTTGAATAGGCTGGAGGTACACATGTGCGCTTCTTCCATGTGCAACTACCTCCCAAAAACATTACCAACCCCTGGCAGCCAATTCTTTATCGGGTCTTCAGATAGCCACCAGGCATGGTCGATTTTCCTAGGAAAAGTTGAGTTACTGCAGGAGAACTTGTTGAGAAGTATGGCCCTGTTTAAGCCTACAGACATGAGGCTTGACCATGACCCACCATTAGTCTTCAAGTGGTGCAAATAAATACTGCACACTGCGAGCAAATGAATGCAAATACTGCATACTGCCAATCAACCACAAAAGATTTAAATGTAGAATGTGAGCTGCTGAAATTTTGAACACTCCCCCCAGACAGGTTTCAGGTAGTTTGTACTATTTTGGAGGGCTTTTCCTTGTGCAAGCCATATTTCGTGTTTCCTGTTAATAAACCACCAAAGCAGATGTGAATGTGCAAAACACATGTATATGCGTTAACGCATGCCTTTAAAAAAATGCATATGGTGTGAAAGGGCCCTTATATTTTGATACATACGTTAACATTTATCTTTGCTATTGTAACATTTTACAGTGTTCTCCCCAGAATTTTTTTTCAGCCGCGGCCTCTCTGATAGGCTGACGGCCAGCGGCGAGCAGCCTGACAGGCGGCGCCTCCCCATTCTTCAGGAGCGCGCCGCAGCCACTGAAAGACTCCGGCCCGCGGCTCCGGTAGTGTGCCGCGGGCCGGAGTCTTTCAGTGGCTGTGGCGTGCTCCTGAAGAATGGGAGGCGCCGCCTGTCAGGCTGCTCGCCGCGGAGGACTTGTGTGCTGCCGCTGGCCGGCAGCCTATCAGAGGTGAGCCGCGCCGAGGATGATGAAGAGCCACATGCGGCTCTGGAGCCGGGGGTTGCCGACCCCTGGTATAGCGCGACGGAACTGCCGGGCGGGGACTAAAATCTCCCGGGCGGGCCGCCCGGCCAATCTGCTCTGGGGAGAACACTGCTTTTACCTTTTTCTATCCTTTCTATAAACCTTGAAAATATAAGAAAATAATCCAGTCTACTTTTCAGAACCATTTTGACATACCAGCTTATGTAAGGTAAAAAAATCTTCTGCAGACCAAATATATTTCCTAAGCTTTGCCTTCAAAATAAACGTGCAAAGGTTTTGTGATTGCCGGAATTCCTTTGTGCAATAGACACATAGAAGAGTAAACATTAAAATTCCTTCACATTCCCTCCTCTTTTTCAAATAGAGATTCTTCCCTCCGTCAGGGTTTTTGCTTCCATTCGGAAGTTGACCACAGGTGACATTGTTTGGACACGCGACACTTACCCGAAATTTTGTGGCGAGACGGGCCGGGTGGACTGTAGGGGAAGCTGAACCTGACAGCAATGAGCACGATGCCAGTAGCAGAAAATATCCACAAATCTGACTTTCCTTCACACACCCACTACATTCCTCCGTACGTTCCTCATCACATCATTTTCCAGTGCCGTCTCTGCAGGGAATATCAGGGAGGAGAGAGGCCAAGAGAAAACGGTATTGTTCTTCCATATTAACTTTCTAAAGAAACAGTGAGGTCTGCAACGTTTAGGATTGCTTTCCCCCCTGACCTGTGTTTTGCAACATTTGCCGGGAATATTAAAAGTATAGCAAACTTTTTTGTACAATTGCAGAAAATCGAGTTAAACCTCTAGCTCCTAGGGTGGGTGGTCATCATCCCATAATACAATATATAGATAAGGGCTGAAGAGGGGGTTAAACACCCTCTGCGGCTGGGTATATCCTCTGTGAACACAGAGGCTGGGGGATTTTAAAGACCATCCAACCCACAACACAATGCATTACATATAAAGTAGAAACAAAATTGGTGAAAACATCTATTTAAAATGCAATGTCGATTTAATAGTCCATAACATCAATCATGCGTCCAGTGAAAGTACATCCGAATGTACCATATCATATGCGTTTACATACGCTGCACGTTCAGATCATCCACTATCAGCAGGCCTCAAACATAAGCCCAGATATACCACGAACCAGGAGATGATTAGAGGACCCCAACGCGCGTGTTTAACCCCCTCTTCAGCCCTTATCTATATTTTTTGTACAATTATTAGATCTTATATACAACAATATTCATGGTAAGTCAAGAAGGTGCCCAAAATCTTGGTCGGTTCTTGCCACACACGGGTCTATGCCTGTAAGATACACAAGCCTTCGAGCTCAGCGCGATGATGTCATCACGCTGAGCCCGATAACAAAGGAGCTGGAGGCTCAGTACAGCTGCATCATCCAGCTCAGCCGATGCTTTGCATGGGGACCAAGCAATGGACATCGACCATGACTTATGGTCATGTCCAATAATCCCTGTCTTGGAGTGGGATTGAATGTCGGCTTTCCGCCCCACATCCCCATGGGCATTGATGACGCTGGAGAAGCAGAGCAGAGTACTATGTTTATTGAAAATAGGGTGGAACGGGTGTTCCGCAAGGTAGGTTAATTATTGAAAAGTGTGTTGGTTTTTTTCGGAGGAACAGAATCATCAGTATAAGAAAAAATTTTATGGTGATTTTATAAACTCTGTGTAGAGATTATTTTCAAACTTAGCCATATTATTGTAACATTGGGTATGGCAGTATTTGAATAATATTGTCCCATAGAAGGTAATGATTAGTAAAAACATCTCTCTAAGGGCTTGTTTCCATTACGTCGGGAGCCCTCCGCTAAGCGTACACGCTTAGCGGGGGTCCCCGACGTAGCAGATAGACTTACCTGGTCGGCGGACGGGTCTGTCTTCATTGCTCCGACACGATCCGCCGGTGTCAGGCTGAACGTAGTCGAGTACGTTCAGCCTTTACACCGGCGGATGTGTAAACAGACCATCCGCCGGCAGGCTTAGTCTATGGGATACGTCGGGACCCCTGCTTAGCGTATACGCTTAGCGTAGGGCTCCCGACGTACAATGGAAACAAAGCCTAACTCAGTAGTTGGCAACGGAGTTGATATGGAGGGCCACAAGTGCGGCCCTCAGCATCACTAAAGGTCCGCACATAACATTTTCAATCTATACTGACTTGTAGAAGCATTTTATAATGAAGAAATGACAGCAGGCAGAGCTAGAAGACATTGTTTTTCATTTTAAATAACAAAAATGGTTTTAAATGATACTTCAAGCATTGGGTAACACTGCAGTGTGGTGATGCACATTTTGATTTAGAGGTTATGTGATGCAATTATGAGTTCCTATGTCCTATGCATGAACAGTACGGTTTCGGGGGCTGCAAGTGAAGGATTGAGGAGGGCCGCTGAAGAATACCCAAAGGGCCGCATGTGGCCCCAGGGCCGCAGGTTGGGCACCTAGGCTCTAACTACTACATAATATACATTTGGAGATCTGGAGAGCATCCTTTGCGGTTGTTAGCTTTCCCATATACAGTGTTTTTACTACAATTATAGAGCTGAGTATTATTGCATTTATAGTTGTATTAAAATATGTAAATGATTGAGACATAATGATCAAATATATTAGACCTTTATTTTTAAGCTGAGTTACTGTTATTTGTATAGACAAACATGTTTTAATTTTACCACAAATCTCATCATTCTAAAGTTGGGTTTATACGTCAAGATTTTTGTTTCGTTCAACTTCAGATTCAATTTATTTATTTTTTCTATCAGATTTCGTTCGTCCATTTATCGAAGGTAATTCGATTATTTTTTTATTTTTGTACAACCGACGCAAATATCGAATGAAAATAATCGTTGGAAACAGAAAATGAAAAATCTTTCAGATTTTTTTTTTTTTAGGAAGTGATAGGGACAAAATATCGAGTGAAATAAGGACGTTCGTTTTTTGCACGAAAAATAAATGACAGATGAAAGTTTACCAACATGTCCGATCATCTTGTGGACGATTTTTTGTCAGATATCTGAAAAAAAAAAATCCATCGGAGCAAATGGCCGTTTCAGATTTTTGTACAACGAACCAAAAAATCGTTCATCGTCCATCTGTCGGCCGAAAAAATCTTGACGTTTAAACCCACCTTTAGAGGCAAGCCTCTGGTTTCTCTGGCTACCTCATGCAAGGCTTAGTGTACAGCTAGGCCTCAGATTTACCTCATGACTGGAAGATGAAATGAAGCAGTGCTGGTGTTCTTGTCTATTCTACAGCTGTTCTGAAGGCAAACACTGTAGAGCATTATTTTGTATTGCTTGATGTGAATATGTCTGAAAATATGTGTGTAGATAGCCAAAATTATTTATACTGCATGTTATACATGTGGCTGATATCGTACATGTGTGACTGTTTGCCATTTTACCCTCCCTGGCGTTATGCCTGAACTCAATACGGTCTTAAGCTGGCCATACACCTTTAGATTTCTCTGTAAGATATCCTTAGATTACCAACAACTATGTAGTTCCGGGTCCTCTGCGATTGAACTCAGGTAGACTTGATGGTTTAGAAAGTCCCTCATATTACATGGTTTTGGTAAAAGAAAAGGAGATCTAAAGGAAATCTGGCAGAGAAATCTAAAGGTGTATGGGGGCCCTTAGAGCAAACTGTGCCTATGCCGGGACCTGCAGAGATTCTGCATCACTTCAGGCTCATGGATTCCTTCCGGCCCGAGGCCCCAGGGGGGGCAGCACCATAGACCTCCATGTTAACCACCCTGGTGTTTCGGGCTGCCCATGCAATTGCGGCTGAGTACACTGTGCACTGTGATTCCACTCTCTCAACGGCTCTCTACACACCGCCGGTGTCAATTAGACACTGGAGGTGTGTGCTGGGAAAAGCGACACCCCCTCCATTAACATGGAGGTCGATGGCACCCCCCAAGAGTCTGAGCCGGAAGAACTCTGTGAGCCTGCAGCAAAGCAAAAACACTGCAGGCTCGCGGAAAGACAACAATTGTGCCCAATCCTGGCATGGGCACAGTTTGATCCAAGATCAAACTGTTCCCGTACTGGCTTTGGGTGTAAAGCCCATGAGGTTAATGGAAGCGGCGCTGCTTTTCTCGGCCCACATTGCCGGCGTCTAATTGACGAGAGAGGTGGGGGGAGGGCAGGGAATTATGGCGGCGTACAGTACAATGGCGCGAACACCAGTAACACCAGGGAGGTTAATGTAAAAAAGCCACGTAATGAAACTTTACTTATTTATCTGCAGTTTTTATGTTGTTTCTTGGTGTTGATGAGTTTTTGCTTGCGATTGCCTGTGTCATGCTTTTTTTTATAAGGCATGCCACAGACGACCCACCCAGGAGGTTAATCACAATAATTTGATGGTTGTCCTTTAACAAATAGCATTTACGGTAGCAGGTACACACCAACTCATTACTCAACCAATGGGAGACTCGGCTCCTGTGTACTTTGTGTCATCTATAGTTACAAAGTGACCATGGTGGAATATCCTATGAGATAAATCTTTGGCCCTTTTTTCCTTTTTTTATAGCCTCTTCCTTCAGGTTATTAGTGCGAGCCGGCAATAAACTCTCCTCACCGTCCGCGCGATTGAAATTCTCAGCAGGTGTATGTTGAATACAGAGCGTAGAAGTGGAGGTGGAGGTAATTTGCAGACATGCATATGTTTTCATTAGCGCTAAGGTCAGCTTCAAGGTGAGAGGCAATGCAACTTATTTTATTCGTGTTAAATGAAGTTAGCGCTTTCATGGTTCACTTGCCGTTTCCCGCTCAGCTGGCCAACGCTTGTCATCAAGTAGATGAATGTCCAAGAGATGAACTGCTGGTTGGAAGTGGCATCAAGTTGGCGAATCCAAGATAAAGGCCCCCATACACGGGTCGGATTCCGACTGGATTCCGGGACGATCGATTCCGGGCGCGTGCACGCGAAACGATTGTGCCGGAATCGTGTGCAGCCCACATTGTCCGATCGTTCGCGGCTGATTGATCGGGGGCTCAGAATCGGATCCGACAGAGAACCAACATGTTGGTCTTTCTGATCCGATTCTGCACACATCAGGGGGAGTTGCCATTTGGGAAGTAAGTGATCGGACACGGAATCGTCCAGGAATCCGTGGGAAAAGGTGGTATGCAGCGATCGGATACTCTTAATTGGGCGATTGATCGGAGCTCCGATTCCCGCTGAGATCGCCGGAATCGATCGGATAAGTGATCAATCGGCCATGGAATCCGACACGTGTATGGCTAGCTTAAGGGTAGTGGGTGCAGATAGGACTCAACTTGCCACGCATATTACAAAGTGGTGCAATTCGTTTAGATTTATCAACTGCTGCGGCTTACAATCTGGTGTATATCAAGCTGTTTGGCAGCCATTTTCTGTAAATAAAAAAATCAACATTTCACGGAGGCTCTAAAATGTTAATGGTATTTGGAGAAATGACTCTTTTCAAATTTTCAGCTTTTATAAAAAAAATTATAACTGGTGAACTTTGAAGCCTCTGAAACATGTTGAGGGTGACATGAAATGCTTTAGGGCAGTGGTTCCCAAACCTTCCTTACAGGGCCCCCCTTTTCTATTTAGGGACATTATTAACCCCCCCCCCCCCCCCCCATTCAAACACAGGTTAAGAATGAGGGCCAGTTCCCCCCTGAAATACCTTCCCAGTTTGGGAACCACTGCCTAAAGGTATGTCTCCACTGTGTTCTTGGCTCCATTCCCCCCCTCCCGGCGTTCTGCCAATTCACTGGCCGGAGGTTGACGCACTGCAGTTCAGCAGAACGGTGTGAGATCACCTGGTCTGTTAGGAAGGTAGGTCCCCCACCAAGGAATGTGCTTAGCGCAAGGGGGCCGACGGGGCAGAGAACACAATGGAGCCATACCCTTAGTCTAAACATTTAAAATGTGAGATACTTTCAAAACACTACCTTGTGAGGGTTCAAGACTAGGACCTGAGACCTTAGCAATTGAAGACCATATCTCAGATCAGTTCTCATTTGTGATCTTACAAACTCTCCCTCCCAGTGCTATAGGTTAATGGTTTAATAAGAATAAAGAAGACATTTTCTGGGTTAGTATCTAACCCCTGAGACTACCTGCAGTCCAAATGTCATTCTTTTATAATCATATTCCAACTGTCAAACTGTGCTTTTTTCTTGTAAAATTTTACCCTTACATATGCCTACTCTGACTTTCACCCCCCCCCCCCCCACCCCCCATCTCCAACACCCTTAGAAGTCAAATATATATATCGTTTTTTATAATTTTCAATTAAGAGTACCTACCTTCCCAGTTTCACAACCTTTGTAAATTGTATACATTTTTATCTAAAAATTTTACTTTATCAATAGTGGATAAAGTGAAGTTGTTCATACAGTTATTGAGGTGTTTGAGCTCGGCAGTGTGACATCTCGGCTTCTCCGTTAGCTGTGGCGGCCCTTACCCAGAATACCGTCTAATAATGCAGCTACACATAGTGAGTTCTACGTCCCAATGATGTTTAGCTGGAGGAGTAAAGGACAAGTGGCAAGAACTGGAGTGTTTTTCCTGGTACATACAACCTTACATAACAGTACTTGTTATCTCACCTTGTACCAGGTTAGTTAATAACAAAGTGGATAGACATATGCTTTTTTTAAAACTCAGCAATACAAAAGTTAGAACTCTATACAAAGCATCATGGTACTAATTAGTGCAACAAGCAATTAGGAGTATAAAGTTGTAGTGAAGCTGAAGTTTTAGGAAGAGTATAGTGAAAGCGGGGGGACCCTAAAGTTAGATCTTCAAAGTGAAGGAAAGTTATGATGTAACTTCAAAGACTTCATCTGCAAAACAATATGTCTAGACTTCATAGAGCAAAAAGCGGTTTAGATAATGAACTGTTCAGGGTAAGCTGGCCATACACCATCTCTGTCAGATATCCTTTAGATCTATCAACAACTATGTAGTGCCGGGTCCTCAGCGATGGAACACAGGTAGACTTGATGGTTTAGAAAGTCCCTCATATTACATGGTTCTGGTCAAACATTAGGCGATCTAAAGGAAATCTGACAGAGAAATCTAAAGGTGTATGGGGACTCTTCATTGCAAAGCCCCTTTGCTTGGTTCAGGGCTAGTCCCTATGTGTGGGCGGGCAGTCGGGACTTTATTCTTCATGGGACCGGGAAGTTACAGTGATATGGGATATCCGTGCATCTGGCGCGTTCGGGATCCCGATTTGCTGTGTTCCAAAGCCAACACACCGCAATCTGGGCGATCGGTGTGATACTGGCAGCCTCCCTCACCAATCCGTTATATCCCCTGCCGCTTTGGTTTACCGGACTCTCGGCCAGTGGTTACTGCTCGCCCACCAGTCCCGCCTCCCCTCACTCACCTGCACGGGGACCCACATATTTCCGGATGCGTCGATCTATAGAACGCCGCACCTGGACACTGATCCCCATTCAGAGGAGTCATGTGTTAGTGCGACCACACGAGGAGGCCCCGTTAGGTGAACGCGTCGTCTACCGATCTCCCCATTCCTCAGCCACACCTCACAGGCTCGTAATATCTCTCGACGGCGTAAGGAATCATTCGCTAATCTTATCTTCACTTGATGAACATTTATACCACTTATGAAGTGCCCTCTCAGATATTAATGAATAAAAAACAAGAGAAATATATGTGGATATATAGTCTTGAGCACCACAATGCATACCTACTAACAGCTATGCTTCATTACCATTGTCTCCTTAGGGGCCCCTCCTGGGACACCCGCAGGGCACCGTGGATCACGGATCCGCCCCCCTACCTGTAGAGACACCCCGCCTCGCTCCAATGCGACCCCTTGTATCTACCACCCACAGCCATCATATTTGGCTTGGCAACATGTATAAATCTCCTAAATCACTATACAGGTTGTCACTTGTATCCTCACAATCACAAAAACTCCTTTTCCTTTCCTTCCTTTCCCCCTTTTCCTAATAGCACATATTGATCGCATACAACACTTCCTCTCTGTATACAGATTCTGCCACATATACCCTGATGTGCAAATGCTGAGAAGTCCCTTAGGCGAAACCACATGTAAGCCGCAGGCACTGATTTTGCTGCCTAAATCCCTCAATTTACGTACTTATTTTGGCCACCACACTTGGAGTTTGTTATAAGTTGGTTGGCAGTTGTGACGCTGTTTTTTGGGGCACATTTGTCTTGCATCCATCACAAACCCTTTATGTATGTTATGGTGTGGTTGTCTACGGTGATTTTGTTTTTCTTTTCAATCACATTCCAATCACAGGTTGTGACTGGGTTTAATGTCAATAAGTTTATTATCATCATACCCAATGTAAAAAAAAAAACAATAAATCTATATATAGGATTTAATTGCCCCAATTAGATACTGGTGTGATACTGTCCATTAAAGTCACGGAGGGAACGCTTATCCTTTGAATCTCCTTACTATTTCAGTGATGGGAACAATATCAAAATTCACCCTCCAATCTATACACTATTTCGTGCAAAGCCCCATAACATGGTATTGTCACCAATATTGCTGGAGATTTAATGAAGGGTTGTGGGAACAAAAAAGAAGTATTGCTCTAGCAAAGACAAGGGCAGCAGGGAACACATGTGTAGATATGGGCCAGATTGATGGCCGCTTTGAGTGTTGTGCACACCCACGGCCATCTATCTAGCCCATCGAATGCGGCCATCCCTGTTTTCAAGCGGGATCAATCAGTGGTCGATGTCTGACACAGCAGTGCTGCGCTTTCAGCTCCTCCGATATCTGACAGCAGCTTGATGACATCATGGCGCTGCTGCAGGGAACCTTGAACGGCTCCTATATCAAGCCGTGTGTTGCCTGCTTAAGGCTCGGGTGCCAGAGTTTGCCCACCCCTGCTCTAGCACATGTAGTTTTTGCACAAAACTTTTTAAATCCAACTCGACTCCCAAATAAACTTGTCTGCTGGCGACCATCTTTTCACTTTGACAGAGAATATATAAGCTGTGGATCACAGAGTTAAGCAGAAAGTGACGATAAGCAGGTCAGCTTTAATGTCTTTCAAAATATTTTTAGTAGTTAAAGTGGGCCTACCACCTGGGAGGTCACTCGGCAGTATTGGCTGCAGCTCAGCCGATATTGCTGAGATCCTCAATTGTAAAAGTTTGTTATGAGTGCACCCCTCCCACTGCATTACATCGTTCCTAGGCAGCCTAAATGGGGTCTGGAACATCTCTCCCAGGCAGGAACTCGTCAGCAGGAGACAGGAGGGGAAGTGGGGGGCAGGGGGTGCAGTGAGGGTGGAAGCAGCTGCAGGTCTCCTAGAGCTAAGATGCCAGCATGAGAACTGAAAGTAAAGGAGGTTAATTTGCTTTCGGTATTTTTGTGTAGCAGTTTTCCAGACTGCTGACTGGTGAGTATTGTGTCTATCTAATGTGTGTGTTTTTTTCATTTGTGTTTTAAACCGCTTTAAACTGATTTTTTTGCCTACGTCTAGTCCGTAAATCACCTGGTCACAGTTTGAGTAGAGTCCTCCCTTAGACGAGCCTCATTATGCCCATACTGTGACATACGCACAATGATTTTCAGTGGAATTCGGTGGAAATGTAGCACAGGGGGAAGTAAAAGAAAGGAATTGCTGACATACTTATTTCTCCAGCCTCCAGCCATGGAGTCCAATTGAAAATGATAACAATCTGTAGGAAAACCCGGGTAATTATTCCTAATATTTTATGCATTTTTTGTTTCCAGCGCCACGGCCGGCCGGCACACAGAGGTATTATTCCGCCTTTGAAAAGTAAATTAGGATCACTGATAACATTGCTGCACTAACCTATTTGTGTCACCTTCCCAATTAAAAATTCAGCTTTTTAAGCTCTGATGTTGTGTGTTAGCGCTATAGTTTAATTATTGGCGGTAATTAATGGGTATGGAGCCGCGGTCTTTGCCAACATGTCAGGTTATTTTTATTTATAAACCCAGCCGGTGTGTTTGTGTCATTAGACCGACTCTATCCCCCTTCATTATTGATTTAAATATCTCGGGTGCTGACTACATGCAAATGGGAGATGTTTAATGTATGATTCATTTAGAGGAATCACATTCTCTACTAAGGAAGAGGCACTGTGACCCACATTTCTCCGCTCACAGCTACGGGAAAACATGCTTCTAAAATTGGACAAGACAGAAAGGTGCCTGATTGTGTACGGTGAATGCACAGTCATGAATGAACTGAGTGGTTTTAACCCCCGGCGGGGCTCAATGCTGCCATGTGCCTGAGCTGGTTAGAACAAGAGGACATTTATTTTCACCTGGCCATCCAAATCATACACTAAGGGGGCTACACTTACTCCGTTATGTGTATGGAGAAGTGTAGCCACCTTGGACAACAGCATTCTTGTGCAAGGGCAGGTCATTTATTTTTTCCTTTAGTGATTAAAGTTTTGACTTTGTGTGAGTAAGGCCAGGAACACACGGCTCGATATACGGGCCTTTCGAGATTCCCTGCAGCAGTGCAATGACATCATCGCACGGATGCCCAACATCGAAGGAGCTGGAGCTCCAGTACTGCTGTGCCGACGCTTTGCATGGAGATCCGCGGTCCCCGTGCAATGCAATGGACATCGGCCGTGATTTACAGTCATGTCCGATATCCCTGTTTTTGAGTGGAATTTATTGGTCCAGATAGGGGCCAGATAGATGACCATGAGCGCGCACGTCACTTGAAACGGCCATCGATCTGGTCCATATCTATGTGTGGGTTCCCTGCTTAAAAGTTGCCCCCCTGCCAGTTTGAAATGCTTCATCTCAACACTTTTGACTTTAAGGCTGTTCCCACATAGGCAATTCATTACCTCGTGATTGCCCAAGCGATTGTGCACGATTGCCCAATCGATCAGGAGCAATGGACCAGGCGATCTTCAAAAAAAACTCCCCCATAAATAAAAAGAATTGCGTCCATAGAGAAGAAATGGGCGTGATTTTTTTATCAATCAAAAATCGCGTCCATTCATGTCTATGGGCACGGGAAAAACACTGCCATCCATGCGCGATCACGGTCATCCGTTGAGTGGGGACAAGCTCATTCAAATGAATGGATGCGATCAACGCCGATTTCCGCACGCGATTAAAACCACTAGCGCGAGGCAATTTATCACCTGTGTGGGAACATGGCCTAACTCAACTGCTTTTACTTTAGTTTGAAAACTTAATTTTTGTGTAAATGTGCTTTCTCTTTTTTCTTTCTTTTCTTACTCTTCTTTCTTTACTTTTCTTTGTTTCTTCCTCTCTGTGTTTGGATTCTCCTTCTCTTTGAAGGGGACCCATAGTCATTGTTGGTTTTTAGACCCACTTCCATTAGAGCAGTGGGATGCTGTTGACTTATTTGTTTTGCCTATTTTGTTCAGGCAGACTTTAAAAAAAAACCAAAAAAACCTTTAATAACCTTGGTGGCATCCCAGTCCTACTAAAGAAAAAGTCACACATTACATACTTTAGCTTTGTTTCCATTGCGTTGGGACCCCTCCGCTAAGCGTGCACGCTTAGAGGGAGGTCCCAACGTAACAGATAGACCTACCTGCTCGGCGGAGGGTCTGTCTTCATTGCACTGAGCCGACCCGCCGGTGTAAGGCTGAACATAGTCGAGTACGTTCAGCCTCTACATCGGTGGATGTGTAAACAGACCATCCGCCAGCAGACAATGTCTATGGGATACGTCGGGACCTCTGCTAAGCATATACGCTTAGGGTAGGGGTCCCGACGTATAATGGAAACAAGCCCTTTGCCTGCCGGCGGATGGTCTGTTTACACATCCGCCGATGTAGAGGCTGAACGTACTCGACTACGTTCAGCCTTACACTGGCGGATCGGCTCAGCGCAATGAAGACAGACCCGTCCGCCGAGCAGGTAAGTCTATCTGTTACGTTGGCACCTCCTGCTAAGCGTGTACGCTTAGCGGAGGGGTCCCAACGCAATGGAAACAAAGCCTTATTGTCTGCAGTCTGCAGTCCCCCATGGTCGGCTTCTAACTTCTCCCTCCCTCAGGCTTCTGATTGGGTGGCATTGGTAGGGGAGGGTGAGGACACTGTATGCAATCAAAAAAAGGAGATACAAACTGACAGGGAGAGCCAATTGTAAGGTGAGTGCTGCAGATCTCTCCTCTCCCTGGATGACTCGGCTGCCCACTGTGCTGATTGGTATAGCTGACTTTTCTCTGACTCTCCTGCCTGTATTATCACAACCCAGAATTTTGTAACAGCAACAGATGACCATGACAGCTGTGCGCCGGTTACAAGAGCCCATGTTTTACAGCATCGCCAGTTTGGTAAATTGTTTGGGAATTTCCATCATCCCAAAGGTGCCACCAGGTCTGACTTGCGTCCTAACAGCTGGTCAGCAGCCTGCCTTTGATTTATTTAATGAACAGTGGGAGAGGGGGATGCAAATAACTTAAGTCACGTCCCATTGTACACGGTAAAAAAATGTAAAAAATCCAAATACTTGACAAATGGCAGCTTCTCTCCTACTCAGCTGGTTTAATAAAACATGTTTCTACCCGCGTGGAATCCAGCTAATCCAACAATCAGTATGGGCATTAGGAATTTGCTTCATTAGAGATTAGGCCAGGGATTTCTATTTTCGGATAAATTAATAATACGCTCCTTGTTTACTGTGAGCAGAAGAAAGAAAGACTGTTATAAGAGAGAAACAAAATCTGGTGACGACCTCAGATACCTAGGTCATGGTATACAGCTGTTCTCCAGGGTGAGGAGAAGGTTATTATCGGGGTTAGGTGTCGTTCTGGGGTTCCTCCAGAAATAGTTAAGGGATTCTTGTGCTTTAGCTAGGGCAGCTATCAGGGGGGAAAGGGGGCACTCCTGTCCTGGGCCCGAGCAGCTAGGGGGGCCCAGTGGTCAGCTGCCGGGGGGCCCGTCTTAGCAGAGCCTCACGCGACAACAGCACCAGGCATGGCACCCGAATCCCATACAGGGTGAAGCTCTGCTAATCCATCAACACATCTCCACCCCCCTGCGGATAGCACCCTATACATGTCTAGAATTCCTGTTCAATCAACTTAAAAAGAAAATTTTTGGGGGGTCAGGGAAATTGGTGATTGATTGTATGTTTGCCAACTGTAGTAACAGATATTTGATCAACTGTTTGGGGAATCGACTGAAAGTGTAATCAATTTCAATACAACCAATTAAAATTTACCAGCATCTCCAATCATTTTTCGATCAATTTTTTTCCCAATTTAAATTGTTTTAGGTTGATCTAACCATGAGGGCTGCCATAGATTTTCAATCAATCAACAAAAAAATGTATAGAATTAAGTTGATTGGATGAAAAATCTAGACGTGTATAGGGGCCTTTACACTCAACAACTTGGAAACTTTTCCAGTATGGGTCCCCAACATTTATGACATTTCTAATGTAATGGTGGCACTTGGCTTCAATAACAATATTTACCTATCAAGCTGTGTATTTCCAACTGGTCACCAGTGTAAGAGTCATGGAAGACAACGGTGGATTAAGTGCCCCCATACACCTTTAGATTTCTCTGTCAGATTTCCTTTAGATCTCCTTTTATTTTACCAAAACCATGTAATATGAGGGACTTTCTCTACAATCAAGTCTACCTTAGTCTACGTGTTCAACCGCAGAGGACCCGGCACTACGCTATGTAGTGCCGGGTCCTCCCTGATAGAATGCATAGTGATTGGAAGGTATATATCAC
>CM070035.1:12088446-12106576 GCA_036250615.1 Ptychadena robeensis | reverse complement strand
TTTGATTTATTATGGGATGTTGGTTTCCTATACTGTGCTGGAAGCACATTTTTGTTTCATGGGTGGGTCTGCCTTTCAGAGCAGTTTCAGTGTTTTAATAATATAACCAGGGGTGCACATAAGTGGTACTCTGATATTTAAAAGGGGCCAAAACCTAGCTCTGCGTACCGGCATTCTTGTTACACAGCTCATATGTACTAACAACTTGGAGACACTCCGTGTCTGGGCGGCCGCAGCTAAATGTTACATGTATACAATGTGTGTCACTTGGATAACTGCAGGGAAACATGAATAACCATGAAAGGTTGTAGTTAGGGGGGTGACATTGGGAATGTAAATTAATAATCCAAAAATAAAGATTGGACTTCTAAGGGTGTTGGAGATCTGGGGGGTGAAAGTGAGAGTAGGCATATGTAAAGGCCCCCACACACGTACCGAGTGGGGGCCGAAAGAACTATGAAAGGTTGCAGTTAGGGGGGTGAGATTGAGAATGTAAATGAATAGTCAAAGTCAAAATTATGTCAGAGTAAGCATATGTAAGGGTAAATCTGACCAGAGAAAAGCACTGTGTGACAGCTGGAATATGACTATGAAAAGTTGACATGTGGACTGCAGGTAGTCTCAGGTGTTAGTTACTAAGCCAGAAAATGTCAGGGTTGCACTACTGAGGTATGAGATCTGGGGGTTCAAAAGTGTTGTACTATGAGAGTTACATTTGACCCAAAGCCAGCTGGTGACCCGTGGATGGAGACCGCTAACTGGAGATTAAAAAGGGATAAAATAACTCCCTGCTACCTTTAAAGTTACTCTGCATTTCATGGACTCAAAGGCATGTCCGCCCCTCCCCCACAAACCACTACACTATTTACACAGACAGCTAAAAACAGCATTTTGTTGCTTAGGATTAGAGCAGCTGTCATCTAGGAGCAGTCCTGCTTTGTTTACATGGTAGTAAAGCTTATATTTTGCCCTATTTAAAAAAAATAATAACATAAATTGGAGAGCTGTTGAATCCTGTGCCCACCTGTCTCCAGTTATAACTCAATATAAACTCTATTTGTAATCCTAATTCTGAAATGTATTAGAGGAAAAGTGAACATTTTAATGTCATATGAAAGGAGCCTTTTTTGTGAGTATAAAGGTAAAAATTTAAGATTTTATAACAGGGAGAGGACATCAATCTGATTTTAAGCCTAGAGCCAGTCACATGAGCATTTTCTAGTGGCAGAAGAGAAAGCAATATTCCTGATTGCTCTAGTGCAAGGAATGAAATTTCGATTTCTGGAGCGGTTTTAGGAAATCAGAACTGGTAGCAGATTGAAATGGAAGTTTTAATAACATAATATTGAAAAACAGCATGTGGAGCAGTTTTATATGTTATGTCGTTTTAACAGAGCTGAACTTTTTTTTTTAATAGGATTTCTATTTTACCTCAGAATCTCGAATTATAACAGCCGTTTCCAAACCATCAAAACCACCGGCACGATATTGGCAGTTGGCAACAAAATTATACTGCGATATGCAACCTTGTGCATTAACCTCCCTAGCGCTCTTGCAAGGTCCAGATTTCTGTACCAAAAGCGCACCATAGACTCTAATGGATTTTTTTTTGTGTTGTAGGCCTGTAACTTCCCAAAATCTGTCCGTACAAGTGTCTTGTAGACATCCTGACTATAATAATGTTTGACACACACAATTATTATTAAAACGTACATAAAAGTAAATTATAAAATGTATCATTTGAATGCTTAAATCTCTTGAATACTTATTTGGTATGAAAGATTTCAAAACAGTATTTATTTTTGTTTATAATAACATTTTTATTACAATTGGAAATGTGTTTTGTTTTTTGTTTTACTTTGAATTGTATTGGACCCTCTGAAAGGGTTAACTTCAAAGATCACATCTGGAATGACAATGGGGGTGATATTCCAGGTGTGCTCTTTGAAGATATCCCAATTTGCATATGAATGTCCCGCTGGACATTCATATTCAAATTAGACTGGGAAGGAGGTGACACAGTCGGCTTGCTTAAGTGTGAAGCAAGCTTCAGATCCCTGGACAGCACAGAGCAGAATGTGCAGCTGCAAGGATCTGAGCTTAGATGGACGGCTCCATCTCGTCAGCTGCAATACTGCATAAGCAAGTGCAGGACGACATGGTGCCGTCAGAAGCGCTAGGAAGGTTAAATAGAAAATATATGGTGCATGTGTCATTTGGCGCCACCAAAAGGGTCTTTTTAAATCTCCAGCTTGTTGACATCGTCTCTTACATCAAAATTGGGGGAAATCCAAAATCTTGTTTCAAGACTAGTAAAAAAATTATATGTGGCACCCAGTTCTATTGGAGACCTTAGTCTTCAATAATAACCACACTGGACTTGAACTGTAGCTTAAACTGATCACTAAGCTCTCGACGTGTTTCGCAACAGGTGTCGCTTCTTCAGGAGAAAAACAACATAGAAATAAAGTCAGCTAGAAAAAAGAGGAAAAGGCAATAATCATATTGGCAATTGGCAACACAATTTCAGTGTGATACGCAACCTTGTCCATTAAATAGAAAATATATGTTGCATGTTTCATTTGGCACCACCAAAAGGTTTTTTGTTGTTTTTTAAATCTCCAGCTTGTTGACCAACATTGTCTCTTAGAGCTTGTTTCCATTATATGTCGGGACCCCTACGCTAAGCGTATACGCTTAGCTGGGGTCCGACGTATCTCACAGACTCAGCCTGCCGGCGGATGGTCTGTTTACACATCCGCCGGTGTAAAGGCTCAACGTACTCGACTACGTTCAACCTTACACCGGCGGATCGGCTCAGCACAATGAAGATAGAACCTCCGCTGAGCAGGTAAGTCTATCTGTTACGTTGGGACCTCCCGCTAAGCGTGTACGTTTAGCGGAGGGGTCCCAACGCAATGGAAACAAAGCCTAACATCAAAATTGGGATAAATCCAATTTTTTTTTTATTGTTTTAAGACCAAACAACGAGGATGATTTATACATTGTGACAAGTGGTCTGCTGTTTAATGTCCAATGTGTCATTTCCCATGTTGGTCCCTTGATGTTGGGATTTCCAGTTTAATCTCCAGGACAGGAAACTAGGGAAAATATCGCCAAAAGGAAACAGGTGGCAAAACCAAAAAATAATCAAAAAGGAATCTAAGTAGCCCTTCCTGCAATGTACAAGATTACAAAAATGTTGTATCTATACACAGAGGAAGGTTACACACTATCTAATGTCCGCTTTGCTTCAATATATCAGATTTATTATTTGGGTTTTAGATTTATTTTCCCCATTTATGATATAGTGACCGGGCTTGTGCCAAAGCCTATACAGGGTTAATCTTTTGTTCTTTGGATTGGATAGTAAAGGGTCACTACATAAATAAAATAATGTAGAGTTTCTCCTAACCCAAGAACAAAGGGTTAACCTGTTGTAAAGTCAACCTACTAAAGGTTGATTAATTGCCAGTTGACCATCTGAATGGGTGCCAAAGCCTATACAGGGGTAAGCTTTCAATTAATGAATTAAGTGTCGCTACACTCCAATATTTTAATAATGTAGTGACCACCTTTCTTGCAAGGGCAACCGATCAGAAGTCTTCCGCATTCTTGTTGGTTCCCACATCTGAACTGGTGGCAAAACCTAAACAGGGTCTTTTGTTTTTGGGTTTAAATATACTGCAGCATTTAACTCCTACAGGACATAGTGATCACTTGTCTTGGAAGGCCAAACTACCACAGGTTGGTATCTTCCCCATTCTTGGAGACTGTGTCAAAACCTACATAGAGTTGACCTTTTGTTCTTGAGCTTAGATATACTCCAAGATTTTACTTGCGTAGGAAATAGTGAACACTTGTCTTGAAATGCTACCCTACCACAGGTTAATATCTTCCCCTTTCTTACCAATTCATTTTCTGAGCTGTTGTTAAGGCCTATAGAGGGTTATGCTTTTGGTCTTGGATTTAGATAACCTCCAGCATTTTACTTATGTAGGGCATAGTGACCACTTGTTTTGAAAGGTCAACTTACCACAGGTTGATGTCTACTTCATTCTTGCTGGTTTCATCATCTGAGCAGGAGTCAAAGCCTACACTGGGTTAATCTTTTGTTCTTGCCTTTAGATACACTTCATAATTTCACATATATAGGACATGTTGACCACTTTTCTTGTAAGGCCAACCTACCACATGTTGCTATCTTCTCCATTCTTGCCGGTTCCTTCATCGGAGCTGGAGTCAAAGCCTACACAGGGTTAACGGAATACCGGACAATTCGTGTTGGTTCTCCATCAGAGGAGGAGACAAAGCCTACACAGGGTTAAGGCACTACCGAACAATTTGGGGTGATTCTTCCATCAGAGCTAAAGTTAAAGCCTACATAGGTTTCAGGGACTACAGGCCAATTCATGGTGGTTCCTCCATCAGAACTGGAGTCAAAGCCTACACAGGGTTAAGGGACTACGGGACAATTGATGCAGGTTCTTCCATGAGAACTGGAGTCAAAGCCTACATAGGGTTAAGACACTAGGGGACAATTCATGCCAGTTCCTACATTAGAGGTGAAGTGAAAGCCTACACAGTGTTAAGGGACTACCGAACAATTCATGCCGGTTCTTCCATCAGAGGTGGAGTCATATCCTTCACAGGGTTATGGGATTATGGGACAATTCATGCCGGTTCTTCAATCAGATTGGAGTCAAAGCCTTCACAGGGCTAAGGGACTACGGGACAATTCATGCCGATTCTTCATTCAGATTGGAGTCAAAGCCTACCTAAGGTTAAGGGACTGTGGGGCAATTCATGCCGGTTCCTACATTAGAGGTGAAGTCAAAGTCTACATAGGGTTAAGGGACTACGGGACAATTCATGCCGGTTCTTCCATTAGAGGTGAAGTCATAGCCTACACAGGGTTAAGGGACTACGGGACAATCCATGCTGGTTCTTCCATCAGAGGTGGAGTCATAGCCTACACAGGGTTAAGGGACTACAGGACAATCCATGCTGGTTCTTCCATCAGAGGTGGAGTCATAGCCTATACAGGGTTAAGGGATGTTTCACCAATCTGAATGTAGACGTTGCATGATTGTAATCGTTTTAGGTTGTAAGTAAATGAAGGGTACCACTGAATTCCAAACTTTCTTTATTCATCAATGGCTAACACGGTACAACACTCTACTATTGCTGAGATAGAGTAAATAATAATTTATGAGTAGCTACACGTAGGCAGCTACCATGATATCTTCCCTTTCTTCTATGAATCGATTGGGTGGGTATGCCCACAAAGACCTTAAATAGGTCACACTCTACAAACAGCTTCGTTAAAACTGATAAATCCTCTTCTACATTGTAATTACAATGGGGGCTCCCATTAGATGCCTCTCCTATAGTGACAGCCCGGTAGACAGGCCAGAGCTCAGCCTGTCATCCCATAATGAGGTAAAAAAAAAAAAAAGATAAGGAATGTTAATTTAACTGATGTTTCTTTTTACTGCTAATAGTTGAGAGGGGCAGGTTCACCTCCTAAGCTTTGTTATACTGATTTCCCATTCACACTGTCCTGTCTTGATAGATAATTCACAGGGATGAGCTTCACACAGCAAGTTTCCCTGACACCCCATCGCCGTTTCAGGCCTTTTTTTTATTGCCAGAGACAGCTCTAAAAATTTAATTGCTTTTCAAACTATCAAACGCTTCTTTTGTCAAGTGCTTGTAATTGGTTTATGACGCCCATTAGGGAGAGGTAAGCACCGATCGTTTACACGCCATCTCGCCGTGATAGACGTCGGGTAATATGTGAAAATGCATTTTCTTCTTGGGAAAAAAAATGGAGTATTAACTGCGATGACACTTGAAAGGCAATGAAGAGTACCGGGAGATGAGTAAACTTTCACCAAAAAAATGCTGTGTTCCCAAAAGTGGATGTATTGTTAATGATAACACCGAGGAATCGTCTTTCAAGCAGCAATTATTTCGAGTCAAGTAGCTGCGGTCGTTGGGAAAAAAAAATGTAGGCGAGATAGACAGGCGGTGCTGCGCGAGGTTACTTTCCCAGAATTCTCAACTAAAAGAAAATGAATGTTTCAGGAAATTCTCAAAATGCGGCGTATAGTAAATGTGCGCTGCCACGCGGTGACTGCTCATTTATTTATTTATTTTTAATTGAAGGGAATTTATTGTTCTTAAACGGATCAGTTTAAATAATCTACCGTGTTTTCCCGAAAATAAGACGGCGTCTTATATAAATTTTTGCTCCCAAAGATACCCTACGTCTTATTTTTGGGGATGTCTTATTTTTCCATGAAGAAGAATACTGCACTAGGGTATCAGGGTGGGGGGGGGGGATCACTTAAAATGACACAGGGGGGATCAGAGGGAGGAATCAAAATGGCACAGGAGACTAAGAGGGGGCATTACCATTTTAGTAACCCCTTCTGATCCTCCTGTGTCATTGTGATTGCCCCCTCTGATCCCCCTGTCCAGAGTAACAGTACCGTATCTTCGGCGGTGCCTTATTTTCAGGGAGATGCCTTCTATTTCAGCGTGAGACAAAAATGCATGGGTGCCTTATTTTTGGGGAAACAGGGTAATAATGTGCTATAGCAAGGGTGTCCAAACTTTTTGGGGAAGTGAAAAGTTGGGTGGTGGCACCATTAAATGCAACTGAACTGCATCAGATCTCTTCCTTCACACATACTTTACATTCTTATTATGCCATAAATGAAGACTTATATTTCCACAGCTGTCCAACTATATTAAACCTAACCCCAGAAGTCCTGACTATTGCCCTGTCTATGGCATATGGGGAATATGTGAGAAGATTTCCCTAGCACTGCTCACCTTAATTCTGTATGCCAAATAGTAGGGATAATCTGCATGCTGAAGCCTCAATCAGTGCACAAGCACAACACATGACTGCAGGCAGATCTCTGTGTATTGTACCACTTGCGGTGTGGGGGGGGGGGGGGGGATGGAAAGATACAAACTGTACTGCAGCTGTCACACTGCAGCTGTCACACTTACATTGCAGTTGTGGTTCTTAACCCCCTGGGTATTTAGCCCAAGTTAACTCTGGATGAGTTTCTTTGCTCATAAAGCTAGCCATACACGTGTCGGATTCCATGGCCAATTGATCACTCACCCGATCGATTCCGGCGATCTCAGCGGGAATCGGAGCTCTGATCAATCAGCCAATTAAGAGTATCCGATCGCTGCATACCACCTTGTCCCACGGATTCCTGGACGATTCCGTGTCCGATCACTTACTTCCCAAATGGCAACTCCCCCTGATGTGTGCAGAATCGGTTTAGAAAGACCAACATGTTGGTTCTCTGTCGGATCCGATTCTGAGCCCCCGATCAATCGGACGCGAACGATCGGACAAGGTGGGCTGCACGCGATTCCGGCACGATCGTTTGGCGTGCACGCGCCCGGAATCGATCGTGCCGGAATCCGGTGGGAATCCGACACGTGTATGGGGGCCTTAAAACTCACCCAGAGCTAACTGCGGACAAAATCAGCATTCCACCACACAAAAATTGTTTTTAATTGCTTTTAACAATATTGTTTGGAGACTATCACATTAAAGTAAAACTTTGCAGAAGTTTAATAAGAAAATCATTACGGAGATGTTTGTGTAACAGAAGACTCAAAGTCTTCCTGGCTCTAGTGTTGAATTTCGGTGTGGCGCAGATAAAAAGTGATTTATTGGAAACATTATCCCTCACGATGACAGGCTTGCAGTAAATATCGCTCCTCTAATAACATTACTTTAAAAAAAAATGCAGCCTTCACATATTTGTTGGTCTGGGTTGTGTACAGGGTTACATGTATAAGTTTAACCTCAGTATTGCGTTGTTAACCTTACCGAGTTGTAAAATGTTATACAGTTATGAAGTCTACGAGCTTTGGAACATTCTTCATACTCTGGCTCTATGTACACTTACATATAAAAAATAAAAAGTTATTTTTTTATCATATTATTAACCTTTTTGGGGATTTTTTTTTAGATGTTTCTTACAAATAACGCCAAGCTGCATTCGGGATTGCCTACCTATTCCAGGCGGGCATGTACCATCCTCCAGCAAGGGTGTTCGTTGCTCTTCTTCCTGGTTCCACATCACCAACACCAGTGATGATGCCGAGTAGGTGGGAGGGGGCAGTGAGGGGGGGGGGGGGGGGGGGGGGGGGGGGGGTGCCCTTACCATGAACCTGTATGTAAATACTGGCATAGGCATCCTGGGTCCTCCTGTACCCCTTTAAACAAAAGCTGCTGATGCGGTGTACCTAAAAGCTCACCTAAACTTACCTAATATATTTTATTTGCCTTACTAGCAAACACTCCATCATATGGATGATCTACTCCAGCCCATCAGTGGCATTGTGCCACAGTGGGCTTTGGATTCAAGGGGACTTAGGAAGTAAGACATCTAATCTCCCAAGTCTCCTTTCATCAGACTGCCACTTGTGATGCTTGACAGACGAAGTGTCATTGGATTCAAACCTGGATTGGTGGAGGGAGCGAGAACGGAAGAGTCTTGCTCCTCCATCTTACATCCTGTAGGCAAGAACACTCTAGGCATGGTGGTTCGAAAAAGGAAGAGGTGTTTAGGATTGGATCGATCATCCACTTTGTATCTGCTCCCCGTCCTGAATTTATAGCATGTGCTAGAGAAGAATCACACTGACCCCACGTTCAGAAATAAATCTTTATTATAACCAAGGTGCTCTGTTTCTTATAGACTACATTTTAGTGCTGTGCGCAAAGGTCATGTGAGCATAGAGTAATAAGCTTTTAATTGGTTATGTCCATACAAGGTGTCCCCCTACATATGTTGAATTGCTCTTATCTAAGGGTCCAGATACACCTTTCAGATTTCCTTTAGATCTGCTTTTGTTTTTCCAAACCATGTAAGGGCGGGACTTTCTAAACCATAAAGTCTACCTGTGTTCAATTCCAGAGGAACCGGCACTACATAGTTGTTGGTAGATCTAAAGGATATCTGACAGCGAGATCTAAAGGTGTATGGCCAGCTTTAGATAAGCTTCTGTAAAGTTGGCCATACACCTTTAGATATTTCTGTCAGATTTCCTTTAGATCTCCTTTTGTTTTACCAAAACCATGTAATATGAGGGACTTTCTAAACCATCAAGTCTACCTGTGTTCAGTCGCAGAGGACCCGGCACTACATAATTGTTGGTAGATCTAAAGGACATTTGACAGAGAGATCTAAAGGCCCCCATACACGTGTCGGATTCCCACTGGATTCCTGCACGATCAATTCCGGGCGTGTGCACGCGAAACGATCGTGCCGGAATCGCATGCAGCCCACCTTGTCCAATCGATCAGGTCCGATCATTCAGGGGCCCAGAATCGGATCCGACAGAGAACCAACATGTTGGTCTTTCTGATCCGATTCTGCACAGATCAGGGGGAGTTGCCATTTGTGAGGTGGACAATCGGACACGGAATCGTCCCGGAATCCGTTGGACAAGGTGGTAAGCAGCGATGGATACTCTTAATTGGCCGATTGATCACACCTGCGATTCCCGGCAGAATCGCCGGAATCGATCGGATGGGTGATCGACCGGGCATGGAATCCGACACGTGTATGGCTAGCTTAAAGGTGTATGGCCAGCTTTAGAGATGGCATCTTCGCTCCACATTCCTCTCATGGTGGTGGTGGGGGGAACATAAATGTATATACATATGTTCATGGTGTAATAGACATTTTACTTATTTCCATCACAGTGGTAAGTATGAGTTTTTTTTTACTTATGGGATTGGTTGGTCCTGGATAAAGACTACATGTAGTAAACTAAAATGTATATGGGGTTTTTTATTTTATTTTTTGTTTAAAACCGCTTTAAGAAGAAGACACATGCAACCAAAGTTCTTCACCTGGGCTTAGATCTCTTCATTTCAGGAGCTATCCTTCAGCCTTCAGACAAAGAACATGTTTTGCCAGCTTTTCATTGCTTCCTTATCACATAGGAAATTTAAAGGCCTTTCCTTGGTATAATCTTCCAACCTGCCATGTTTCTGTTGACAGACTCGTAGTTTATGGATGTTTTTTTTATTTAGAAACCCAAGCAGCGTTACATATAAAAAAAAGAAGACAATAGCTCCAGGTTCTTCTTCTCTTTCCTATACTAATCGATTTTCAAGAGGTTTTCTTTAAAGACTTTGTGGAAAAACAATTTCTGATAACATTCAGCAAATTGCACTCTCAAGCGCCCTTGAGGACTAAAGGGGAAAAGCCATTTTGTGAAGGTCTTGGACATAAGTCATCAGCAAGTGTTATAGAAAAAGTTCAGATCTTTGTCAAGAAACCCGTTCTACTTCTTAACAGGCGTATTTTCCCTTCATGGACTGTATCACACCATCTCATCATGAGAACCTGTTGGATGGAGTGCTGCAATTAGGCCAGTGCTCTCCCACCAATAATCATCAAGGACAATTGCTTCAGAGCATTTCAACTTGACTTAATGGCCCTCGACTGGTTCCAATTCTGTCATGTGTTCCAATTCGGTCTGTTTCAATGTTTTTTATTTTCAGAAATGATCGAGAAAATTCATAGATATTGTGACCTAATGAATAGATCATTGGGTACTTGAATAGCTCAGAGAAGCTAATTCATAAATGATAATTTTTCTTAAGTCTTTCACTTATAGTAGTGGTTCTCAAGCTTTTTAGATCTACAACCCCAGAAGTGATGTATCGGGGAAAGAAAGTGATTCGGAGTCACTACCTGTATGGGTAGCGCGGAAGTACTGGTGGGGAGTGTCCATTCCATGTTCCAAATACTTCTGGCACAATAGTGTAATGTTCTGGTATAAGTGAAATGTTCCCCCTCCTATTTCCCACCCCCTTGTGCAAATGATGTTCTGGGTGGAAAGTAAGGAGGCAGGGGGTGTTAAACCCCACTTAATTTCGCCCCGATGAAACGGTCGTTCGACCCCCAAGGGGGTCCCGACCCACAGGTTGAGAGCCTCTGACTTATTGGGTCATATTGAAATAGAATTCCAGCTAGTATATTTCGGGGAAAAAGTAGAAACCTCCTAGGCATTACACCCGAAGCCAGTATGGGCGCAGTTTGATCTTGGATCGGTCACAATGGCTGGTTCTCTGTGAGCCTGCAGCGGTCCTGCTTCTGGCCTAGAGTCTTCGGTGTCATCGGTGACACCGAATGGGGTGGGATGGGTGGCGTCATAGACCTCCATGTTTATGGAGGGGGCATCACTTTTCCCCGCACACACCACTGGCATCCGGCAGTGGGAGGATACAGCGGGGATACACGGCAGTGAGGAGGACAGTGTGATCCTCTGCGAAAGCTTGTAATGCCAGGAAGGTTAATCAAAAGGGGGGCCAGCCCCTGGGACTTTAGTTAGGCCTGCAAATGGATAAAGCTGGGCCAAAGATGCAGAGATTTGCATAATCAACCCTTGTGTGCAGTTGTGGCAATCAATCCTGTATTGGATCGATTGCCACAAATGCACACAAGGGAATGGAGGCTGCCCACATGTCATCACACCCTGATCAAGCCTCCATCAATCTATCTGCAATCTACACGTCTATGGTTGGCTTAGCACAGATAGGTGCCGGGGCACTAAAGCACAAGTATAATATTAAAACCCTGTATACAATATATAGACTCTGAAAATCACTTTGAAACAGACATTGGATAAAGTTTCTACTTATTAACTTTTTTTCTTGATATACATATAAGGATGAGGCTGCACATTTATTGGTCAAATTAACTCAATATGCACACCCCCCATTTTTTTTAAGCTCTGCTATATATCGGGATGTGTCTGTTGATGTGGCCATTCATGACCCACGTAATGAAGACACTGGCCTTCTCAATACCTTGAGAATTGGTGTATATCAATATGTATTGCTAGTATTTTCAGAGTTGTAGACCTGATATGGGTCAGTGGTTGCGTGAATTCTACCTTTTATCTCTTTATAGTGATGTGCCTATTGTAATGTACATGGACACACAATCAATACCAACACCAGATATCCTTTTAATAGGATTTATTGGGTAATCAAGAAAAAAGTCATACACAAAGGTCAGTCCAATAAAGGAACTTACAGATGGATAAGGCAGGAGGTGTTGTCTGGGATTATTAGAGGTCAGGGTAGGCAGAGTTCAAACAATGTCAGAAGTCAGGCCAGGTCACTGTTGGTAACAAAGACACAAGGAGGACAGGTAGACCAAACACAAGAGACACCCTCACTGCTATACAGAGGCTTTCCTGGGTGTGCATGGCAGATCCTCATTAAATGGCCAGGAAGATTAGTGAACAACTGGCAGAAGAATCTTCTGCAGTCCTATTCAAACTGCTCTCTACCCCAGAGACAAGCAGCTAGCAGAGCAGGGGCATCCTTAGCCACGGTAGACTGCTACCCTGAGACTGCATATGATCTCTTTCCAGTCAAATTGCAGCTTCCACCCCTCATTCATTCGGAAAACTTGTCATGGATGTTGTTTCATGTCAGTACTGCTGGACAGTTTCTCTCTCCTGTTGGTCCAGGGATGGTTTAGTTGGTACCTGTTGGTGACTATAGCCTACCAATCCCCTAGAACCCAGGTGCCCAACCCATGCGCCCCCTTGGTCCTCCCCCAAAACCTTACTGTTATTGTATAGGCCATAGGAACTTATCTGTACGCCGATCGCCCGCTGACAGGTCCTTGCCAGGGAACTTCTTAGAGTGGGAAGAGGAGGAGAGGCGATAAACTTACATGATAGGCATACGTAAAAGTCCCTCGCTTCTCCTCTAGTGTTGGTGGGGCATCAGCAGACTGGTGAGTGGCTATGCTCCCTCTATTTCACAAATGAACGGGGGTGATATATATTGTGGCACATAACCTGAGAATAGGTGCACAAAACCTTTATAGGCAGTATAGGGCCGAACTTGTGGCCCTCCATATCAACTTAGTTGGCCACCACTGCACTAGAATGTAAGACTTGTCTCTATTGGAATTTGAGATATTCTGTAAACTGAACATGGTATCATCACCAAAGTTGTTTTAAATTGATCTACTTATACCTAATTTTTTGCAAAAACTACATGTAAATGAAATGTATGTATGAGAAACTACAGCGCAACAGTTAATATGACCAACACAAAAAAGCTTCTTATTAGAAAATGTGATTAGAGGCCAAGCTGACCAATAGAAAGCTTGGTGGGTGAGGAGGTGTGACACAAAAATAAAGTTTAGAGAAAACTTTAAGGGTCTTATAAGATTATACTGACTCATGGTATCATTTCTCCTTAAATATTTGTATTTATGTCCTGAAGTACCCAGATTTTACTTCAAAAATTGCTTTTTTATACGGCTTGCCAACTCATGTAAACAAACTTTTCACATTTGCGTGTCACATTTGGCATGTATCCCTTACCTACGTATTTTTAGTACGTTGTCATAGAAATCAGACTTTGTACATTTATTTTTTGTGTTGGTCAGTGTTGGAGAGAGCCGTCCAGCTTAGCACAGCATCAATGACGACTAAGCAAAGCTGTCACTTCTGCACCAACAGTTTGAGTTCATCTTGGCAATAATGTGTACACAGGATGGCATTTGTGTTCATCGGGATTAGGGATGATTTATTGGTGGAATTTCCGAGCACAGATGTCTTTTGAAAGCTTTATTTGGCTTTTTTTTAGGTTCCTGTGATTTAGCTGGTAGTACATACATGTGTTGGTTGTTCACCTTCTGGTGTCAGCTTGGAGTGTTGGTGGTTCAGCTTCTATTATTGGTGACCAAGCTTGAAATGTTGGGGGTTTATCTTTTAGTTTTGGTGACTTGCAGTGTTCATGCTTTACTTGGTGGCCCATCTTGGAGTGTTGGTAGATCACCACAAAGCTGAGAAAGAACAGTAGAGGAAACCTACATTTAATGAACATGTTAAAAAATAGACCGGAAGGGTCCATCCAAATATATAAAAACTTCTTCTTTATATACTGTAAATGCTTAAATCCTGAATAAGAAAATTTTGTCAGAATACAATATTAATGTGTATTCTTACTCTAATCTTGATGTACTTTGTTTATGTCCTCTGGATCCAGCCGCTCCTGTCTGCTAGCACTTGCACACTTGTGCAGGCATCAGGGGGATCTCAGACAATGCCCCCATGACAGGTCTATGGGGCAAAGGTGCAGTAATTGGGTGTTTTCTGGACGTTTTTTGAGCCCTAATCCATTGTTTTCCTAAAGGCCCCCATACACGTGTCGGATTCGCACCGGATTCCGGCACGATCGATTCCGGGCGCGTGCACGCCAAACAATCGTGCCGGAATCGCATGCAGCCCACCTGGTCCGATCGATCACGTCCGATTGATCAGGGGCTCAGAATCGGATCCGACGGAGAACCAACATGTTGGTCTTTCTCATGCGATTCTGTCCGGATCAGGGGGAGTTGCCAGTTGTGAGGTGGACAATCGGACACGGATCCGTCCCGGAATCCGTTGGACAAGGTGGCATGCTGCGATGGATACTCTTAATTGGCCGATTGATCACACCTGCGATTCCCGGCAGAATCGCCGGAATCGATCGGATGATGAATCGATCGGACATGGAATCCGACACGTGTATGGCTAGCTTAATCCTAATCTGGTTTCTCTTATAGTCTAGGGTGACTGGTCTTGTATCCCCCTTTTGGGGTGGGGTGGGGTGAATCCTAGCGGATACATGCTCCCTTATGCTGGCTTTTATTCAATAACATAACTTTTATTTATTATGTATAACTGTATTTAAAAACATCATGAATTACAATTAAGGAATTCTATTGTTGTCACCTATGCTCTGTATATAAAAAACAGCCTACACTGTCGTGTCATGTTATATGCCTTTTATCATGCAATAAATATGATGTTATTTTTATTACTGCATTTGTTTACTAATTTACTTCAACTAGACCAGTGGCCGTTAAAGTCCCCTTGCCCCTGACTGCTGTCAGGGGGAACTCTCACTATAAGTGGTTTCTCCACTTTGTAGTATCCTTTTTCATTGATATTTGGGATGTGGGCCACCTACATGATTAAACACAATTTTTTGTATATTGTATCCCCCTTTTGCATCAGCAATCCTGTGGTGGGTGTGAATACTTGCCTGTCAGCAGTTCAGATGCTGGAAAACTGCTACACACAAAAAAAACTACACTATACTCACTTCACTTGCTTGCAGTTCTCATGCTGGCATCTTGGCTCCTGAAAACTTGCAGACTTCCACCCTCACTGCCCCCCCCTCTCCACTCCACCTCCCCCTCCTGTCTCTTCTCTATCGGAGCTGCAGAGCCTCATAGGGGGGGAGGTGTGAAGAGGGGGATCAGCTGCTGACGAGTTCCTGCCTGGGAGAGATGTCCCAGACACCACTTCGGCTGCCTAGGCGCGACGTAAAGCCAGTGGGAGGGGAGAACTCGTAACCATCTTCCCTCCAGCTGTCAGAATAAGATTTGTTTTCTACAATCAAGGATGTCCGCAATATCGACTGAGCTGCAGCTGATAATGCTGAGTGACCTCCCAGGTGGTTGGTCCGCTTTAACATAATAATTATATATACCTTCAAAATTTAACTCTCTGGGCGGTTTGAGCTTTTCGCGCCATTTTTTATGGCACTAAAAGCCGTTTTACCAGCAATCGCGGCGGAGTACACTGTACTCCGCCGTGCTTGCCGGCTCTCGCCCAGCCCTCTGCACACTCTCTCTCCGGTGTCAAATAGATGCCGGCGGTGTGTGGAGAGGAGAGCAGCACCCCCTCCATTAACATGGAGGTCTATGGCCCCGCCCCGCCCCCTTCGGCATCACAGATGATGCCGAAGACACGGGGCCGGAGGGGCTCCGTGTGCCGGCAGCTCTTCTACAGAGCCAGGCACACAGAGAGGCGGCGGTTGTGCCCGATCCCGGCACGGGCACAATTTGATCAGCTCAACTCAACTGAGTTCGGGCAAACCGCTAGAGAGGTTAACCAGGAAATTACATCTTATTTCTATTATTAACTTGAGACTTTTCTGAACCCAATGCATTTCTGTTTCTTGAGAAATAACATCATGATCAGTAATTGTATTTCTGTTAATAAATGTGGTTATGCTCTTCTTGAACTTCCCCGTCCACCAGCATGCGGGAATAAATAGAGAGGGAAGTTTGGAGAGGGCATCTCTTGCAGTTCGTAGGTCCATCCTCTACTCATTATCTGAATGTTGAAGGAGATGTTGGACAATATGCAGTTAAAAAACAAGCCAACCGACAAATGTACTTCTCAAGTAATCTTCACTAGTAGAGGAAGTGTTGTTTTATCTATTTTTAACTTCCTCTGAGTTTGTGATCCCTTTGCTGCATTAAACAACACGTTCTCCATAGTGTGGAATTCACGTCCGAGCTGTAGAAGCAGAAACAAAGGAACAGCTGGTGCTGTCCAGGCTCTCTATTGTACTTTCTGCCTAATAATCCTGTTTTCTGCATCGCCTTGTTTATTGCCAAGGTAAGTGTCAGGAAGTTCAGGGTACAGAAACTTTTCACAACTCGTTGTATGGACCACTGATGCAGTTGGTTGTCTGATAGACCAGCAATTATATTTATTGCTGAGAATTCACTGCTCCGTGCTGGGGTGTTCATTAAGATCTTCACATCAAAAAATAAATTGGCCCAGTGGCGTCACTTGCCCTGTGCGGGAGGTGTGGCAAGCACCATGTGACACTGTTTCAGTCCCAGAGCCTAAACTTTCCAACCCACGTTTTTTTAATACTTTTTTGTGGGGGCGGGGGGATTGATGAAGAGCGCAACTTGATGCCCCCACACACGTAGCGTGCCGCGCCCATTTTGTCGGCGAACGAGGTCTGTGTGCGCTACGAGACATGTCCGTTTTCTGGCTGACCGGGCTTTGGGGTGACAGGGATCTGTTGCCCCATGTGGGCACCCACGACCCGCGGCCGATTTTGCCACCGACTCACGGCCGCGGGTCGTGGGTGCCCACATGGGGCAACAGATCGCTGTCACCCCAAAGTTTGATCAGCCAGAGAACGGACATGTCCGTAAATCTCTGGTCAATGCCATTAGTTTGAATGGGGACCGTTGATACTCTGAGTGACAGAGTGCAGCGTGATTTTTACAAAGCTTGCTGCACTCTGATGCCAGGCTTGGTACTATCTTCATGGAGTTTCCTTGGGTTCCCTCACCCACTCCAGGTTTAGCCTAAAATCCCACAAGGAGATTATTTTAGCTTCATGGATCAAGAAAGACAATACGATGCTGGCATTGCCATGTATGTCTTCTTTTTAAGCCAGGCCTCCCAAACAACTTGCATCCAGGTTTTGCCGAAGAGTGTGCCACCTCCTTATGGCCAATTAAATGGTTCTTCTTGGTTGACTGCTCTTTCTTTGGATCAAATATATCAACCAGTGCTGTTGATCGCGAATATTCGAATTGCACATTTTTTTTGCGAATATCAGCACTTGAGAATTTGCGAAGATCTCGAATATAGCGATATATCTTCGTAATCTTAAATAATGGAGATTCTGGGGTACGTACCATGCATTGCGTTCACAATATGCACATGTACGAGTGCCGATTGAATTACTTCTATGAAAGTTGCTCCATGTGGTGATTACACTGCAGCTGCTATTTT
The DNA here is from genome assembly GCA_036250615.1 of Ptychadena robeensis. NCBI lineage: Eukaryota > Metazoa > Chordata > Amphibia > Anura > Ptychadenidae > Ptychadena > Ptychadena robeensis. Next base: position 12,088,945 of record CM070035.1, on the reverse strand, counting down.
ACATTCTGCCACTAGATATCACCGTGACAGCACACATGTTCAATATTCGCATGTAAATGTGCCGGTTTTTGCAATGATAATGACCAGAGATCTCAAATTTACTTATAATATTTGGAGAATAATTAGCAAAACGTTGCAAAATTGAATATTGCCTATGCTGCTCATCACTATCAAACCAGTTCAGAATCCTTCTAAATGGGAGGGTCATCCAAATGTTTTTCCAGTACTGGTCCTCATAGTGGCCAATTACCATTTACAAACTTCCAGCCTCTATAATACCCAAAACCTTCGCTCACACTACCCGCATTGTTATTTAAAGCACCAGCAGTGCTTCCATTAAATCAGTTTTACTTTTCCTTTCTGTCACCCGTCTCCTTGCTCGGCAGTTTTATTCATTTCAGAATATGAATTATAATAATTTCATATAAAAAAGATGGGATTTTCGTTTGGCTGTGTCATCACTTTTATTGTTTATGTTTTAATCTTGCTATTACCTGAT
>CM070035.1:12063083-12073936 GCA_036250615.1 Ptychadena robeensis | reverse complement strand
AATTAACTCGAAATCGGCGAAATGGTCGAATTTTTTTTAAAAAATTCGACCATCTCTAGTATATATCACTGCTATGTAGTACCGGGTCCTCCCTGACAGAATACATAGCGATTGGAAGGATTAGAAAGGTCCTTATATTACATGGTTTTGGAAGAACAAAATTTGATTTTACTGAAATTGCATGGAAAGATTGTAAGGTTTATGGGGGCCTTTACCCAGAAAATGTTAATTAGGTTTTGGCTTTACACATGTTTTTCGATAAATTGGAGTGCAAGTCGCAGTGTGCCTAGAAAGTGAACTATCTCTTTAAGCAGACCCTTGACCTCTTGTCTTTTAATCATACTCAGGGGGCGAAGCGCACAGTCTCATAGGCAAAACATTTTTATTTCACAATAAATTTTGGTGTGATCACCATGCGGGTAAATCACCACCGTACACTACTGCTCAGCCAGGCATTAAATTGATTTTGTGCTTTCAGAATGAAACATGCAATTTACATCCTGTCCTGCCCAGCCACATAGGTGTCCACTGTAATTCATACATCATATACGTCTCATGCTGCCAGACGTGGCCCCGTGACCGCAGAAAGTAAAGCCGATGCTGTGTGTTTACTTTAAAGGCGCCGGATCATTATTCATGTGCACCAAATGAGCAATGCAGAGAAAATGAAGAAAAACAGACAATTAATGACACGTTGCGGAAAGCTATTAATGTTATGGCGGAGGCTTTAAATGAGATGTTATTTGGATTCCATTCTTCCAATTACGCTATTAAGGGAAAGGCGCTAAGTATGGTTGTCATAGGAAGGCCCGCAAATCTCTGTCACTAAACTAAAGGAAAAAATATATCATTCTTTATTTTGGCATAAAAATCCACATCAGTGGTGCCCATTTGGCTGCCGGGAGAACGCATGTGCCCTTCCAATGGCGTGTTGGTGACCTTCAAGGTAATAAATTTAAAAAGTGACTTGGAAAAAGACACTTATCTTCCCATTGCCCACATTATTTTGTGTGAGGGTTGGGACGGAAATCAAAGTTTAACTGACTGCAAATATATAAACTTAAACCAATTCATGTAATTGTGCATTGGTTTAATTATAGTTAATTGTATTATTAAACACAACTAGAAAGAAGAGGGGAGAAGAGAGAATGGATAAGAGACTAGGAAAGGAGAGAAAAAGAGAGAGGAGAGGAAAAGGGATGAGGAAAGGGAGGCAAAAAGATATATAAAGGAGAATGAAAGAGATGAGTAGAAAAGACAAGAAGAAAGAGGATAGGAAAACAGATGAGTAGAAAGGACAAGAAGGGAGAGAGAAGAGATGAGAAGTGACAAGAAAATAGGAGAGGAAAAGAGATGAGGAGAGGGGCCAACAAGAGAGAGGAAAGGAAAAAGAGTAAAATGACAAGTGCAGAAAGGAGAGGAAAGAAGATGAGGAGAAGGGCCAAAAAAAGAGAGAAACAAAGATGAGGTAATGGGACAACCAAGGGGAAGGAAAGACAAAACAGCACAGGAGAATAGAGAACGAATTGGTGAGGTGGAAAGATTGGGAAATGACAAGGAGATAGAAGGTGAAGATGCAAGCACCCAACAGTACTAGTTACCAAATATCTACCATATTTTTCGGACCATAAGACGCACTTTCCCCCCATGGGATGACCAAATCAATCAACATGACTAGCATTAGATCCAGCATCATGACCCTCATAACTTCTATGAGTGATGGCCAATGATCCACTATGGACCATTTATGCCCCGCAGCTGTTTGCCCAATCATGACTACTTATGCTGTAAAATATAATGGAGTCCACCATTGGGCAAAATCCACCTCCTTTTCTGAGTCATTGTCCTTTCAGAATCCTGAAAAACCCCAAAACCCCACAAGACACTTTGTAAGACTTCACAATGTTATGGCCATTGCTCTTTGAGAGAGTCCTTGTTCTTCCCTCCTTCTCTCCATTCCTTAGTCTTTTATATATATTGTGGACAGGAAGCATGTTAAGTCTCTGGTTGTATCCAGTAGGGGGAGATATGTGTGTCCCAGATACCGGGCAGTGATGCTATGACCAGCAGAGGAGCGGGAATTGCTGGGCCTGGTGCAGGGATAAGACCAGCTGTGTTCCGTTAGCTAGTAGAGGGGTTTCAGTTTATATAATCTCCTCACCTGCTCATTCAGATGCTCCACCCTGGGAACCAGTACTGTGTATGACTGGGGAGCAGCTGTCCCTGTGTGTGCAACAAGGACTTTATGGTGTTGAGCTACAAAAGCGTTTGTCTGTGGACTATGTTTCCTTTAGAGGGACATACTGCTTACTAGCTGTAAATATTGTATATAGACTTTCCCAATACACCACTGTGGTTTTCACCTTAAACTGTCGTTTGCTGGTGCCTCCTTCGCTACTTGACCCATCAAGGGGGTCTGTAAACTTGCCGCTCTACAGCTAATCCCTCACAATAGAGATATATATTTATACACACACACACACACACACACACACACATTTACACATCAACTAAAAAACAGTGTACAATTGGAAGCCCCCCCCCCATGGCAGCGGACAGCCAACGAGAGCATGAAGGTCTATGAGAAAGTCTGGAATTCGGCGGCAGTCAGCATCTGATCACGCCTCTTGCGGGGGGAACATCATAAGGTAATTAGCAGATTGAAATAAAGCTTAAAAAAAAATTGTGTGAGGATCACACAGCAACAATTAATGCCGCAGTAGTATATTATAACAAAACTACCTACAGGTTTATCGGGGAGCGCAGTCTGCCAAGGCGCACATCAAACCACCATAGTGTATGTAATTACTGTACGCCGTGTTTAAAAATGCCCAAGGAATGTTATATGCTTAATTTTCAGCAAAACACAAGGGTCTGGACTCGCCGCCAAGTAACCACCGCCAGATTAACCCTTCAGAGGTTAATCTACCTGTATAGTCCCCATCATCAACAAAAGAGATGATGTCTACCCTATGTGACTTCCAGTAATATGCTAACAACTGCAGGATTACAGGAACAGAGAACATGGAAGAGGGATACTTGGTAAAGTCTCTGAAGCAGCATTAAATCCTGACAGTACTAAAACACCCAGATACATTTATTATGCATAGGCATAGTTCACTCTTTGAAGGATTCATAAAGCCAAAGTAAAGGTTCATCGTACAGTTCTCGCTACTCACCGTGGACAAACTTACAAAATCAGTGAGGGGTCAAATAATTATTTCCTCCACTGTATTTCTGCCTAAAGTCAAGACCCACTACACTAGAAGACTAGACCTAAACAACGACGGACATATTTTTGGGATAATGTTACTCTCCCTTTACCATCTAAACCTAAGATCCTCATTATTTCCTGACTGTATATCTACACAGGTTCCCACATTTGTAGAACAGCTGGACGTATTGTAAATTCAAACCTCATTAATCTTTGTGGTGGAAAACCTGAGAAAAATTAGCTTGTAGTGTTTCTGCTTTTAATTGCCCATAAAAATTACATACCGAACAGAGATGACAATTGTTTTTTTTGACAAGTAGCGTCAAAGGGGAGAGAAGGACAAGATGAATATAGCGGGAAAGGTTAGAAGGCGTCTTATACCCATTCTGGGAACAGAGTGGTTACAGAATTAATCATCCGCTCCGTCATTCTGCTAATCACTTGTTATAGCTACAAGAGGCCACAAGTCCGAGAAGGATCACAAAGGAGGTTGTGGCAGACAGACCAATAGTCGAACCTAAAAACCACATACTTACCTTCCCATCTTTCTTGCTCCAGCCCCCACCATCCTCCTCCTCTCAATTCACCATCTTGTAAGATGGCCGTCAGAGCCTCCTAACGGTCTGGGACTAGAAGTAGGTATCCTCACCTAACTTCCACCCTACTCCGACCCTCCAGTGACAACATGGTTGACTTGGTAAGGTAGGCACAAGGGGACTTTGTAAGGTAGGCACAAGGGGACTTGTGCCATGTAAAAGAAGACATTCAGGGTCCTAATTGATCAGGGTTAGTTATATTCGGGGGGAATACATGGGTTTGGGTGGCATCTTTATTATCCAGACTTCCACAGGCGGTATTTTCGATTCACCATCTTCTGAAAGGGACTAGAGCAAACATCTGCAAACTAAGGCCTGGGAACCAGATCCGGCCTATTTAGCTTTTTTAATCTGACCCGTTGTCACCTTGTTGAGAAGAGATCTGGATCCCATCTGCTTGTTCCCTGCAATAAACCTCCATAATGCTACACTTTCCCAGCATCATCAATGATCGGCCTTCTGGGGGATAACCCAGTGTGCAATATCACTAGTGACCACTTGGGGTGTTCTTATGGTTTTCTATAGGAAAGTATGTCTTATTCGTTTTAATGCAGAGCCAAGATTAGGAATTTACCAGTCTACCTCTGCAATAAGTTCTGGACTACTCTGTTGCACGAACCAGAGGAGGGGCTGCGAGGGATCTTCTTAAATGAGGCCTAACAGGTATATTTTTTTATGCATTCTTCACTATTATCGGCACTTCTAGTGCCATTCATGTAATGATTCATTTCTGGTGGTTGGTCCACTTAAAAGACCATTGTTCATAAATTGATGGCACACGTCACATGGTGCACTCTAGCCTACAGAGGTCCCTTCCATGTTAGGGCTCCTTTATTGTGTTGAGGTAGCCCCTCCCCCTTCCCTTCAGTTGCCCTAGGTTAGGACTTTTCTTTATACAGGCTTTTCCGTAAAGCAGTCTGCGACTCCCAGTTTCTCTCATCGCAGCCATTTCATATGGAGAGCGGAAGATGAGACAAATGTTTATTTTATTGGGATCTATTTATCTTTATTTTATAGAAGTTACATCTTTTAAAGTCTTTCCTGCCTTCTCACAACCCTGACACACGGCCAGCGGATTTTACGGGCGTCCGTTTTAGATCTGGAATAGCTTTAGAACGGGCGTCCCTAATCAGTACTTTTACTTCTGCAGTATCATTAGCACTAATTCCAATTGCAATAGCATTTTCTTTAGTTTAATGTGTTTTATATTCCTTCCCGGTTACCTCCAGTCATTTCGTTTTACAGCAGACCAAGCCGGCCTAGGTTGGGTTCTAGCTATCGGTGTGGTTCGGGCAGATTCTCGAGTCCTAGCGGTAATAGCAATTTGATCGCTTTATATTCAATTATCTATTTTTGGGGGGTTCATTGTAGCATTGTGGGTGAAACAGGAATTTATTTCCCAATGTGCCGCAGATTGCAGGTATCACTAATTAAAGATTTTCTGAGGTCTCTTGCTTTGGGGTCAAACCAAAGATTATATATTTTTTCTTAAAGCAGTTCAGTGGTCAAATAAAATAAAAGGATTATGAAAAAATAACAAATATGCATTACTTACCTCTCCACTGTGACGGACAGATCAGTACTCAAACCTAAAAACCACATACTTACCTTCCCATCTTCCTCGCTTCAGTTGCCGCCATCTTTGTATTTTCGATTCACCAATCTGTCATAAACACTGAAAGGGACTAGAGCAAACATGTGCAAACTAAGACCTGTGGGCCAGATCCGGCCCGTTTAGCTTTTTGATCTGTCCCATTGTCACCTTGTTGATAGACGAGATCTGACTCCCCTCCGCTCATTCCCTGAAATGAGCCTACATAATGCTGCACTTCAATGATGCTTCATCATCATAGATGCATGAAATTGACATGTCTATGTCCAGCAGCCATTACAGACTCTTGGTCCAGCCCCTTGATCAAATTCATGAAGCCTTTGTGGCCCACGAGTCAGAAAGTTTGCCCACCTCCTGACTAGAGGATAGTTCCTTCCTCTAGCCTCCTACCCGCTCCACCCCTCCAGTGATACCACAGTTGACTGCCAGGCACAAGGGGACTTGGTAAGGTAGGTGTTACTATGTCCTCTACCATTCCGTGTCCCTGGTGCAGTTTTTTTTTAGCCCACACTTCCCTTCCCAGCATTATTTTTGCAGATAATAGAAAGTGTTCGAGTAAGTGTAAGGTCCACTTTAAGGACATTGGTGACCAGAAACGGTCAAACGCCCCCAGAAAAAACTTGATAGGCTGGACATACAGTTTAACAACACATTTCAAGGTAAATTTACTGACCCCCCCCCCCCCCCCTCCCTTCCTTGAGGTCCAGCATCAGACAGTAGATAAGCCTGGATTATGTTACCGCCCCTCTCCCATGATGGTGGGCCTGGCAGGTGACCAGTGAGGGTGATCAGAAGTGTGTTTAATCTCTGCGGGGAGTTGAAGTTCCTCTTAAAACCAATACAAATATTTTGTTTGCGAAGTGAGACGTTTGGTTGGCAAATTCCATTGCCTTTCAAGTGAGTGAGCGCATGAGAGCGGGAGCAGCGGAGACATGGAAGAAGTGACCTAATTTCCATTGGTGTCCCAGAGCTATTCTCTCTCTGAGCTGTGTCATTGTACGTTCGGAGTGGTTACGCAGTTCATATATTTACTGGGATTTGAGCCGGGGGACTGCTGGGTTGTCCTGGTGGGCCGCCATCCGCGTGTCCTGCAAGCCAACATCTGTGTGGGAGAAACGCGTAAAGTGCGCAGTTCCACGGTTCCTTACATCATCTATGGCTGGACTCTACTCCTAAGCTGATTCACTGAGTGGCCCCTGAGGGCCCCCATTGCTGTATACACCCGCTGAACTCAGATTTGCCTTTTTCCATGATGACTATTTCAACATCTGGTGTCAGTGTGAGCGTACGAGTTCTGTCACTTAGATTAGTGGCGGGATTATCCTCATTAGCATCAGACAGTCACAGTGTCGTTACTTCATGTGATGTGACTGGCTAGTTCAATGGAAACTGTGACAATATACACCGGTGGTGGCCAACTAAGTTGATATGGAGGGCCACAAGTGCGGCCCTCAGCATCACTAAAGGGCCACACATAACATTTTCCATCTATACTGACTTGTATAAGCATTTTATAATAAACAATGGCAGAAGGCAGAGCTAGAGGACATTATTTATGTTTTATATGATTAGGGAACACTGTAGTGTGGTAATACACATTTTGTGTCATATATCATCAAAGGTTATGTGTCGCATACATCGCATCAAAGCCTTTTCTCAGGTTATGTTCCGCAATATATATTACGCAATCACTGATCAGCCAGTCATGAATTTTTCTAGTTAAAAGGGGTTTTTTGTTGGAATCGCAAATTTTTATTGCGAATATCGTGAAGATCTCGAATATAGTGTTATATCTTCGTAATCGCCAATATTCTAGATTTTTTACATTGCGTTCCCAATATGCACAAGTGGCGATTTGCGCAATGGAGGTAATTAACTATTAGTTTTCATGTGATAGTGTTGATTGCAAACATATTGTGAATATTGGCACTTTTATTGCGAAAATCCTCAATATATCGCTATATCTGCGTAACCATGACATTTGAGATTCCGGGGAAAGTACCATGCATTGTGTTCGTAATTGGTGTTGAACGAGAATATTCGAAATTAGAATATATATGTGCATTGCGAATGGATATGCGCAATAAACACTTCACTCGTACTGGCTAAGATCACTGAATAAAGAAGAGAAGCTGTAAAGCTGCATTGCGAATCTTTATGAATAATTGTGCACGGGCATGCGCAATGGAAGGCAATAGAATACAGACGAATCGAATTTTCTGAATTTAGAATGTTTCTTTGTATATTCGCGAAATTACGCGAATTCAAATATACCATATGCCGCTCAACACTAATAGTAATATGCGCATGTACAACTGCCTATTTGCGCAATGAAGGTACTAATGACTGGAGATCACCAATTCTCAAATTTATTGATCAATATTAGGTGACAAATGTGTGATATTTTGCGAGTACGAATATTGCCTTTGCTGCTCATCATTACAAGAGTTAAAGGCAGGGCTGTTTCTAGCCTGTGGGGGGTCTTCTGCTTTTGCCTCTGGGGGTGCTATTCAACCACCCCCCCCCCACCCCCAGTAGCAGCTCACACTGCTCAGGACATGCCAAGCTGACAACCGGGGGGGGGGGGGTGTAGTTAAATGTGCTTTTCCCCACTTCAACTAAAGGCAGCCATCATGCACGGATGCTGTGCGACCCGTGATCAGAATTGCAGCTCCCTTTTTTTAAAATTTTTTTAGCCCTGATCACGCCCCTAGACATTAATGGACGCGATCAAACATCCATTCATCCATTCATTCTCTATGTGCACGATCAAGGGGCGATCTGGCACTGTTTTTCCTTTGGGATGGTCCTGTTACCCATAATGCACTTTTGCACCCTTGATTGTCAATTACAATTGCGTCTGCATTGTGGCTCATCGCCCAAGTGGGGACAAGCCCTTTCCAAGCCAACACAACCCCCCCCCCAGAGATCGGTATGGAGAGGGCACCAGTGTCGGGGAGGGTGCTGAATATGCGTGGACTCCCGGGAGCCAGCTGGGGCATATTCCGCATAGCTGGATAAACAGCCCTGGTGAAAGGGCTGTTTATGCAGCTATGCGGAATATGACCCAGCCGGGGCATATTCGCTCTGCGCTCCCTCCTCCGCTCTGGTCAGTGGGTGAATCCACATCATTTTAAAATCAATTGGCTCCACATTGTGATCAGTTATCAGATTTGCTGAGAAAGGTTTAATTGGCGGTATCCTGTGATCCGCATATTGGGGGAGGAGCTACTGAGGGAGCAGAGGATCAGGTATCATGTTCATTGAACTTGTAATTATTTGGGGGAAATGTATGAGGCGGATGTGTCACATAGAAGTGGATTCAGCCCGAGCTTGTGTTGTCATTCATGATCCTGTAATGTACAGAATGAACTCTGATAGCTGAGACGCTTTTATTTATTGTGTTTATGTAAAGTTATACTTTGTTGCAGTCACCAGTTTTCACATTTAATTAAATATTTTTGTTCTCATGACACAGATTCTGCAGCAGAAGAATAGAACTTGGAAAGGAAATGTAACATTCTAAGGACAAGCTTCGCTGACGTGCCGGAGGAAGATATCTGCCGGTAAAGACTCGTTCATATTTTATAGATTTGGGGGGGGGGGGTAATAGTGATCCATGCTTGGCTAAGGCTTGTGTGGCAGACGGATGGTAAAGTCTTTGTACTATAAATAATGTGTGTATGGATATCTGTGGTGTATCCTTATTATAGCGGGGACATACTGTGAATACTGTTGGAGGTGACAACATTTACTGGCTATTTCTGTACTTGTATTGTGTTATTGATGGGCATAGTATGCCAATTATGATTTGTGGACTACTGGTCGGGTTATAAGGGGTTCTTTGATAGCTCTGGCTGGAATGTTACTGTTGATGGCTTTTTCTTGCTGATGGTTGGTGAGATATTATTTTGACTTTTTATGAAGTGTTACTGTTTCAATAGTTGTTATATAATATTGGAATAATAGTAATAATACAACCTGGCTGTAGTTAAGTAAAGCAGAGTACAGACGACTCAATATTTGAGCCGTCCGATGTTCCCTGCAGCAGCGTGATGGCGTCATCACTCTGCTGTCAGATATTGGCGGAGCTGAAGAGACAGCTCTGCTCTCCTCAGCTCAGCCGATGCTTTGCCTGGAGACCCACGGTCTCCAGGCAAAGCAACAGACATCGGCCGTATTTAAGGGTCATGTCCGATATGGCTGTTTTCGGCTCGAAAACAGCGATGGCCGCATATCATATGGGCCAGATAGATGGCTGTGAGCGCGCACAGCACTCGAAGTGGCCATTGATCTGGTACATATCCTCACGTCTGTACCCTGCTTTAGTCTAACCAGTTTAATATTGTCTAATCCAGCGGTTCTCAACCTGTGGGTCCAGAGAAGGGAGGGGACATTACACTTACCTGCTCCTTCCATAGCTGACATAAGCTGACCAAAGAGGAGGCTATGCGACCGCATAGAAGGATGCAGAAGCTGGTGTTCGGTCTCACATGGTGCTGTGACAACTTTCAGATGGCATTAGGCATTGGGGCAAACAAGTAAAATGCCTGTGTGCAAAGGCATCTATTATTAGCCAAGGTATTAAAACTATTTAAGCATGCTTTTTTAAATTATAATTACTTTATACCCAACACTGTATCATGTTCATAGGGACTACACTCATATACATGAAAAAAAATCTGCGCCAGAGACTTACGAACGCATAGAGCAGTCAGCAGTGCAAATAGCCTTAATTCTATTTATTGTGGACTGGCCCTTTAAATAATACATGTTCATTGATGAGAAGACTGGACAAGTGTATCACCCCTGGACATTAGATGCCACTTCATCATGTGAGCTAAAACAATGCAGATCGGGATACGTCCCTGTTTATGGTCACTCCTAATTAAATGTGTCCACACCGCCGCTACCTTTCCTTCCCGAATCAGTCCGCTGCATTCTCCTCTCACCTGTCCTACGTCTCAGGAGGAGAAAATGTCAATTAAAGGAGTGAAATGTAGCGATCGCTGCCGCTCGGCAGATGCATTTGACAATATTAATTGTCCGGGAAGGAGTGTGATCCTTTTAATTAAATTTAATGAAGTAATTTTGACTCTCCTGTGGTCCAGGGGGTTCTGAAGGCAGGCGTGCAGACTGCGGACCGCTGACCTAAGATATAAAAAAAAAGGGAAATGAATATTAAAAGTGTTTCAGTTATTTATGAGATAAAAATTGTCATTTGAGGTTCGTTAAATGAAACGTTCTTTGTGTAGGCCTCTTAAAGCTAAGTCCAGGCCAGTGGTTGCCAAACTGGGGGGTGAGCAGGGGACAGCTAGGGGGCTGAGGGAGGGACAAGCAGGAAGCCAACCATGGAGGAACTATATGTGGATGTGTGTGTGTGTCTCTATGTGAATGATTCATGTCTCTGCATGAGTGTAGTGTGTGTGTC
>CM070035.1:12030214-12042935 GCA_036250615.1 Ptychadena robeensis | reverse complement strand
TATCAGGGAGGACCCAGCACTACATAGTTGTTAGTAGATCTAATGGAAATTGTATGGAGTCATCTAAAGGTGTATGGGGGGCTTAAGTCATTTATGGCCTCTATGATAGAGACCCTCCAAGGAAGGGTCACTGAAGAATGCCCAAAAGACTGTAGGTTGGGCACCTAGGGTCTAGAACATATACATTAGATATTAAGGGTCTGTCAATGGTCACTCTTTGCTCACCACAGCAATATTCGGTTTTGTTGGACCCCATAGTAATAATGAGATCCCACAACATCCCCCATACCCGTAGTGGTCCATGCAGTAGACATAGGAGGCACTATTGGGCTGTGCAGCTACTGTAATACAATAAAATAGAAGGTCACTTTTGTGTTAGATTGAGCTGTAATATCTCGCCTCACGCCATACATTTCACTGCTCACTAATACCGCTCATAGCGGGCCTAATGAGATCAGACTAACTGGCAGGTTAGGCGAGTTTGGGACTTTGGCAAATCCAGGCACTTTTGATAACCCCAAACACAACATGATTATTTCTAGGTTACGCTTGATTCAGACACATTGTTAGCGGAAATCAGTTCCCGCGGAGAACCTCGGGCTACACAGAAAGTTCAGTCATAAATATGCGCCGTATGGCTAATCATACCTTTTGACAGATAAACTTGCCTTTGGGGCTCCTACGCCTTTTAGCCGTAATCAGTGCATATGTACCGAGCTCAGCCTCATGCATATTATTCAACATTCTGCGCTCATCCCGGCTTCTCTTCTTAAAGCAAACCTGAACTGAACTTTGCTTCCCTCCATCTCATCTCCGCCACGCTCCGCGTATCTAACTTACAATGTTATGTTAGCGCTCGTTTTGCTGGACCGAGCTGAACACTTGCTTGTCTCTGTCCATGGAGGCCGCCATCTTGAAATCTGTATATTTGGACTATTCCTGCATGAGTCTAACACTCCTTTTCTGACGCATCAATTCTTTGTTCAATCGACACAGCTCCAGTGCAGCTCACGGTTTGCTTGAGGGTTCGATTGAATGGGTGTCGACCCTTGTATGGCAAGCTTAACCTTCTGAGCGTTCATGCATCATGAAACTCCGCCCCAGTTAACTAGAGCCGTGCTCCAGGTCTCGCCGTCTGCTTACGGCGGTCGGGAGCACCGGCATGTATGCCGATGCTTCCGGGTCCGCCCCCGATCGCGTCACCGGTGACGCGAAGGGGGCGGGGGTAGGCGGCACCATAGACCTCCGTCTAACTGGAGGGGCGTCGCCTTTCTTCAGCATAAGTCCGGCGTCTCCAGTGACAGTTCTTCACCCTGTCTCTGCTTCCCCACCTCCTGAAACACCTGCTCCTTCTCTCTTAGTCAAAACTGGTCAGCTGCGGGTGACTGAAAAACCATGTGCTTCTGTAAACAGCTGTATATATGGGGGCGTTTTAAATTGCAGGGCATCTTTAACCTTTGCAATCTGCCTGCAGACGAGTCCTGCTTAGCTAGCAGAGGCAGGGAAGCTGTCAGTGGGAATATCCACCCAAGGGCGGTTCTTCCCTCTGCTTCCCTGCCTCTTGGAACTCCTGCTCCACCTATGAATGGTTCCTGCCTCTGCTTCCCCACCTCCTGGAACTCCTGCTCCTTCTGTGGTAGTCAAAACTGGTCATCTGCGGGTGACTGAAAAAAAAAACACGTGCTTCTGTAAACAGCTGTATATATGGGCGCATCTTTTACTGTATTGCTGTGCGTCTTTTACCTTTGCAATCTGCCTGCAGGCGAGTCCTGCTTAACTAGCAGAGGCAGGAAAGCTGTCTGTGGGAAGATCCACCCAAGGGCGGTTCTTCCCTTTGCTTCCCTGCCTCTTGGAACTCCTGCTCCACCTAAGAATGGTTCCTGCCTCTGCTTCCCCACCTCCTGGAACTCCTGCTCCTTCTGTAGTAGTCAAAACTGGTCATCTGCGGGTGACTGAAAAAAAACATGTGCTTCTGTAAACAGCTGTATGTATGGGCGCATCTTATATTGCTGTGCGTCTTTTACCTTTGTAATCTGCCTGCAGGCGAGTTGAGCAGAGGCGGGAAAGCTGTCAGTGGGAAGATCCACCCAAAGTTGGTTCTTCCCCATCTCCTGGAACTCCTGCTCCTTCTATAGTAGACAAAACTGGTCAACTGTGAGTGACTGTAAACAGCTGTATATATGGGCACGTCTTACTTTGCGTCTTACAGCCCGCAAAATACAGTATTTGTTTTAATATTTTAAAATTAAATTTATGTGACCGTATTGGCCTATAAATTATCCACCGCTCCATCCACCTCCAAATGTTGTATAATGAGGGGGAGGTCCTGATTGGCTTGTTTTGTGCAGCCCAGCTCTGCATTGGCCGTTATATTGGAGGCCCATTATCAGATAATACAGGATGTGTTTTGTATGCCGCCTCGGTGGTCCGATGGAAAGAAAAGCTCCGTGTTGTTTTTTTCGGCCGGTAATTGTATGTTTCACATGGACAAGTCTTGTTAGGAGAAAATAACAGTTTTGTCCAATTCTGTGTAATGCTGTTTGGGAAGCGGAGTCCTTCTTTTCCTCACCGTTCCGCGGATATGACAGCGTATCATTTGACAACACAAAAACCAAGATCTTAATTTTCCGCCTGAATTAACTCCATCCTGGCCACAAGTGCCGCACACTCTGCACAGGGGTTCGGGTATTTGTTGTCGGTCAATCTTCTGCCCGCTTTATCCTTCCATAACACTCACACGTTATTCAGTGAATAAAAAGATTATAAATGTGTAAAAAAAACACTTCACAGTAGTGTAGCCAACGAGATCTTTATGGTCTATATGTACCAAGAACCAAAATGTATATTTAATGTCCTAAGTATTACTATAAAAGTGTACAATAAGTACTCAGATGTGGTCTTCATTACACAACAAGGGACTGTTCTTTGAAGACACATTATACATAACAGGGGACAACTTTATGGAGACACTAACACACCAGAAACCGGCAATAACACACCAGACATAACATGGGACTGTTCTATGGCGGCACTAACACACCAGACACAACAAGGGACTGTTCTAAGGAGGCACTAACACACCAGACATAACATGGGACTGTTCTATGGAAGCACTAACACACCAGACATAACAAGGGACTGGTCTATGCAGACACTAACACACCAGACATAACAAGGGACTGGTCTATGCAGGCACTCACACACCAGACACAACAAGGGACTGTTCTTTGGAGGCACTAACACACCAGACACAACAAGGGACTGTTCTATGCAGACACTAACACACCAGACACAACAAGGGACTGTTCTATGCAGACACTAACACATCAGATACAACAAGGGACTGTTCTATGGAGGCACTCACACACCAGACACAACAAGGGACTGTTCTATGCAGACACTTACACATCAGATACAACAAGGGACTGTTCTATGCAGGCACTAATACACCAGACATAACATGGGACTGTTCTATGGAGGCACTCACACACCAGACATTACAAGAGACTTGGTGTATGCAGGTAGTAACACAACCAGTGTTGTCAGATCATGGCTGTACAATGTTGCTGTCATTTCCATGGCCGGGGTTCATGCCTTGGTAGGCTCCAGTAGAAGATGGAAGGATGGCGGTACCAGGACTGCCTCCAAGGACACAAGTGAAGGTTCTCCTGGTAAGTGACACTCCGTGGTTTCTGATCCCACATTTGTACATGTGTCAGGCAGGCAGGACATCTGTCTATGGTGGAAGAATTGACCCCTCATGTATCCTATAGCCATCACTCTTCTAGCGCGCTCTCGTTTTCATTGCGGACGTTGATTTAGCTGATCATAAGTGCTCGCCATTGATTTCCCTTTATTTGTCAGTATTTAAATGAATAGCGCGCTTATGTTTTCTTTGGCATGGATTGCAGTGCCATTGTTCAAGTTTATAATCATTATTTATCTTCTATTACCAAGCTGGAATGTTGGAAGGGGGGGGGGGTAGTTCTCTGTGTTATATTCTTCATACTACAGATGAAAAGCTTCTGCGGAATTTTTAATGTAAGATCCTTTCACCTTCTTTCATCCTTTGTTGTATTTTTGTTCCTCTTAGCATCGGCTGTGTACCATTTCATGGGGTGGTTTCCCTGATGGTGACAACCATGGGCCATGTCTGTTTCATGTGCAGTAGGTACCATTGAGCACTTCAGCAGAACCCTTTGTGATAGAGACAGCACATGCATGATGCATTTGCATGCACATGCATGATGCATTTGCGTTATCGCAAGGTACAAGCTAGGCTTGTGTTTGCGTTAACGTTAACGGTCAATTGCCCTGCAGCACACATTCTTGCAGGCGCAGTGCAAGCATCTCCTGTATACTTATATATAAAGGGCACACATTTTTGCTGCTGCTATGCAAGTGTCTGCCATACACCCATACCCCATAGCAAGTACTAGTACACTAGAAAGATTTGCACTGATCCTCCTCCTGATGAATATGTAAATAGCATGTTCCAGGGAGAGAAATGGCAGTGCTGACAGCTTGCATTTGCAGTCTGAGCAGTGCTCTTTACAGTGCTAGAGTGACAATTCGAATACAGCCCTGCACACTCTGCTTGAACATGTTGTATATTCACTATAAGTGAATGAATCTTTCTGTGAGTCATTTCTTTCTCTCAATTTCCTCCCCTAAACCAAACTGGGGGGGGGGGCAGGTCATGGGTGGGTGCAGCTGGGGTGGTGAAGGGGGGAAAGCTGGAAGCCAACGATGGAGGGACTAGCTGCATACAGTAATAGAGTGCATGTAATGTGTGTTTGTCTCTATGTGAATGATTCATGGTCTCTGCATGAGTGTGTCTGTTTGTCTCTATGTGAATGATTCATGGTCTCTGCATGAGTGTGTGTGTTTGTCTCTATGTGAATGATTCATGTCTCTGCATGAGTGTGTGTGTTTGTCTCTATGTAAATGATTCATGTCTCTGCATGAGTGTAGTGTGTGTGTGTGTATATATGATACATGTCTCTGTATGATTGGTGTGAAAATCAAATACAGTTGTATTTCAATATAGTTATGTAGTTTAAGTTAAACTGGGTGATCAGTTGAATACTGACTGGCTACTATCTCCTGTTGTTGGTGGATACTGACACCGGATGATGACTGAACCAGGATGTATTGCACCCATGTATGGGACATGTACGGGGTCAGAGCAGGGAGGTAGGACTGTAGCCATATCCATATACCTATATGACCTATCTCTCAGCAGGTATGAATTTATCATTACAAAAATACATCCAATGCCAGGTCCACTTTAAGATAACCTCAAAAAGTGTAGAAATAAGTCTAATGGGGATACAAAGTTAGTATTTCCTTTCTAAATAAACATTTGTAACATTTCAGGCCTAAGATCTCTCTAACAATATTGTGGAAAACGTTTTGTTCTTGTCTTTAGGCTGCTCTGCCAATATGCATTGAACTTGTGCTGAGTACGAGGTCAATGCGCTGGCACTTAATAATGAGCCTAGAACTTGCTTTGAAAAAAAGGAAGTTCATTATTGTTGTTTTAAAACAAAAAAGAAAGAAAGAAAAAAAAAGAAATCTTAGAAGTAAAAGCCTTGCATGTTGGCTTTGTGCGACGTTTACAAAGTTATTAAGACTGACCCCGGAATGAAGGGGCAGGGATGGAGTTAGCTACCGGTGCGTTTGACTGGCAACTTTTTATTAAGACGTACACAACCTTCTTAGGGACAGAGGTCAGTACATTCCTTTATTGTGAAGCATGTTTACTTGGGTAAGACACACAATGCAGAGCTCACAGTTATGAGATCTGCAATGGCATCTCAGGTTTTTATATAAGATATATATATATATATATATATATATATATATATATATGGACCATAGTAGCCAATCTTCAAGCCTACACACAATGGGCACATTACACACTACACAGCATGGGGATATAGCCGATCTTTTCCATGACGGACCTTAGTAGCCAATCTCTAAGCCTACTCTCTAAAGCCTGCCATAGACACCTCGATCTATGGCAGACATTTAGCAGACTAATTACAGCGTGGTGACGTCACCACGCTGTGAGCAGTCTGCTAAATGTCGGACTGAAGCCAATTAACTCGGAGGGGGAGGAGACTCCCCCTCCAAGTTAACAAGCAGCAGCGCAGTCGGGCAGAAAAAGAACCGGCATGTGGGATCTGTGTGCGATCCGACCTGCCGGCCTTTTTTCTACAAAAGTCAAGGTGGGCTCCCACATAGTTGCGGCAGACCAACCTTGATGTGCTCGGCGGGAGCGAACACGCAGGTTGGTCTGCTACAACTATGGCCGGGAGTCTGCCCATTTATGGGGCGCTTTAGCCTACACATAATGAAGGTGTGTAGGCTGTAGGTGTAACATCTTCAATCCATGATGGCCCACTTATACTAACTGGTACAAGGTATCCTCACCACTCTATATCTCTATCAATGCCGCAAGAAAATATCATGTTATTGGGGAAATAGGTGATCTTTTCCAGGGCTGTGGAGTCGGAGTCGGCAAAAAATGTTCCGACTCTGACTGCAACTAAGTTTAAATGGGATAAAAAAAAAAAAAATTCACTTCAAATATCGCAATTAACAAACAGTCATAATAAACGACTTCTCTGCTATAAGAATAAATGCCGTGCATAACATTACAGCGCCCACTGTGACCTTAGCCTAAAGGCCCTCACACACGTACCGAGTGGGGGCCGACAGACCAGCTCAGATGAGCTCTAGACTGCAGCGTGATGACGTCATCACTCGTTTCAGTTTCAATGAAGGCGCCAGTCTTCATTGAAACTAACAGCATTGGCCAGAGATTATCAGACATGTCCGTTCTCGCTGATAATGAAGTAAATGTTTGTTGCCGGACTAGAGACGCTTGTATACGTGACGGGAATGGATGGCCAATAGTTCAAGACTAAAGCTGTAAAACATTTGAGAAACCGCTGTCATTCAGCTGAGGCGACAAATAGATTGTTAGCTTCAACTTTAAAAGTTCGAAGTGCCCCTTCACCCTGCCTCTTCTTGGAGCCTTCCACTGCCCTATCTTCAGCAGAAGATTAGAACACTTAAGCTAGGCACACACGGGGAGATCTGTAAAAAGATTTGAGTACAATCAATCAACTTTTGGCTCACGGTAATTGATTGTACTCTGTAATCTGTTTACAAACCTACCTGTGTGTGCCTTCCTTCGGGCGGGATCAATAGAGCCGGCTCGAAGGAACTTGATTGAACTGGGTTCCAACATGTTGGAAAGGCCCAGTTCAATCTCCAATACTTTGCATGGAAACATGAGTCTTCATGGAAAGTATTGAAACAGCTGCGGCTCCTGCCTCCTCCACAGCCGTCGGCTGTCAGTGTGAAGGGGGCGGAGCCAGCACTCCTCACTCGGAAGCTGTGTGAGTGAGGCTGCTTCTCCCCAGCTTGTGGCGTGTTGTAAATCACACACTGCAAGCTGGGGATAACAGGTCCCTATTGAACAGGAATCGATGTGCCCATGTGGTGCACATTGATTTTCGTTCAATTGATCCCCGATCAATGACAGCGTGGTGCCTAGCTTAAGGAAGAAGCAGCAGTATCTTCTGCCTAACTTCCTTTCTCTGCTTTAATTGGCCATTACAGTCGAGTGTTGGTTTTCTGGCCATTAGTTCTGTGGTTAATGTATGTCGCCTTCCTTTCATTCAATGGATGGATATAATAAATTAGCATATTACATACAGAGGAGTCGGAGTCGGAAAAATCAGAAATTGAGCAGTCGGAGTCAGGGAATTTATCGACCGACTCCACAGCCCTGATCTTTTCCATGATGGACCTTAGTAGCCAATCTCTAAGCCTACACACAATGAAGATGAAGGTAACATCTTCAATCCATGATGGCCCACTTATACTAACTGGTACAAGGTATCCTCACCACTCTAAATCTCTATCAATGCTGCAAGAAAATATCATGTTATTGTGGGTGGCATGGGGAAATAGGTGATCTGTTCCATAATGGACCTTAGTTACCATTCTCCAAGCCTACACGCAATGAAGGTGAAGGTAACCTCTTCAAGGCATGATGGTCCACTTATGCTCACTGTTACAGGGTATCCTCACCACTCTATATTTCTGTCAACGCTGCAAGAAAATATCATGTTGTTATGGGTGGCATGGGGATATAGCTGATATTTTCCCATGGTGGACCTTAACCTTCTGAGCGTTCTCCCCGAGTTAACTCTGGCTGATTTTCATGATGCATGAAACTCAGCCCCAGCTAACGAGAGGCACGCTCGAGGTCTCGCCGTCTTCTGACGGCGGTCAGGAGCATCGGCATGTATGCCGATGCTTCCGGGTCCGCCCCGATCGCGTCACCGGTGACGCGAAGGGGGCGGGGGTAGGCGGCGCCATAGACCTCTGTCAAACTGGAGGGGCGTCGCCTTTCTTCAGCATAAGTCCGGCGTCTCCAGTGACGCCGGGCTTATGTGTAGGTCCTCCAGCTGAGCAGGAAATCACGGCGGAGCATATTGTGCTCCGCCGCGATTGCCCGTGGCGCGGTTTTGAAAAAACCGTGCCACGTGGCAAACGCTCAGGAGGTTAATAGACAGTCTCCAAGCCTACACACAGTGAAGGTGAAGTTACCATCTTTAATCCATGATGGCCCACTTATACCAACTGTTACAACGTATTCTCACCACTCTATATCTCAATCAACACCACAAAAAGTATCATGTTGTTGTGGGTGGCATGGAGAAATAGGTGATCTTTTCCATGATGGATCTTAGTAGCCAATCTCCAAGCCTACACACAATGTAGGTGAAGGTAACAGCTTCAACTCATGATGGCCCACCTATACTTAAAATTGATGATGTTGACGTCCATTAAACATTACATAACAAGTATTAATGGTTAGTCCATTGGCCAGCTATCTTGTTTAGACCACATCCACCTTCTCTCAAAGGTTCATGGTTTCAGTTGCTGCCCATCATCTACTGTTCAATTGTAACTATTTCTCTTCTTCCTTGTTGTATTATTTAAAAAATTCTGATAAAAATGTAAAATAAAATGATGCCATGGATGTCGTATACCTTGCATCACGCTACTCGGACCTCAAGATCTCTGCTGACTATGGAGACTAGCTCTACGCCAT
Organism: Ptychadena robeensis; assembly: GCA_036250615.1. Taxonomy (NCBI): domain Eukaryota; kingdom Metazoa; phylum Chordata; class Amphibia; order Anura; family Ptychadenidae; genus Ptychadena; species Ptychadena robeensis. Next base: position 12,033,796 of record CM070035.1, on the reverse strand, counting down.
TAATACGCCATTAATAATAATAAAAGACAATCTGGAAAATCCTTTCTGCATATTAAACACCGTTTCTTGTTTACAAGCTAGAGACATTGAATGTTTGTATATTTATTAACAAGATAATTGGCTGCATAATAAAAAATGAACATTTTAGTAGAAATAAATTACAAGCTTGTAACCATCTTTAATGAAACTAGGATTTTCCTTTTTTAATGTTTGAGGCCATCATACTCGTTCACAACAATCATCGATGCCTACAAACAGGCCTGGGTTTGCTTCATTGGAGTATTGTATTTGCTGCATGCAAAGAGTGTTGGCCAACACATCTGTTGCAGGGCATCATGGGGGATTTAGTGGAAGTTAGTGCGCCTGAAACAACTTAAAAAGAACTTGCACAGAATATGTTTCCTGATGATGTTTCTGGGACTCGTCTCCATAGCCTTATAAACATATTATACATATACTATTCATGCTGTTGTATTAAGGTAGCCATACACAGGTCAATTTCACACTCGATTTCTGCCCGTCCGATCACCAGGCGCGTTCACGCCGATTGATCGACGATAAATCGAGTGCAGCCCACCTTGACAGATCAACCCCGATTAATCAACATCGGCCACAAATCGGATCGGCCAGGGAACCAACCTGACGGTGTTTCCAGGTCGATTGGGCACACATCGTTCAGGAATCGGTGGCCTAAGGTGGTAGGCACAACGTTTTCTGGTCGATCAATCGACGGCTCTAAAATCGACGTAATCGATCGGATCGTCCATCGATCACTCTGGAATCGACTCGTCTATGGCTACCTTTAGAATGCTTACATCTTGGGGGTACACTTTACATCTAACATTTAACCTGACCGTATTGTTTCACCTTGGTGGTGGTAGAGTAGACAATAACACGCTACCTTGGACCTAAACCTTCAGCAATGTTCTTTAATCCCTTTTGCTTAAATTGACTTAACATTTTAAATACAAATTTAGACTGGTTGTCCAGGAGTTGACATGACCACCGACCAACGTGACCACTCAACAATGCTCGGGGAGCACTCATTGATTACAACAGTGATCAAATTGCCATATTAGACAGCTGGAGAGAACTTTTCAAAAAGTCTGATGTCTGCCTGTTCGCGGCGAACTTTAAATTCTCCACCTGTTCGCAAGGATTTTTTATCGGAAAAACAGAGTTGACGTCACTTCCGGTACCTGGAACACACAGTTCTTTATTCTAATACCGGACATGAAGTCACTGACGTCACTTCCAGTTTTTAAAGCCGATTTCTCTCTAGAGACCAAGGTTTCTACCCGTAGCAGGTACCTTGGTGGTGGTACATAGAGTAGACTATAGGACCCTCATTGATTACAACAGTGGTTTAGGTTGCTATATCTCAGAGAGGGAGAGACCTATGTTTATTTCTCGATATGCAACATTATATGGTTCATTCTAGCAGGTTTATCAGTGGTGGTACATAGAGTAGACCCTAGGTGCCCAACCTGCGGCCCTAGGGACACATGCAGCCCTTAGGACGTTGTTCGGCGGCCCCACTTGGTCCTCCCCATGCAGCCTACCAAAACCTAACTGTTAATGCATAGCAACTCACCTGTGAATTTGTCACACGCTGACTTAGTTTTCCTAATCAACTGTGGTGGTCCTACATCAGTAAAATTGTCAATGTTGAAACCAGGTCTACATATGAGCGGGGGCGGGAGGGAGGTTTGTGCTGTCAGGTTTTGACTGCCTTATGGAATCTGGTCTACCGCCTGCTGAGATATGTCAACGAGAGGAGGGTCTGGATCGATGATATGCGGCCCTTTAGTGATGCCGAGGGCCGCACTTGTGGCCTTCCATATCAACTCAGTTGCCCACCACTGGAGTAGACAATAGGACTTTACTTTGGACCTTAACTTTTTATCATTGGGCTCTAATTTGACCCATTTGCATAAGCACAGACCCACAGGTTGAGGGCTTAAGGTGCTTCCAAAACTTAGAATCCTACTTAGATGACAACTAGATTACATGCTTTGTTTGTAGATGTGTGTACATGTGGTTTGATCAAGACAGATTTATGCTTGTGCTGCTTAGCCTGATAAAAATGCCTTAAATGACAAAGATTTGCCGAGAATAGTCCCCCATCCAGTCACCTAAATAAAGAAACGACAGCACATAGCTGCCACGTAATCCTCTGCTCCTCACATCTGTCACTGGGTTTGTTCCTTCATATCCCGTGGTGTTAAGACACAGTCTTTGGACATGATACAAAAATAAAATCTGTTTCATTGTGTGTTACATGAAAGAAGGAGGGCAGGTCACTCGAAATGGAGATAAAACAACATAGCTGTCACTTGGCACCGAGAGCTCCATACTTGTCAAGTAATGTGCCTGAGCGGGCAGTCAGCATCAATTTAATTTGTTCCTAGTGCTGTCTGCAACATCTATCCATTGTCAGGAGTGTTGTACAACACCCGGAGTGCGCCTGAGTATTGGCTACGACCCCTTACATCAAGAATGTCAAACTGGTGGATGCTGGACCATATGCAATTCTTTTACAGCTTCCATGTGGCAAATATCCAGTTAAAAGATTTACTTTAGAGCCGAAACCCAGGCAGATATGAGACGCATATTAATGCAAAATATCATTTCATTTCATTTTTCATTGCTGGCTATGCAGAAATCTTCATTCGACCCTGTATCATCCTTGTGCAGTCCAAGGAGTGTAAGAGAAAAAAAATCAGCATAAGGAGCCAGTCAGCTCATGAGCTGATAAAAGACATGTTAATAGGAGGAGAAAGCAGATTCATTGAAGGTTGAATGATGGTGATTGTCAGACTGAGGACATCTAGTGTCAAAAAAGAGTATTGCAGGCGGGACATTAAGCATTAAAACTGTTACTTTAAGTTAATAGGATATTCATTTTAGCCTTGTTCTCGGCTGAGGATTTCTTTAACTGAAGCACCAGGCTCCTTTATAAATGGACAACTATATTGGGAATGTGTTTTATATTTTGGTATTATATTATATTGTACTATTCTTATAGTTACTAATGTCAAGTATATCATATTATTGTTCACTATATGTCTACAATATTATAGCTAACAATAAGCTCATATATTTTCAAGTTAAAAAAGTTTTTTTTATTAATTCCAAGTATAAACTTGTAGAATGGTCAGTTTAAATGACCCTATCTGTTCCACTCCAAACAATCAGAAAAATATTGTTTCTATTCTATTCACTGAACTTCTTGATACTTAGCACTGAAGGGGGTGATGGTGTATTCATAGGTCTGTAGAACAATGGGATTAAGGTCTTTTTCTCAACTCTATTCATGTTATAACATTGCTGTGAAGAAGAGGCATGTGATCTCTGCTGAGTTTTGAGAACTGCAAAAGTAAACCGAGCATCTGTGATAATATCTTGTAGGCAGAGAAACTATCCAGTAATCTTACAAAAACCTCTGGAAGAGCATGACCTTGTGAATGGATTCATGGAATTTATTTACCGCCCAACATTTTACATATACAGCCTTATTCTACAGAATTAACCTTCCTAGCGTTTCTGACGGCAGTACCTCGTCCTGCACTTGCTAATGCA
>CM070035.1:12008217-12024564 GCA_036250615.1 Ptychadena robeensis | reverse complement strand
CCCCCCCCCCCCAAGTTCGGGAACCACTGTGATAGATTGTAATATATTATTCTTCCCCCAAACATATAGGCCAGTGTTCCAATGATTTTAGAGCAGTGGTCTGCTAAAACAAGAAATTGTAGAACAATTCTTAACAGGAAGTGATTGGCGTTCCATCTCAACAAGAAATTGTAACAGTGTTCCAGGGAAAATAATACGAGGCAAATGCTCCACTAGAGTAAAATATTTTTGAACAGAGGTCCATTGGAGTAGGACATTTTAGAATTGTGGTCCACTCAAGAAAGATTTAAGAACACTGACCCACTCAAAGAGATTTTTAGAACAGTGCTCTACTCCACTTTAGATTACTGCTCCATTGGAAGTGAAAGACAGATTTACAATGAGCCAAATAATTGTAACAATGTTCCACTAAAAGTAAAACGGGCCAGGAAATCGATCTAACAAATGTCCATCATTTTTAGTTTGATCTCTTTACTTTGGATGTCCCCTTCCAAAGTAAATGCCGACACAAAGGATGCGCAGCCAATTCCCTTGGACGACTGGCCGGGACATCATCACGCACGGCAGATCGAAGAAGAAGCTAAACGTTTATGGCAAGCTTTTGACAATGTTCCACCAAAGCAAAAGATTTAAGAACAGGAGTCTGCTTAAAGCGGATCTACCACCAGGAGTACATAATTTAATGAATGGCACTAGAAGTGCCGATTATAGGGAGGAAAGCATAAAAAAACCTTAGCTGCAATGATTAAATTAAGAAGATCCCTCGTAGCAACCCCTCACTTCCTGGTCAGGTCACTGTGATCTCAGCCCTCCATTCAAAGTATATTGAGGGAAATTCCCATAGAAAACCCATTGAATGGCCATCCACGATATTGCACCCGGAGTTAACCCTCCAAAGCCTGGCCAAGAAATATGGAATCGCTCATACATTTCCTCTGAACTGGTGGTAATACATTGTAACCTTGTTATCTATTGATTTGTATGGCGATATTCCACCAGAGAAAGAGATGTTAGAACAGGGGTCCACTGCACTGGAAGTGATTTATTACTATAAGACAGTGTCCCACTGAAGTAGTTGTGACAGTGTTTGGGAGGAAATAATACATTGTAAGTCAATGTTCTACTGGAAGTAATACATTTTAATGTCCTCTGTAAGTGATATGTTATAACACAGTGATCTACTAGAGGAAGCAAGAACACAGTGGTCCGGTGACTGAGTTACATTGTGCCAGCACAGTGAAATACAATATATGACCAAATGTTTGTGGACCTTTCTCTCCTAGATGATTGAATTCGTGCCACAATGGTTTGACCTACTGAACACAAGTCAGATTTTTTGGAATACTATTAGTTTGCTGGTCTTGTCCAACCTGCTTATGGTTTGGTGTTCTACTGGAAGTCATACAAGATAAGGTAAGGTCTAGTGGAAGTTATACATTTTGTTATGGTGTTCTACAGTAAGACCAGGGTCCTCTGTAAAGCCGGGGTCCTCTGTAAGACCAGGGTCCTCTCTAAGACCGGGGTCCTCTGTAAAGGTAGGAATACACGTGTGCGTTTACAGCACTCAGCTGTGCAGAAATCTGGGAAAGAATCTACCCGTGTATGCCGTTTGGTAAACCTTGTTCGATATCCTATACTTTAAATAGGGAACAGTGGTCCCCCATTCATAGTATAGGACAGGCTGACAGCTGGCTCCCGATATCGGGGAAGCCGGGCATGACGTCATCATGCTACTACCGAGATCTCTCTGACAGCTCAAAAATCGAGCCGTGTATCCCAGCCTTAAGACAGGGGTCCTCTGTAATCTCTGTGGTCATCCCTGTAAATTATTGAGTTCATGGCCAAAGACAATGACCCTACAGAGCACAGCTGAGATTTAACGAAAGACAGAAGCTAGATCTTGGCCAACATCAGGACCTGCCTATGATTTTGATGTAGAATGCTCAACAAGCTCTTAAAGATGAGAAATAAAAAGTTGCGCACTGTGGTGTTGTGTGGGGGTTACCCGGTTTCAGTGATGTCAGTGGCCAGAAGGGCCCTCAGTAGGTGTATGGGACCTGGGCAAAGATCACAGAGTAAAAATGGGTCAGTAGGAAGGGTGGGTGTTTACATTGCGTGTAGGTGTGCAGCTCTCAAAATAAAGGGGGAATGTGGCCCCCCTGTAACAGACAAATAGGAACAAGGACACAAGGCGCTCAACTTAGTGCAACAAAGTTAAATGTAAACTGTAAATGGTAATATTAGATTAAAGATAAAATACTCAAGCGGTACCGGTGATTGCAGGAGAGTACACAGTACTCTGCTTGATTTTCCCTCCCTGCTCCCCTCTACACATCGCCAGCGTCATTGATGACAGCCGCACGATGCTGGTTGGGAAACCGACATTAACATTGCGATCTATGGCGCCCCCCCACCCTTCGCCATCACTGCTGACAAAAAAGGGGCGGTCCCGGAATCAATCGGTGGTGCAGCTGGATAGAGAATGGGCACAGCTTTCAGGAGCACAGGTAAGTTTTGACTATCCCAATTCGGGCAGAGTTTTCCAAACAAACTCTGAATGAACTGGGTTTGTCTCAACCACTAGGTGGGTTAAAGGAGGTAAGGAGGTAGACGTACCAAGGAGTGATCTCTTCGGGCCATGTGGTTATCAGGATGACGTCACTTCCTGGTTACGGATGAGATGACTTCCTGGTTACAAATGCTGGAGTGCTCAGTAGAATCAATGGGACGTGTTTCGAGCAGCAGCTCTTTGTCAACCATAGTGCCCTTGTTTCTATTTGTCCTTTTGTCAAACCCATAAAATACAATTAAATATCCTTGGCTGCCAGTAGACCACTTAGGGAATTGCATTTGGGATATGCGTGTCCTTCAACAGACGTGAAGAAGTCTATAAGAGTAGGACCATGAGTGGAGTGTTCCAAAACCTAAAGGCTGAGCCTCTCCTTTAGTTGGTTTAACCTCCCTGGCGGTTCACTGAGGTGCAGATTTCTGTGCCACAAGTGATACAGTGTTTTGCCTTTCCACCCCCATCGGCGTCACAGATGACGCCGATGGGGGCGGAAAGGCTCTGTGTGCCTGCAGCTTTGTAGAAATGCTGCAGGCACACAGAGAGCCAGCGGTTGCGCCTGATTCCGGCACTGGCGCAGTTTGATTCACGATCAGACTGCGCCAGTACTTGCTCCAGGTATGCGCGTTTATTTTGCGATTGATCACCAAGCGATCACCCCGAATGCGCATGGTGATCATTTGCAAAATCGGCCACAGAATAAAGCGCTATGGTCGGCTTTAGAGGGGGGGAAAAATATATATATATTTTTTTTATAAGTTTACACTTGTTTTCTTTTCTTTTGATTTGGATTGGATAAAACATTAATAAAACATTCATCCAATCCAATCAAAATAAAAACAAATGTAAAAAAAATGCAAAAACTAATTTCAGCGCGAGCGTTTCTGCTAGCGGGATCCACTTTGAGCTGGATTATAGAAAGGCATTTCTATAATCCAGTTCAAAAGTAAAAAAAAAAAGATTTAAAAAAAGATTTTTTTCTCTTTGAGACCCGGTCCCGCCTCCGTGACGTCACACGTCACTCCGGGACCCAGAAGAAGACGGAGATGGCGCGGGATCGCGATGGCGGCGGACCAGGTGAGCTCCCCCGATGTGGGATGGGATGACGGGCATATTGCTAGGGAGGTTAAGGAGCCAATAGGGTTTCTCTACATTCAAATATATAAAATCAATTTCTTATAAAATGAAATGTATATTTTTAAGCAGTTTAGAGCTAGAAGTTGTACTTTTCCTCCCCATGTTTGACTCTTAGTAGGACTAATGAGGCCTTGCAGACAAACTGCTCAGTTGGGTTCCCTCTGAGTTTGACATGTCTTCATGGTGGGACTCTAATGACACTTCTTCGGCTCCCACATCTGGGAAAGTCCTACGGCTCTCTTGACACATTACCAGTTGGCCACAGCACCAGAAAACATATCCCTCATACCACTAACCTCTCCCCTACTGATTGATGACCTTTTGTTCTGTAGATTAGTTCCTGAAAGACGGGTTGTGAGTGGAAATCCAATAAGTTTGTATCGGTCGGTGACAGGGTACAAATTGGAAAAGTCCTTGAATTTGAGTTGCCCGCAGGCTCGGACTTACTGAAATGTTATCATGGTGACATTCTGCCGAAATGAGATCCGGACATGTATTTTTTCTTTCTTCCTCTCTGTCTCAGGGGCAAGAATTAAAGCAAATGAGGTCTGATAACAAATATCCAAATATATATCTTGCTGTCGTGAGGCGCAGGTGGCCGTACACTTCTGTCAATGTGCAGTCAGGCACGCTTAATGTTCTCTCCTACCGCCAGCCCTCCCCCTAATGACATTCCTTAAGGGGTCTGTGCTGTGAAATGTCATTGACTAGTGGCTCATTTCGGTACAGATTTGCAGGGCCAGGAGATATAACGAAAGGTCTATTAGTTGAAATTGAGGTGAAAGCATAGCTGTGTGGTCAGTGGGCCCATAAAAATCATTTTTTTTCCTTCAAACCATTTTGTAATGTATCCAATGACGGAAACTTCACTCTCATCACAGGAAGCGTAGTTTAACAGTGAATAGAGTAACCTTCAAAAATAAAATGTATAACAGAACTTATTACCGTATATTTTAAAGGGAACTGCAGTCACCTTCCAATTACATAGTGTCCAAGGAGGATCAGAGGTCCATACACGGAGCGATTTTTGTATTGATTCGAGTACAATCAAGCACCATGCACGGTGATCTATTGTACTTGAATTTATGAGGACCACAAGTTTCTTCGAGTGGGATCGATTGATCGAACAGGGAACCAACATGTTGGTAAGCTCTGTTCGATCTGGATTCTCCATTATCGCACTGTGCTAGATGATTTCTTGATTGCACGGGTATCAACCCGTAAATGAGGAACCTTAAGGCCCCCATACCCTTAAGGCCCCCATCCATGGCAGATTTGCAGCAAAATCGGCTGCGGTTGTTCACATGGGGGGACAAAGATCTGTCGCCCCAAAGCTCGGTCGGCCAGAGAACGGACATGTCCCTAAATCTCTGGCCGATGCCATTAGTTTGAATGGGGACCGGCATCTCCGTTCAAACTAAAGGCCGCCACACAAAGGGTGCCCACCGATATTTTGAGTGACATGGTGCATATTTTCCAAAACCATGTAATATGAGGGACTTTCTAAACCATCAAGTCTACTGGTTCAATAAGCCAAGGACCCGGCACTTCTATTGGGTAGATCTAAAGGCCCCCATACCGGGTCAATCCTGTCTGATTCCGGCCGTCGTTCGGACGGTCGCCAACGATCGTGCGGAATCGCGTGCAGCCACTGTCCCATCGATCAGGTCGTCGTTCGGGTCATGGTCCGACAAGAACACATGTGGTTCCCTCAGATTGATCTGCAAGATCAGGGGGAGTCCATTTGTGAGGTGGAATGGACACGGTCCCTCCCGCAGCAGCGGACAAGGTGTATGCAGGATGGATCACTAATTGGCGCTCGATCGGAGCTCCATTCCCTGAGATCGCGAATCGATCGGATGGGTGATGAGCGGAAGGAATCGAAACGTGTATGGCTAGCTTAGCATCTGAAGAAGATCAAAGGTGTATGGCCCTTAACACTTGTTCCTATTAACCCTTTACATGGGGCGGGGGGGGCCTACACAGTATTCGTCATTTTGCTCATATTTGGCACGAGACACCTCTCTTAGCCAGCAAACAGCAACACATATACATGTTCTCTCTGCATATTTTAGCGATCCTGCCTCTGGCAACTTCTCACCAGTGACAATATCCCAAGTGAGACATGGTCCCGAGAAGAAGGTCAGACCCTGCGTCTGTCATGACAGGTTTCCTTTGAACGCGGAAAAACTTAAAAAAAAGCAAAATGCGTTATCAGTCGGGGTGAATGGCGGAAGTAATAGTGATGTACAGTGAGGCGATATCTGCCCGTGATTAGCTCCTGATTTACAGCTGGATGGCGGATCGCGCTCGGCAGCTGCTAAGCGCCTCCAATAATGTCGTCTTAATTGATACAGATTCTCACATATGTTTAACAGACAGTTTTCTGCCTCATCCCGCATGTTTCATCGCTATTCCAACCTTGCCAGACAGAGAGCAGCGGAGGGGATGGTTCTGTATCGACGCGCTAGACAACATGTCTTTTCCGACCATTACGTGTACAGATGTGCAATGCAAACACCGGTCCTGACATATGAGGAACATCTGCTGTTTGGACCTGAATTGCTTATTTCTTGTACACACACATGTTTGGATTAAGATTTACTATTGAAACACTGGACTACTTTGGCCTTCAACATTAAGTGGTTGTAGAATGCCGTGAGTGCACCCGGCGCCGGATGTTGCTCTAATCTGTTTCTTCATCGAGCCTTGCGTACCCAGCTTAAGTCCATAAACAAAATGTCTACCTACCTGAACCATTGGCTAAACTATTGGTTCCCAAACTTTCCCAGCAGGGCACGCCTTTTCTATTTAGGAACATTATCGAGCCCCACTCCCTATTCAAGCACAAGTTAAAAATGAGGGCCGCGACCCCCTGGAATAACTTTGCGCCCCCTAGTTTGGCAACCGTTGGGCTAAACTATTGTTTCCAGATCCTAAACCCCAAAACAAACAATACATGTTCATAGTGTGCTTTCAGCAGTCAGCCTCTTCACCCAACAGCAGTGTGACACAACGGGAATGTGAGATTGAGCCCAGAGTAATAGGTAGGTCAATGTATATAGGCCTGGGACATCTGAGAGGCACAAGTGAGGCATGGGACCCTAAATCAGGGAACACGTGGCTCAATATTGGAGCCATTCGAGGTTCCCTGCAGCTGCGTGATGATGTCATCACGCTGCTGTCAGATATCGCTAAGCAATGGACATCGACCATGGTTTACGGTCGTGTCCTATATCCCTGTTTTCGAGCGGGATTGATTGCTCGAAAACTCGATGGCCGCTTATGATCTGGACCAGATAGATGGCCGTGAGCGTGCACGGCGTTCAAAGCACTATCTATCTATCTATCTATCTATCTATCTATCTATCTATCTATCTATCTATCTATCTATCTATCTATCTATCTATCTATCTATCTATCTATCTCATATCTATCTATCTATCTATCAATAGAAGCTTAAAGGCCCCCATACACGTCTTGATTTTTCGTTCAATCGATTTTTTGGGTTGATTGATTGAAAATCTATTGCAGCCCACATGGTAAGATCGACCTAAAATTATTAAAATTAGGAAAACTTTTGATCAAAAAATTATCAGACATGCTGGAAAATTTTAATCGGTTGTATTGAAATTCAATTACGCTTTCAGTCGATCCAAAAAACTTTGATCAAAAACCTGTTACTACAGTTGGCATACATTACAATTAATTACCGATTTCCCTGACCCTCCAAAAATGTATCTTTTTGAGTTGTGGGGACATGCCGATAAACAGCCGGATTTTAACCTGACCGACGGCGAGAGCGCGCACGCCCGTCGGCCAGATTAAAATCCGGCCGTTTATCGGCATGTGTATGGCCGGCATAAAGGCCCCCATAAACTAGATTTGTTTATCCAATCAACTTAATTCAATCAATTTTTTTGGTTGATTGATTAAGAATCTATGGCAGCCCACATGGTTAGATCGACCTAAACCAATTAAAATTGGGAAAAAATGTATTGAAAAAGGATAGGATGTGCTGGTTAATTTTAGTTGTTGGTATTGAATTCAATACACTTTCAGTCGATTCCAAAAAAGTTGATCAAATATCTGTTACTACCGTTGGCAAACATACAATCAATCGCCAATTTCCCTAACTCCAAAAAATTTATCTTTTTAAGTTGATTGAACATAAACAGAAACAGAAACTAGACGTGTATGGGGGCTTAAAAGTACCTAATTACCATTAATAATTGCTTTCCTGGTGTATTATAACTCAAGTCATCTACTTCTCAAGCAGGAATTTTTTTAGTATCTTCCCCAGAGTTTACCAGCTGAGCTACGTCTTTATTATGCCGCCTTGACTCCGGCTTTAAGAACCATCATTGTGCCATTTTATCTCTCGCTGGGATTTACAGGAACCAATCCATTCCTCTTCTCATTGAGGACATAGAAGAAAGTGCTTCATTCCACGTGCGCCACTTCTGCTTATCGGCCAGGTTGCAAGCTGCAGCACAGCAGGTCGCGGCAGGCGGACGTCTCGCCGCTTGTTGTTTTCAATGAGACATCTGCCGGTTTGTGGCCGGCTTTAGAAATTGGCATGAGTCATGGAAACCAAAAATAAGAAAAAAACTTATCCTTTAATGTACATTCCAAAAAAATACACTAATATTTGAGATTAGCTGCAGTTTGAAAGCTGAAGTGGAACTTGAGGGAAATCACAAAATTGAGTCATTTAACTTTTCGCTGCACTGTAAGGTGAAACAAATTGTTGGTGACAACATCTCGCCTCCGGCCGTCGCACGGAACTTTCTGTACATTCAGCAGTTAAGTTCATCTACTACAAAAGTTTTAGAAAATGGCTGCAACTACATTGGAGTGAGGGGGGGGGGGGGGGGGGGGCGCAGGTTTCTGTATAGCTTACCAGCCTAAAATGTGTAATAGGTGCAGGGTGGAACTTCTTCAAATGACAAATGCCAAATTGAAAAATATTCATTTATGTCAGCTGCTTACCTGTCTAATGGTTTGTATTTCCATCCACCAGTTCAAATTTGTACAGCTCTGCTACGGAACTGATCCCTGTCTGGCATATATACGTGTATGCACTCATACTTCTGCTGCAGTTAAATAATATTATAGGTTATGTAGAAGGAGAAGCAGCAGACTGATGAGGTCATCTCTCTGTCACCTATCATATTCCACTTTAGCACTAAGGGCTTGTTTCCACTGCGTTTTTCAAACCGTCAAGGTCCCTCCGTCAACGGGAGGGTGCATCCGTCAGTACATCCATCAGTGCATCCATCAGTGCATCTGTCAGGACATACAGGAAATGTTTTCCTTTAGTGCATCCGTCAGTGACAGATTACACCCCTCCGTTGCATCAAAATAGACATAGTGATCTACGTTAATTTTAACGCAACGGAGACCAACGGATTGCACTGATGGATTTTGGGACAGGCTCATTTGATATAATGGGCTACATCAAAATTGTCAGACGGAGGGATTTTGACGCAGTGGAAACTAACCCATAAGCAACAAAAGTACACCTGATTGGTTACTTATGGAGCCTATCTAACTCCTATCTAACTGCTGCTCAGGTATAACCAGAGGTTGCTATCAGTCAAGGATATACCCTGCTGAGCAAAAATACATATCATGATGTATTAACCTCCTGGGCGTTTTGACCAAGTTAACTCAGAGCGAGTTACCGTATTTTTCAGGCTATAAGATGCATCGGACCATAAGATGAACCCTGTTTTTAGAGAAGGAAAGACAAAAAAAGTAAAATGTTCTAATCAGTTGTAAAAAAAATTCCTGCAGTACCCAATTCAGCCACAAAAATGGTGTCGCTAGAGAGCACACTTTAAGCAGAACGGGGGATTCTGCACCCTTCGCCTCCCTTCTGCCAGCGTGTGAGCTGCACAGTGATCCCAGTTACAGGCAGTCATGCATATGTGGGGGTCGCACGTTGGGACCATAAGACGCAGGACTATTTCCCCCCGATTTTGGGGATAAAAAGTGCGTCTTATGGGCCAAAAAATACAGTAACTATCAAATATCCGGCATACTCACCTGTCCAGCGACAGCTATACAGTTATTACATAACTAAACAAGCAGTTGCATACACTTTATGGCAGGTTCACATTCTAGACACCATTGCGTCTCTTCAGCTACAAAGAATTGTAATCTCGCTCTGCATAACATTTTCATATACACAAGATGTGTAGCGCGCCACACCAATAACAGGGCTCAATGCCGAATAATGGCTGATGTGCCATGCATAGTGTATCCAATATATTACAAATCAAAATTCATGAGTCACAGCCGGGTAAATCAGATAGAAGAACGCTGCTGGAAAACAATAGTTGATATTGATAATAATGTTCTGCATTCTGTTTCCTCAGTCTGTGTCTTCTGTTATATGGATAAACCAAGCATGGCAGGCGGTGTTCATGGAAGAACGGTTGTATTCCCACCAAAAGGGGACACCAGTTCATGGAAAAGGAAGGGGTCATCCTGGTTTTTGGTGGATACATAGTTTATAGGAAACGTTCCAACCAACCAATTGTTCAAAGAGGATCATTTTGTCTATTTTTATATGTAGAAAAACTATTCCAACTAAAATTCCAACTAAATTCCAGATTAATTCAATGAGCTATGCGTGCTATATGTGTACTAACAACTTGGAGGCGCTCCGTGTCTGGGCGGCCGCAGCTAAATGTTGCATGTATACAATTTATGTCACTTGGATAACTGCAGGTAAATATGAATAACCATGAAAGGTTGCAGTTAGGGGGTGACATTGGGAATATAATTTAATAATCTAAAAAAAAAGGTTGGTCTTCCATGGGTTTTGGAGATCTGGGGAATGAAAGTCAGAATAGGCATATGTAAGGGTCAAATCTGACAAGAGAAAAGCACTGTGGGACAGTTGGAATATGACTATGAAAGGTTGATATTTGGGCTGCAGGTAGTCTCAGGGTTTAGTTACTAAACCAGAACATTTCAGGGTTGTACTACTGAGGTATGAGATCTGGGGGTTCAAATGTGTTGTACTGTGAGAGTTACATGTGACCCAAAGGCAGCTGGTGACCTGTGGATGGAGACAGCTAAACCGAGGATCAATCAGGAACAGGTGCAGCAGAATCTTCTATGCAGGAAGCTGACGCAGAGGACTGTGAGGGAGACAGTGAGGAAGACCACCCTACTTCCTGGTACTCCTCAAAGGAGCTCACTAAAAAAGTTATGTGCACCCCTGGTTATTGACATAGCTGTGCAGATGGAGTTGAGGTCCACCCAGGAAGTCAATAGAGGAGTCAAGCAGTAGCCAAAAGCCCACTTGGTGTGGTGTACCCAACACTTAGGTCATGCTGGCCTTTTAGTATCTTCAAGCTGCACACCCTTCGGAGACTCCTTGATATTTTGGTGGAGATACTTTATGCTGGAGAAGAGCTCTACCCTTAGCCCAAAAACACATTGGTTGGATGACATATCACAAAACTTCAAGTTAATCGTTGTAGTTGTAACTTGAAATGTGTAGTCATCGGAAACACAACATTCCCTTCAGCAGAATAGCAGGGGGTAGACTCGGAGTTATGACACCTGCAATTATACGAACATAGATTTGGGTTTTTGAGCAATATTAACAGGTAAAAGAGCCGTTCTTCACAGCGGCAATGACTTGGGCATGCTGATAAAAGCAAAGATTTCATGTAACACGATGGAAGAATGTGCCGCGCTGAATACGCCAGCAATAAGCTAATCACAGTCTCCGAGACTCCCTGCTGCGCCTTACAAGCCCGGCCATCATTGTCAATATGACTATTATCATGATCAGGAGCCGGCTTGTGAGAGACAATTAGAATTGTTGTCGACTAGCTGGCTTTGTGGTGTTAATTCGCAGGGCCGTTGCATGCTAGGAATTGCTGCGAAGCGTGTTAAGGCACGCATGTTGGCACAAAGAGCGGGCACCTGCTGCAGCTGCTGGGAGAATCGGTCTCAAGTGTTTAATAATTGATTCTTTCAAGGGATTTATAAGTGACGGAATTATGAATAGAACTTTCATTAATTACTTTACACGGGTCTGTAAAATTTTAAGTGGACAGGAAAAAAGAATCGGAAGAAGTATTCCAATTAGGCAAATTCTCACATTTTATTTACTTACTTAAATTTTTTTTAGTATTATCATAAAGTCCGGCATGTTGGGCATCCATATCTGAAATTTCAGCAGTTCGGGAGCTCAGGGGTGGTACTTAGGAGGGGTTTGCTATCTCAGTTAGCCAATCCAAAGCAACCAATTCCCACCTGATTCCTAAAGCAAGGGACATCCATGTACAAATAACTGAAGTCATAGACACTCTAGGCCTCCCTCGTAACAACCCACCCCAAACAAAGATATGAATAGAACTTTCATTAATTACTTTACACGGGTCTGTAAAATTTAAAGTGGACACAAAAAAAAAGAATTGGAAGAAGTATATTTTCCAATTAGGCAAATTCTCAATTTTATTATTTTTTTAATTATGTAGTATTATCATAAAGTCCGGCATGTTGGGCATCCATATTTGAAATGTCAGCAGTTCGGGAGCTCAGGGGTGTTACTTGGGAAGGGTTTGCTATCTAAGTGGGCTTAGCCAATCCAGAGCAAAGCAACCAATTCCTGCCTGATTCTTAAAGCAAGGGACATCCATGTACAGATAACTAAAGTCATAGACACTATAGGCCTCCCTTGTAACAACCCACCCCAAACAAAGACCCATTAATAACATAATTTTGGAAATGGCTGAATTATGAATAGAACTTTCATTAATTACTTTACATGGGTCTGTAAAAAATTAGGCACATTCTTAAATCTTATTTATTTATTTTGAAAAAATAGTTGTAGTATAATCATAAAGTCCGGCATGTTGGGCATCCATATTTGAAATGTCTGCATTTCGGGAGCTCAGGGGTGGTACTAGGGAGGGGTCTTGCTATCTCAATGGGCTTAGCCAATCCAGAGCAATTCCCACCTGATTCCTGGAGCAAGTGACATCCATGTACAAATAGTTGGACTCATAGACACTCTAGGCCTCCCTTGTAACAACCCATCTGTCACAGATCGCAATGTCACCCAGCTGCGACCTCTACCAGTTCTGCTATGTCTTCTCCAAAACCTCAGAGGACCAGGAACTTTTGTATCAGCTCACTCTGCTGGGGGAAGAGGTCGTGGCACATGATTTGGCTCCTGCTCCCTCTGCTGGATTATCACACTCATTATCACACATTTGGAGCCCTGTCCAACCAGATCACCTGACCTTGTATATAAGAAGGTCTGAGGCAAATAGAGTGTTGCCTGAACAAAGAGTTCTTTATGTCTCTGATCCACAGGTTCTGCTTCCTGATACTGCCTTCTCGTTACCGACCCCTGCACCATCTTCAACTACCCTGTTCGTCTTCAACTACCCTGTTTGCCGCCTGCCCTGACTTTTGCCTGTCTGACTACATCTCTGCCTGCCATCTTGTTACCTCCGAGCTCCGACCAGCAGAGTAGGAGAAAGCTGAGATAAATTTCGACCATCCAAAGCTCCGAAGTAGAGGGTGCATCCTATACATTGGAGTGTCTTATAAGCTAAAAATGGCTTATATGGTAAGTTGGCTTATGGCAATGGTTCCCAAACTGTCCTTGCTGGCCCATTTCTATTTAGGAACAGCCACCCTTCCCTATTTAAACACATGTTCGGAATGAGGGCCTGTGACCCCCTGGAATAACTTTGCAACCCTTCAGGGGGGCCTGTCCCCCAGTTTGGGAACCACTTTCTTATGGTAAGTAAATAACTTGTGATAAGTTGATAAGTCCACTTTATATACAAATCTCCGGACTGGGTGGACTTGGTAATGCAGCACTTTCCATCTGCAATCTGAGTTATAACCTTTACCGCAGTGACGCACTTTATTGTCAAACCTTTAAAAAGAATGATGGCGTGCCGTGTAGACAAGCAAGGTACGACACGTGTCTGCGAGTGACTTTTACCTCCCTTCCATTCCATTTCCATGCTCCGCTCTACTGTAGCCCAGTGATAATAACTGCTTAGCAGATAGAGAGCAGCAGTGAAACTTTGTTACTTCCAATCAGTTACAGATATCCTTCATTACAAGGCGCTTGTTTAAATGTTGAAAAGCCCAGACCTCTCTCAGCGGTGCATGGATAGAATTACAGCGTTGATGGATTTGGATTGGCTTCTGACACCGCGCGGCAGAAGGAGATGAGATTTTATAGCAAGATGAAACATGGAATTCATTGAAAGCGGCAGCAGCACATACATCTTTTCAAGTTCCACTAGTTTTCAGAATGAGACCTCCTGGCTGTTTTTAATGACTTTTTGCCTTGCTACAGAACCATACCGCTACTAGTCATCATTTTATTTCTTCGTCCGTCTTGTGTTCCCCAGATAGCGTGTCCCCAGTCAGAGGCGATCGCCTCGATCATTTCCAACACTACAGCACGTCTGCTAATTTTCTGCTTCACCCGGAGATTTATCCCATCCTCCCTAATAGAGCGAAGGGGAAGCTTTTATCAAAATAACGGAGGTGGTGGATGTACGTTGTGCAGAGGGCTTTGGGTAGATGGTAATAGTATGTTGATCCTATAGACTTAAACATATATGACACTATTTTACTTTTAGATAGTTTTACGCATTGACTTTTAGTGTTTAGTTGCGGCCTATTTGAAGTTTAGATCAAGACAAAAGGGGCAGACTTCTGCAGAGTGATTGCAGTTCCCACGGACACTGAGAGAGGGAAAGATGCCAGTTCACCTATCACACTATCTTCATTGCTTATACCAGCAGGGCTCTGAGCTCTGCTGGCATAGGCAATTATACAGTACAGATGGGTGAGCCGGACACCCGATGGCATTTTACATCTGACAGCTTCTCCAGCTCCCCGGCTAATCTCCATGCTGGGAGAGCTGGCGGTAAGACAAGGTGCGCACTCTACCGCTGGGTCACTCATTCAGACCATAAGACGCACGGGGTGGGGGTGTATATTGTGGGGGATCAGTTCCAAACAGTGCTCCAAAAACATCAGTCCACACAATTGTTTTGCTTTTTTAGGGCTCCTGCATGTGTTTATTGGAGCAGTCCACAGAAATCTCACCCTGGCAGGGGTTAATGACAATCCAAATAAAGAAACGAAAGTAACTTGAAAATACCAAGCCTCCTGACTTTCGAATGTTTAATATAAATTGTCCTTGGCTTCCCAGCAGCAACAGGCGTGGGCCTCACACTCCCTGTGAGCCCCCCCTGCATCAACTGCTCCAGCAGGCCGGGGCCCCACACTCCCTGTGTGCCCTGTCTCCTACTTGGTATGAAGCCGTGTCTCCCACTTCCATCAGGAGCTGTGTTTCCAGCTTCTATCAGGACCACTGTCACACTGATCTCTGCTCCTTTTGTGGAGACACACCTGGCTCCACTCACCTGCAAACAGGTGTTGACCCTTTAGTAAACCCTGGGGGAACAGGAAGGGCCACCCAGTCCCATCCTTCCTATCCCAGAGTCCGGGAGCCCTTTAAGGAAACAAAAACAATAATATCCCGGACTCCTTCCAGAACACCACCTAACAGTCCATTCACACAGTGACAGATGACCAGTCTGTGTCACTATATATATATATACATACAGGGTGGGCCATTTATATAGATACACCTTAATGAAATGGGAATGGTATGTGATATAAACTTCATGTTTGTGGGACATTAGTATATGTGAGGGGGAAACTTTTCAAGATGGGTGATGACCATTTTGAAGTTGGCCATTTTGAATCCAACTTTTGTTTTTATAATAGGAAGAGGGTCATGTGACACATGAAACGTATTGTTTTCTTGTTTTTCACAAGAAAAACAATGGTGTGCTTGGTTTTAACGTAACTGTATTCTTTCATGAGTTATTTACAAGTTTCTGTCCACTTATAAAATGTGTTCAATGTGCTGCCCATTGTGTTGGATTCCACCCTCTTCTCCCACTCTTCACACACTGATAGCAACACCGCAGGAGAAATGCTCGCACAGGCTTCCAGTATCCGAAGGGTCAGGTGCTGCACATCTCGTATATTCACAGCATAGACAATTGCCTTCAGATGACCCCAAAGATAAAAGTCTAAGGGGGTCAAATCGGGAGACCTTGGGGGCCATTCAACTGGCCCATGACGACCAATTCACTTTCCAGGAAACTGTTCATCTAGGAATGCTCGGACCTGACACCCATAATGTGGTGGTGCGCCATCTTGCTGGAAAAAAATTGATGGTATGGAAAGTGGATTGGTTGTCATGGGCCAGTTGAATGGCCCCCAAGGTCTCCCGATCTGACTTTTAGACTTTTATCTTTGGGGTCATCTGAAGGCAATATAATCAGGTGATCTCATTAGGGGGGACTAATGGTGTTGTTGAAAGACGTTGGTGTGACAAACCATGCTGGATAGCTTCCTCCTGTTTGCATACATGGACTGTTGTGCTGGGACACAGCTTTAAGGAAATCGTAAGACAACTCTTTGTTTTGGGGGTCACCTGTAAAACTGTGATTTTGTTGGCACAATAAATTGTTTTTTCGGACAACGCTGAACTCCAGCGTAGTGACGGTGAACCCCTGAACCCCCAAGTTCACTATATATATATATATATATATATATAT
>CM070035.1:11946740-11981486 GCA_036250615.1 Ptychadena robeensis | reverse complement strand
GAGGGCCTTTCTGGCCACTGATATCACTGTAGCTGTGTAATCACTGCTGAAGGTTGTGCGTAACTACCCATCATCTTTCTCATCACTGTATCCAATACAATGGCATTTGGCAACCCTCTGAAAGGGTTAACTTCAAAAATCACATCTGGAATGACAATGGGGGTGATATTCCAGGTGTGCCCTTTGAAGATAGCCCAATTTGCATATGAATTTTGTCAGCTGCAATACTGCATAAGCAAGTGCAGGACGAGATGGTGCCGTCAGAAGCGCTAGGGAGGTTAAATAGCTGTACAAAAACTTCACTTCATACACAACTGTATTACACTATATTACATTAGATTAGATTCGATTTGGGATAGATATGGGATTAGATTTCTGGGGGTTGACATAACATTTTTTATTTGGTGTGCGTATGAAGAGAGAGGTAGTCTTATAGGGCGAGAATATCCCTAATTCTATATTTTAACTGGAAAAGTTGGTGTCGTCTTATACTCTGAAAAATACGGTAATATTAGAAAACTCGACCATATAACGTCTTCATCCTAAGATTACTTCAGTCACTGAAAATATTATTATACAATTATGGCCAGGATAAGAAAGAAGTTTGAAGATTTGGTAAAACAATGGATACCTCAGGAAATAGAGGAAGCAGAAGAGAAATTTCATAGGCATAGAGTGAGAGAAGAACAATGGCGGGATTTGAGAGCAACTGCTTTTGTTTTTATTCATATCACAGCGTATGTCTGTATAAAAAAAACCCTCAAACTCCTACGGAAAGTGACAATAGGACGTATTATTGCAGCGTACGCGCTATTCATTTCAGGGTGTTTCAATCGGCGGATTGCGTTTGTTTTCACTGACAATTCATTTGCCATTAGAATGTTTTGCATCCTTGGGAAAAAAATTCAATGTCATTATCCGACTTCATACGAAGCGGGAGTCATAGAAATCCTTTATAAATCTGCAGTATTTTCTCAGAAATAGTTATGGGTCTGCTGGCACTTAAAGTCAAATTCTCTTTTTTATGATCCTTATAAGCGGGATTGGAATGTTAGAGCTGGAAGGCGTTTGTCATTTGTTGTGTGCTTCTGCCGCCCTCATTGGGGCTTAAAATCCATTCGGCAATTTATGCCGCCAGAAGAAACATCCGCTGTGCGAAGACATTCCACCTCGGGGCCTATACGCAACTTACTGGGTATAAAGCATGTCCAAGATCGCAGCAGTCTTCCTTGTACATATGGGGAGCATGGGGTGGGGACATCTGTGTGAGGTAAACCTACTAACAGTACGATTTAATTCTAGAAAGGATTTGATTTTCTTCCAGTATAGAACTTTGTTGGAGAACTTTTATATTTCACAGATAAAAAATAAAAATAAAAGTTACAAATGTTTCATGTGTTGCAGTATATGATAGATGATAGATATTAGATAGTAGAAGATAAGAGAGTAGATAGATAGTAGCTAGAGAGGATAGATAGATGAGCTAGATAGATAGATAGAGAGATGATAGATAGATAGATAGATAGATAGATAGGATATAGATAGTAGATTAGATAGATAGATAGATAGATAGATGATTAGATAGATAGATAGATAGATAGCGAGATTAGAGCGATAGATAGATAGAAGATCTAGATATGAGATAGATAGAATAGATAGATAGATAGATATGAGCTAGATAGATAGATAGATAGATAGATAGATAGAGAGCTAGATAGATAGATAGAGAGATAGATAGATAGATAGATAGATCGATAGAAGATAGATAGATAGATAGATATGGATAGATAGATAGATAGATAGATAATCGATAGATAGATAGATAGATAGATAGATAGATAGAGAGATAGATAGATGATAGATAGATAGAGAGATAGATAGATAGTAGATAGATATATCAGATAGATAGATCGCTTGATAGATAGATTAGGATTAGATAGTAGATAGATAGAATATAGATAGGATAGATAGGATAGATAGATAGATATGGATAGATAGAAATGGAGATAGATAGCATATTAGATAGATAGGTATATGAGAGAGATAGATATGAGATAGATAGATAGATAGATACGAAGTAGATAGATAGTAGATAGCTAGATAGATAGAATAGATAGAGATTAGATAGATAGATAGATATTAGATAGATAGATAGATGAGAGATCGATATATAGATAGATAGATAGATAGATCGATATGAGATAGATAGATAGATAGATAAGATAGATAGATAGATAGATAGATAGATAGCTAGATAGATAGATGCTAGATAGATAGATAGATAGATAGATAGATAGATAGATAGATAAGGAGATAGGATAGGATATTAGAATAGATAGATAGATAGATAGATAGATGTAGATAGATACGTAGATCGATAGATAGATCTGAGTAGATAGCTTGAGAAGTTTAAGGAAAAAATGTTTTTTTTAGATTTATGAGAAGAAGCATATGAGATAGATAGATTAGATCGATCGATAGTAGATAGATATGAGATAGACTAGATAGATCGATAGATAGATAGAGAGACTAGATATGAGATAGATAGATAGAATGAGGATAGATAGATAGATGAGTATGAGATAGATCGATGATATGAGATAGATAGAGCTGAGATAGATAGATATGCGATAGATAGATATGAGATAGATAGATATTGAGATAGATAGATATGAGAAGAAGATTGAGATAGATAGAAGAAGAGAGATTTGATCATGTGAGGAGGGTTAGGTATGCTTTTAGGCTGCAGAGCAGTTCCTTTCCTTCTCCATACTCTTCTCTTCCCATACTATGGTACAGGTGATCTTGGCTAATGGTGTCCATAGGATGTTGTCCCAGAACTGCGAAGGCTTTTTAGATGTTGCCTTGGAAAACTGCCTTCATGTTTTGAGGCTCACCAATGGTTACATCTTGGTGGTGAACCTTGTATTCACTCTGTTGAAGTCTTCCTTTGATTTTTGAATTGACACACAGAGACTACCTACTGGGGAGAGTGGTCTTGATCTGGCCAACTGTTGTTAAGGGTTTACTTCACCAGGGAGGAAAGATTATTCGGTTCATCCACCACAGTTGTTTTCCATGGTATTGGGTCTTTTCTGGATTGAGTGCTAAGCTCACGATGATTCATCTTTTAAGAATGTTCAAACAGTTGTTTGGCAACTACCTAATGTTTTTGGTATCATGATAGGATTAGTGACAGCTCTATCTTGCTGTGACAGTTTCTGAGGTTGACAGCAAAGATTCCAAATGCAAACAGCACACTTGAAATCGGTGTGGAGTCGGGGGTAGGAGAGTCGGAGGGGGAGGGACTTTTGGGTCGGGGTCGGAGTCGCAAAAATGGGACCGACTCGATCTCCTATAAATTTAAAGGAAGTAAATTTTTTTTTTTTTTTTAATAAAAAAAAAAAGTTACTTCAAATGTCGCGATAACAAACGTCATAATAATAATAATGATTTCTGGCTTTATAAGGAATAATACATGAGTTGTTATAAATTACAGCGGCCACTGGACACGAGCCTAAAGGCTACAACGTACGAGTGGGGGCGACAGAGCCAGTCAGATGAGATCTATGTATTTGTGTTGACAGTGATGAGGTCATTCACGCTGCTCTCCAGAGGCTGACGCAAGACGCGGTCTCATGAGACTAACAGCATCGCAGAGATTATCGGATGTCCGTTTCTGGCCGGCGAGCTGTGGGCGTCAGCGATCTGTCACCCCAGTGGGCTCTCCCCATCGGATACACACACGCCATTGTGGCAGCAAAAATCGGCGCCGCTCGGTGTGGTGTATGGCAGCTTAGCCTCGCTGATTATGTGAGTAAGTAGTAAATGTTTTGTTGCCGGACTAGAGACGCTTGTATAATGCTTGCCTACACATGCGATAAGCTTGTTCTCGGTGTGCATATCGGATGGTCTGCCTGCACACCATCGGGGTGGGTATGGCGCTTTTAAGTGAGGGAATTGGATGCCAATGTTCAGGACTGACGTAAAGCATTTGGGAAAACCGCGTCATAGCTGTGAGGCGACAATACTTAGTTGTTAGCTTCAACTTAATCGACTTGGGTTCAAGGGAAATATGAATCATGTTGAGTGCCCTTCTCTGCCTTTGGAGCCTTCCACTGCCTTATCTTCAGCAGAAGATCAGAAACTTAAGCTTGCAACAGGGTAGATCTGTAACAAGATTTGTGTACATCGCGGTAATGATGGTCTCTTTCTGTTACAAACTACCCGGTTGGGCTCCTTTGGGCGGGATCTATAGAGGCGGCTCAAAGGATACTTGTTTGAAGGGGTTCAACAGGTGGAAAGGACGTATTTGCATGGAGACAGAGTTTATGAAAGTATTAAACAGCTGCGGCTCGGCCTCCTCCACAGCGTCTTGTGAGTGTGAAGGGGACGAGACAGCACTCCTCACGTGGAACTGTGTGAACAGGTGCTTCTCCCCGCTGGGGGCCGGTTGTAAATCACCACTGCAAGTGGGGATAACGGGTCCCTTGAATAGAAGATTTGTGCCCATGTGGTCGTTGCTAGATTTCGTTCATTGATCCCGATCAATCACAGCGTGGTGCTAGCTTAAGAAACAGCAGCATCATCTTCTGCCTAACTCCCTTTCTTGCTTTAATTGGCCATTACCGTACAGTGTTGGTTCCTAGCCAGTAGTTCGTGGTAAGTGATGATGCCTTCCTTTCTCAATGGATGGATACAATACATTCGATATTACATACGAAGGCGAGTCGGAGTCGGGGAATTTATCGACCGACTCCACAGCCCTGCTTGAAATGAACTCTGGACCTTTTATCTGCACATTCAATGTTTAAGCCAGTGGTTCCCAAACTGGGGGACGGGCCCCTTTGGGGGGGGGGGGCGCAAATGTATTCTAGGGGGCGCGGGCCCTCATTCTTAACCTGTGTTTGAATAGAAACGGGGGCTTGATAACGTTGCTAAATAGAAAAGGGGGCCCTGCAAGGACAATTTGGGAACCGCTGGTTTAAGCAAAAAGTTTGATTTCATATGAAAAGGTTCATCGCTATGTGTGATATTGAGGTTGGCACGTTATTTAATTTTGGCCGTCTTTGTGTTTGGGCTCCAAACCTCAGCCTTAGAGGACAAGGAAACCCCATCTGTAACAATTGTCTTTCCGTAACTCTTAAGGTGGCCATACACAGGTCGATTTCCCACACGACTCCTGGCCAGTCGGTCACCGGGCGCGTGCACACTGATCGATCGACGAGGAATCGAGTGCAGCCCACCTTGACCGATCGACCCCGCCCGATCAACTTGGCCCCCAAATCGGATCGGCCAGAGAACCAACCTGTTGGTCTTTTCTGATCGATTGAGCACACATAAAGGGGAGTTGACATTTGTGAAGCGATCGATCGGGACAGAATCGTCCAGGAATAGGTGGCCTAAGGTGGTAGGCACAGACTTGATTGGGCGAACGATTGATGTCTGTGGCTTCACCGGAATCGATCGGATGGGCGATTGATCACTCACGAGTTGACACATGTATGGCTAGGAATAGGAGGTTCAGGGAGAGACACAAGGTGATATACACCAATTAAATACATATACAATCAAATGCCGACATCCCGAAAACAATAAACAGAGAATGAACAAGGGTTTTCACCAAAACACAATTATGGGATTTTCCGCGGCATAGATGATCTTGTAAAGAAGTCTTTAATTTCAAACGTATGGCGTTCCAAGCAAACGATTAATCAGGCTAACTCTACGCGTTTCGCGGATTGTCCTCCACTTCGTCAGGAGTATTTTTGCCCAAAGAAAAATGATTACACACAAGGAGCCATGTGTCGACCGGCCGTCTAAGGATTAGAGAGGATCATATTGTAAGGCCCTGTTAATTCCAATAATAAAGGTAAAAGGCTATGTAACAGAACACTTTTACCTTGAAAGTTTATTAGTGCATGAGTCCCAGGGATTTACTAGCGGTCGGGCCCGGCCTGCGGAGGAGCGAGGAAAGGGAACGTCCAATACAACGTTCCCAGTGGGTCAGAAGTCCTCAAATTCTATATGATGATGAAAAAGGATGTATATGTATATATATTAATTAGGTGGTTAGGATAGGGTTTTCGGAAAGGAAAAATGCCTAAATATTAAGTGTACCCACTAGCTACTAAAAAGAAAGAGAGAAGGCAATCAACTAAACATGTATGGCTAGCTTTACCGTTTTGTGTAATGGTCATTTATTTACCCTTAGGGAATACATCCAAAGGAGTGGAAACCCTCCTGTTTTAGGCCAGGTCAAGTGATCCCACCCCTGTAGGCCTCATCTACTCCCAAAAATATTCATTTTTAGCGTTAATTGTGTTGTAAATTACGAGGGGTTACGATGTCCGCTCTGCTGTTCCTGGTACAAATGAGGTAAAATAAACCAGATGTCTCGCCTCACAATTCATTTTAAATGAACGTCACATCGGCTCGGAGAACTATTTAACATATACGGCGGTATGCGGACCATTAATGACCAGCTTGCGGTGATAAGAGAATCGAGCCATTACCATCTTCTAGCACCGAATGCCCCTTCGTTATACCGAGGAAGCCAATCCATACCGTAATTGTATTTACTAAATTTAACCCGGGTTCTATGGCGGACTCCTCTGTCTCTCAATACCGACCACGCGCTTAATTTAGTGGTTTACAATTCCGCTATAAAAGACAGCCAAAGAGTAATTGGTTTAGGATTTATTATTCTCTTAATGAAAACAGCAGGAAGCTGTTGCTTTTGTGAACTTTTTCTATTTATTTTTAATTTTTTTTCGCTTTTGAAAGAGCAAACTTTCATTTTCTAATAATTGCACAGCTATATAGTAAAGGAAATCAGAGTTTTTTTCCCCTCATTATACTCAGTGGGCATGCTGCGATTTCATATCAATTATCATATAGAACTCACCTATCGAAGAGACTTCTCATTCCGCTCGCTCTGGTATAAATAATCCTCCTTTTAACGTTTCAGGTGCTCTTTGTAGAAGAAGGACTTAAGAGGGTGGCAGCTGCTCGCGAGCCGGCGGCCAGGATGTCACGGCACAGCCGATTCGAAAGGGACTTCTGCGGTGGATGGGAGAGATGGGAGTGGAGCTCGAACGGCAACCACGTGAACACGAGTAACGTCAACAGTGCGGTGAATGGGAATGGCAACAACAGGCCTGGACTACTGCCTCTGCCCATTGTACCGTCTCGTCTTCCTACTCCAACGTCTACCACCTCTACCACGGTTGGCAGCGACGCGGTGACCAGCATTGCCAGCAATCCAGCTGCTGCTTCTGCGTCCAAAGTAAGAATTGTTTTTCTTGAATGACTTTATATAAAAATGTTTTACTTTTGGTGAAAACTGAGTTTTCCTTTTTCCATGACAAGTTGCTCCAGCATCCTCCGGGAGAGCTTGGTTGGTTGGTGTTGGAGCTTACACAGGGATATCTGTTTTTGGGCCTAGGGATTGGCTATGCATGCTTTCCATGTATTCCATAGAGGCTGTGACAAGTGTGTTGAGGGTGGGCTTTAAAAATACCCCATTAATCCATTATTGGGCTTCTCAATCTCTTTAAGAGTTAAGGTCCCCACTAGTGATGGACGAACTTCTGCCAGATTTGCCCGCAATCGGGCGGATCTGACTTTTAGAGAAGTCCGCCCGTTCGCAGGCAGATTCAAATTCCCTGCCTCTAGGTATCTGGAACGCATAGTTCCAGGTTACGATAGCCGGATATGATGTCAGTGATGTCATTTCCAGGTATACGAGCCGGCTGCTCACTAGAAGACTAGATTCATGTCCGGTCTTCTAGTGAACAGATTCTTCCTCCAGCAGGATCTCGCTGCTCCTGATCCCGCCGGAGGAAGAATAGAGGGCTTCTTCTCACAGGCGAATGGGACGGGTTGAACACCCATACTGCTCATTTGCAAGAAGGAGGGCGAACATGCATGTTCCTCGCCCAAACTGTCCGCCGTGCCATCACTAGTCCCCACACGTAACAAGCGGAGACCGACAGATGAGCGGTGGAGAGCAACGTCATGAAGCCATCACGCTGCTCTCCATCGCTCACAGTATTGAAGGGCACCCTTTGTGACGCCAGTCCCCATTCAAACTAATGGCATGTATGGAAATCTCTGCCCATGGGGGCACCTGTGATCCGCAGATGACTTTGCAGCTGACTGATGGCCGTGAGCACATACGCACATCGGTTGGCGGCAAAATCGGCCACGGCTCGTTACGTGTGTGGGGACCCTTACTCCACACGGAGGCTTATGCTGACATCATGGAGTTGAGCCCGGGGCTTATGGCCATTGAAGGTTGGCAATACTGGGATCCAGTTGAACAGATGCCTCTACTGTCCCCAAGGGACAGAGTCACCCAATGGCTGATTAAGTTTGCCAGCAACCACCTTAAATTCTTGTAGGTCATTGCTTGCTGGTTAGCCACTTTGCGTGCCTAGTTGCTGTTTTGTACATGGGTTCTTTAAGAGATCGTCTTTGGATTTGGAACTCAGATCCATTCCACCTTTTTGATTGCCGAGTGTTGTTTTGGCAAACGTAAATACCCTTGAGACTGGTCTGTGTGATATTATGGTGATCTATTGATTCATTATGGTTGTAGATGATTGAAGTGGAAGCCAATGCAAATCTTAGTCTTCCGTTGCAGTTGGTTTGAATTATGGAAATGTTGTTATGCTGCTTTTGCGATAGGAAGATGTTTAATATAGCTGTGAATGGAAGAGCTAAATTCTAAGACTTTAGGAAATGCTAGAAATAACTCGGAAACTTTGATTTTGCAGAGTGATGTGTGAATTTAATTGAAGCTCATATTTATTTAATTATTTGTGGTCAACTTTAGTGGACATTCCAGTTGACTAGAATCTGACCCTCACTGGCATGAATAAATCCCCCGCTTGTGGCTTGTAAACCACAATGGTCTCTATGTTGTGTAGAACTTATTGTTATATATTGACTAAAGCCTGCCATACACCCACCGAGTGGGTGCCGACAGCAGTTTCCGATGAGCTCTGCAATGCAGCGTGATGACGTCATCACGCTGCATTCCCGAGCGGACTGCATCGGCGGGCACCCTTTGTGTGCCGGCTGTTACCTTCAATGAAGACGCCAGTCTTCATTGAAAGTAACGGCATCGGCCAGAGAACATTGGACATGTCTGTTCTCTGGCTGGCCGAGCTGTGGGGTGACTGTCGCCCCATGTGGGTACTCCCGATTGGCGGCTGATTTTGCCGCTGACCGACAGCCACGAGCGTGCACGCCCGTCGGTCAGCGGCAAATCGGCCGCTAATCGGTGTGTGTATGGCAGGCTTAAGTTTTGCAATATGATGGAGCTGCATTTCGTCATTTTAATTCTAAAAATCACAATGCATGTGGCATTGCTGTAAGTTTTTAGAACTGACATCAGAGGAATCAGAAGATGAAGATATATATATATAGTTAAGAAGACCTAAAATAGGCCAAACGTAACCTCCTGGGTGTTAAGGACTTCCCAGGCAATCGCGGTGGAGTACTTCTGTCTTCTGTGAAAACGAATGGAAATGGTTAAAATTTTTTGTCAACTATCTACTAGATGTCTTTGAAAGTTAATTGCACATCCCCTGAACATGGTATCATCACCATCAATTGTAGGTTATGTAGAAAAGGGCTATGAGATCATTACCAAAAAAAATTGCAGACCCCGTCTGGGGTTGAAAGACCATTTCACAGGGTCGTGGAAGTTAGGAGGAAGAGCACTCCCCCTCCTGCCTTCCTAACTTCCCACACTGCATCATTTGCACAAGCCGGGTGGGATAAAAGGAGGGGACACTTACGTGATTGTGCCGGAAGTGACATCGCCAGTTGCGGTATTCAGAACGCGGAAGTAACACTACACACTGGCACTTTCCCTTTCCAAATACAGGAAGTGACACTTTAAAACGTCACTTCTGGGGTCGCAGATTTAAAAACCTTTAGAAACAGTGTGCTAGTGCAAAACTTTTTTTTGTAATGTTCCCACAACCCTTCTCTACATCTCAAATTTGGTGATGATACCAGTTCAGGGGATTTGCAATGAACTCTGATTCACCATGTTGCACTCAAAGCATGCGTTAAGTGTTTTATCCCCGGTTTAGGTTAATCATTCATATTTGGACAACTTTTCTGCTGTACTTAGGAAGGAGAAAAATAATCATTACCTTAATAATAACAATTTAAATAGATTGCCCCTCCCTCCTCACACTTAAGCCCCCCATACACACCCCGATTTTCCGTCCAATCGATTAAAAACAATCTGTCTTCCAAAAATCGGTCAATGCCCACATGGTTCGACCGAGTAACTTCGATCGAAGTTTTGGGAATAATCAGTCGGACTGTGATCAGACATGTTGGAAAAATTTTCTCGATCGAATCTAAATTGTATTCAATTGGCTACTATTTCTTATGACCCGACCAATTTAGGTCCGATCTAACTAATTATCATACTCTTACTTTCTGTTTCAAACATTGTGGTGTGTAGAATCATCTGCCAGGTAGGGATGGACCGAACTGTTCGCCGGAGAACAGTTCGGCGGCGAACGAGCATGGTCGCCCATCCTCTCGCCGGCGGACAGTACGGGTGTTCGACCCGCCCCGTTCGCCGACGAGAAGAAGATCTAAATTCTTCCTCCGGCAGGATCAGAACCTGCGAGATCGTGCCGGAGGAAGAATCTTTTCACTACAAGACCGGGCATGCAGCCGGTCTTGTAGTGAAAAATCCGGCTTGGAGCAGGAAGTGACGTCAGTGACGTCACATCCTGCGCCCGTAACCAGGAACTATGCGTTCCAGGTTGCGGTCCAAGGACCGGATGTGACGTCACATCCGGTTTTTCCGATTCAAATTCCCTGCCTAGAGGCGGGGAATTTGAATGTGTCCGCGAACAGGGTGGATGGCTGACTTATTTAAAAGTCCGACCCGCCCGTTCGTGGACAGTAAATGGCGATGTTCGCCCATCTCTACTGCCAGGGTGTGCTAGGATGTATATATGCAACAACATTCTCCTGTATTTCTCTTTTTTATATTCATGTGAACTAAACTGAAGTTGAGACCCTGTTTCCCCTATGATTAGCCATCCCCATCAAAGGCACCCCCAGATTGTTTTTAAATAAGCCCCCCCACCCCCAGAACTGACACCCACAGATACCTGGCCCTGGCCAAAACTCCCATTCGGGTGGTACAACTGTGTGCCTCAAGCTGCTGATCCCGGCCATAACCCTTCCACTTCCCATCAAACATAAAATCGGAAAATGGATAATAATAAAATGGAAAAAAAATCGGACAATAATTGGTTGCTTTATTTGGGGGCATAATGAAATTCAGTCCGATCAATCAATCAAAGATCCTCGTATCGGAAAACATTGTTTTTAATCGATCGGACGGAAAATCGTGGCGTGTATGGGGGCCTTTAGTTTTACTTTCTTCTTGTGCAGATCTATTCCACTCCAAACAATCAGAAAAATATTGTTTCTATTCACTGAACGTCTTAAAACTTAGCACTGGGGTTGGTTCTGTATTCATAGGTTTGTAGAACAATATGATTAAGGTCTTTTTCCCAACTCTGTTCATGTTATTACATTTTTGCTGTGAAGAAGAGGCATGTGATCTAATTCAGTTTTGAGAACTGCAATAGTAAACCAAGCATCTGTGATAATATCTTGTAAGCAGAGAAACTGTCAAATTATCTTACAAAAACCTCTGGAAGAGCATGACATTGTGAATGGGTCAATGGAATTTATTTACCAAAATAATTAAACATATACAGCCTTATGGCTGGCATACACATGCCGATAAGCGGCCGATTTTTCACCTGACCGACGGGCGTGCACGCTCGCGCCGTCGGTCAGCGGAAAAATCGCCCGCTTATCTGCATGTGCCCACATGGGGCGACACAGCTCGGCCGGCCAGAGAACGGACATGTCCGATATTCTCTGGCCGATGGAAGCCGATGGCATTAGCTTCAATGAAGACCAGCGTCTTCATTGAAGCTAATGGCCGGCACACAAAGGGTGCCGGCTGACTGAAGGAGCCCCATAATGCACCAGGGTGCAAGCATGATGACGTCATCACGTTTGCATTCCGGTGCATATCGGAGCATGTCTGTCGGCACCCATCTGTGGGTGTATGGCAGGCCTTATTCTTCATAATTATAACACTTATCATTATTTCATGATGGAATACCCTTTGGATGGTAATACATTTTCCTCAAAAAACATTTTATTTAAAAAAAATCCGATTGAAATAAAAAAAATCTGATTTGTTTGATTTGTTTTTAAAAAAATCATTGATTTTTATCCACCATTGCCAGCAACCACATGGACCAAACCACTGGGTTGGGAGAGTCATTGTAGAAGACCCTCTCCTGTTCATCAAGATTGGAGTCACCATTGACTATGTTGTGCAGGTCACTGGTGTCTGGTGATGGTCACAATAACCGTAACGTAACCCAAACATGAGTTGAGCAAGGTGGTGCCTACGCCCTATAGGATTGGCCAGGAGATCTCTGCTCCTCTCATAGATTCGGCAAACCAACCTCAATGATGAGCTTAGCTATGATGATCTCCATCCTTCTCCATGAAGATCATACACCTCATACAGCACATCCAAGTCCTGCACCATATGCTGGGCTGGTGGCATTATGTCCATAACGGACCTGGTTCATCCATGTAAATCAGTGCCAGGGTCCCCAACAGCAGGAAAGATGCCGAAATTGCGACTGAAACCCAAAACAGAGACAGATCATCAGTTTTGAACACAAAAAGCCTTGTGTATGGGAAAAATAATCCTTCCGTAATTGTACCTTTCAAACATTCATTTCCAACATGTTCTAGAGATGTTTAATGCTTTTCTTATGTAATACAAGTAAGTGGTTAATGCAGAGCAGCCCACGCTTCAGCTCATGAAGTGGTTTAACCCCATGTGCGCAGTCTTAACAAATAATAGTGTACCCGCCGAAGATAATAGATGAGACTATGTTATATTAGTGACAATGGAGAATGTGAGGCAAGGTCAGCTGATGGCTGTCTGGATTTCTTCTGTATTTGTTTCGAGTCATTTTCTCATGTCTCGGTCAAGCAGTGTTGTTGTGAAATCCTTTGCTGCGGGTTGTTGTCATATGAACTTTATATTCTTATACCATGGCAATGCGTGGCAGCGTTAATGTTTAGTCTAGTACACGAAGGCTTACTGATACTCCTTTTAATAATTTGTTGATTTGTAGAAAGCGATCTAAAGCAGGGAACAGAGGACTCGATATTGGAGCCGTCTGATGTTCCCTGCAGCAGCGTCATGGCATCATGGCGCTGCTGTCAGATATCGGAGGAGCTGGAGGCGCTGCGCCTCCAGCTCCTCCGATATCTGACAGCAGCGCCTGCTCTGCTCTCTCTCCAGCTCAGCCAATGCTTTGCATGATTAACGGTCATGTCCGATATCCCAGTTTTCAATGGATTGATTGGTCCTGCCCAAAAACTGGGATGGCCGTATATAATATGGGCCACCGCACGGCGCTCAAAGCTGCCATCGATCTGGCCCATATCTACATGTGTGTACCCTGCTTTAATTTTCTCCATTGTTCAGGCATTGTCAGATGGGGTGATTGCATTATTTTTCCTTTCACTTGGTGATCCAGCCAGTAACAATTGCTCACTTATTGCCAGTGTTTATGGAGGGGCAGCTGTGTCACCGCAGTACAGTGGTTCCCAAACTGGGGGGGCTCGGAGGTATTCAGGAGGGTGGGGCAGCCGAGGTGGCACTTGGAGACCTCTATGTCAGAATCGCGCTGTCAGCCAGAGTGGGGAGAGAGAGATCTGCAAAACTCAGCTGCCTATCGGCTTCCCCCACTGCCAGTTCTCTTCTCCGTCTGGGGATTGCACACAGTCCACCCACCCTCTCCTACCACTGCCAGCCAATCAGACAAGCCTTAGGGATAGAAAAGCAGGAAGACAGTAGCTGCCGACAGTATGTAGAGTGCATGTAATGTACTGTATGTGTCTGTGTGTGAATGAAGAATGTTTATCAGTTTGTCTCCTTGTGCTGCTTCTCACTCTTAGCTCTGCTTTACAGGTACAGACCATAAATGTATAGACAGCAGTGAACTTCATTATTTTGCCTCTTTTATATTTTTTTATCTTCTTGTAGGTCGGCTTAACATTTGATGTCTCCAGAAATAGTGAACAAACAAAAATATATGTAACTTTTTTTATGTTTATGTTTTTATGTTTGTTATATATATATTTGTAGGATACAGGAGCATGGAGCATGCCCAGGCGTTGTAGGGAGGTCATACAGACACGTGGAGGCCACATACACTACTGAGCCTCAATGTGACTTGGTGTAAGGACATTAAGTCAAAGTTGGATCGGCCTGGAGTGTTTTTTTTCCCACTTTCATTTTGAGTGTGACCCCAAATCCAGACCTCCATGGGGTGATACATGTGATTTCTATTGATAATTGTTGTGTGATTTTATTGTAAGCACATTCACCTATGTAAAGAACAAAGTATTTATTGAGAATATTTCATTCATTCAGATCAAGGATCACATCTGATTTTATATTCCCTTTTTATTTTTGAGCAGTGTATTATGGGCAAAAGAAACCAGATAAAAATATAAACTAGGACTTGTTTTTCTGTAACAAAGGAGTCAGTTCTGTGTAAGTAAGACGTAGCACAGTTCATACAGCGCATTTTACAAGACCAAATTGTGTCTAAATTGTCGCGTTTTGCAGCAATCAAAGCATCAATCACTCGGTCAGATGGTTCAGTCTTCTCCCAAAGTGATGACACATCTCCGTTCTTTCTTTAGCTCGGAGAGATATAAATGTTACTTCCAACCTCCTGACTCCATCTGGGTGCTGTACGGCTGTCAGGGCCGCTCTGTGATTCCACATAAACAAGTGAGCTTAGGCGGTAAAACATTCGCCCTGGGCCCCCAAAGAACTTATCTGTCAATCATAGGAACCTAACTTGTTGAGGGATGTAAGGAGTGACTCTGTTTCATTTACTGCCTATTGCCTATTTTATGGGCCTGACTTTGTATTATAGGTTCTTTATAATAGTTATCCATACTGTGAAGCCTGGCGAACACAGGAAGTACTAATGCTGTGTCATTGTGCAATACAATGTAACTTCTACTAAAACTTAAGTTTGCAAAGGTTTCTATGGTGTAGCTTTAAAGCTGCTTATTTCTAGCTTGTAGACAATCCTGCAGTCAGCATGCCAATTGCACACTCCCTCAAACGTTGAAACATCAGTGGCTTTGTGTTGTAAATGTCAGTGGCCTTTTATTGTGGGCAGTCTAAGGCACACCTGTGCAATATTTATGCTGTCTAATCCGCACCTTGGTATGCCACACCTGTGAGGTGGGATGGATTATCTCGGGAAAGGTGAAGTGCTCACTAACCCAGGTTAAGCCAGATTTGTGAACAACTTGAGAGTAATGGGTCTTTTGTGTATGTAGAAAAAGTTTCAGATCTTTGAGCTCAGCGTATGCAAAATGGGAGCAAAACCAAAAGTGTTGTGTTTATACTTTTGTTCAGTGTAGTTAAAGTACATGTATATAAATTGTCTAACCCAGGGGTCTGCAACTTGCGACTCCAGAGCCGTATACATCTATTTAGCCCCATTGTTGTGGCTCCTTTAGGACAAGGCTCCACTGAGGCAGTTTGAGAGTGGATATATTTCAGCCGCGAATGAACTGCTGCCATTACCACCAGTGAGCTATTTAAATATTTTTTTCCATGTCCGCACTGCTTCAAGGAGAAACAACCAAGATGTCTGGCTGCTCATGCTCCTTGGTCTCCATGCTGGAGCTGACAGCGGCCACCACAGGGGAGAGACTTGCTCACACTTTACCTCAGGACACAGATGCTGGTCAGAGAGGAGCAGCAGCCAGGAGACAGGGACCAGAAAGACCTGACCCGAGCCACAGGGCACCTCAGGATGCCATAAAAAAACAGAAACAGGGCGTATAGGCGTTTAGGTCCTTTAAAAACCTAAGCACGACCCGTAGTAAGTGCTTTCCAGTTCTTGTTCCGGAGTGACTTGAACAGGTGGATCTCTGCAACTGGTTCCAGGAACTCTAGCCCA
The DNA here is from genome assembly GCA_036250615.1 of Ptychadena robeensis. Lineage (NCBI taxonomy): Eukaryota > Metazoa > Chordata > Amphibia > Anura > Ptychadenidae > Ptychadena > Ptychadena robeensis. The sequence goes on along the minus strand of CM070035.1, from coordinate 11,965,392 downwards.
GACCAGACCCGCTTCACTTGCGTGTTTCCTACATTGTTTTCTCTCTTGTTACTATGGAAGATGTTTTCATGTATCAGTCCAAATGTATATTTCAGTGAAATAATTAGATATGTGTATGGTCAAAAATATTATTACATACAAATACAGCTAGTCCCATAATCCACACAAATCCCTACTGGACATCCTAGAAAAGTCCATGACCTAAATCTTCCCCTCCTCAGATGGACAATATGACTACTGATCTTACCCCAGTCTGCATATCGGGAGCCAAGGACTAGAAGAATGTTGGATGAGGTCATCCCTCTGTTCATTCAGCTTTCTACTCCGGTCAGCCAGCTCTCAGCGTCATAATTCCCAACTCTGTAGTAGAACCTTCTTGGCTGAGGATGCTGCCCATCGCTCTTCCAGCTTTGAGGTCTGGTGTGCAGGAAGCTTATAAAGACAGATTCACGTACAAATTCTCCTCCATTAGGAACCACTATTATTATGTTGTTGACTTTTTCTACTTTTGTGATATTTTCAGTAAATGTGCACTGAAATTCAATATAGAGAAGCTCAAACCTCTCCAGTCTCCAATGTCTCTTCCTTCCTGGAGGTTTATGGCGGCTTTGTCTAGTTTTAGAGGAGCCAGTCTGACCCGAAGAATGTGTTCTTCAGCAGAAGAATGTAAAGTGCTATCTTACGTATTGTACGACTAAATAGCTGCGCTCGCTTTTGTGGTGGAAAAAAATATTCCACCTTTTAGAGGCAATATAAACGTTTGTATAGCTCGGTAACCTTTTCCAAGAGGCCAGTTACGGGTTTGTTATTGCCAAAGAAGACAGTTCAGAGTTCTACACCGCGTAAGTTCAACCTTTACTCAAACTCACGGTAAGCTCCAGCTTTGTCTACCTGCTGAGTGGTGTTGGTTGGTTTCCTGGTATTTATTTTTTGTACCTGGATGCCTGGTGTAGAACCTGGTTTAGTTGCTGGTGTCTATAAGTTAAAGGTTGGCTTCAAACCATCATCTAGTGTGTTATGGACAACATTGATGTTCATTGTGTTAGGTGAACTCATTCATCAGGAATTCATAGGCAGGACCAATAGATGTCCGTGTTTGTGAGTTGGTGCCTTCAACTTCAAGACAGTATACAAATTTGTGTAACTTGGCAACCTTGCAGGCCGGTTGTTGTCAGAGAAGGGGGATTGGCGTGCTCTAATATGAGCCTTCTCATTGGACAGTGGAGTAAAGCTGGGCATACATGGTTAGATTTTTAGTTTTTGCTTGAACCCAGTTCGGGCTGTTTGCTTACAAAACATATTCACCCCGAGCTGGATTGCCTATCCTTGCAGCGTTTCTGAAGCTCGGTGGACTCGCCGATCTCTTCCAGTGACGCCTCTTCCACTGAAATGGGGGGGGGGGGGGCAATGCCAATAAGTTTGTGGCATTTTCTTGCCCCACATTGACGGTGTCATCGATGAGTAGAGGGCAGGAGGAAGGCAAAAAAAAACTATGTTGTGTACTCTGCTTTGGTTGCCCTTAGTGCACCGCTTTCAACTGCCAGGTAGGTTAGATACGATCGTATTACATTCGGACAGTTTACCACAACATAATATGATGGATTCTAACCAGATCAATTCCTTTCCTGTGCGCATGTTCCTTAGAAAACCCATCAGCTACTTGTATGATCTACATCAATTTCAATAAAATTTTTGGATCCAATTCGATTTTGATCCAAAAAAAGGAATCCATTTTCAAATGGTCTATCAAATGGAAAAATCAAACTGTGTTTGGACAGCTTAATGCTTACCTTCTGTTTGCAAGCTACCAACGTTGGAGTGACAAGACTGTACATTAAGCTGGTCATACCCCTTTAGATCTCTCTGTCAGATAGATCTACCACAGTGTTCTCCCCAGAATTTTTTTTCAGCCGGGCGGCACGATGGCGTCATCGCGCCGCCTGCACCGGTCCGGCGGCCTCTCTGATAGGCTGCCGGCCAGCGGCAGCACACAAGTCCTCTGCGGCGAGCAGCCTGACAGGCGGCGCCTCCCCATTCTTCAGGAGCGCGCCGCAGCCACTGAAAGACTCCGGCCCGCGGCTCCGGTAGTGTGCCGCGGGCCGGAGTCTTTCAGTGGCTGTGGCGCGCTCCTGAAGAATGGGAGGCGCCGCCTGTCAGGCTGCTCGCCGCGGAGGACTTGTATGCTGCCGCTGGCCGGCAGCCTATCAGAGGTGAGCCACGCCGAGGATGAAGAAGAGCTACATGCGGCTCTGGAGCCGGGGGTTGCCGACCCCTGGTATAGCGGGACGGAACTGCCGGCCGGGGACTAAAATCTCCCGGGCGGTCCGCCCGGCCAATCTACTCTGGGGAGAACACTGTCTACCAACAACTATGCAGTGCCGGGTCCTCTGCGATTGAACACAGGTAGACTTGATGGTTTAGAAAGTCCCTCATGTTACATGGTTTTGGTAAAACAAAAGGAGATCTAAAAGAAATATGACAGAGAAATCTAAAGATGTATGGGCTCACTTAGGCTTTAATGGCCATCTTTCTTCCATTGAAAGTCATGATGTGTGGCTAAAATCGAATATATTTGTATATTTTGTATAGTTTGTATTTTACCTACAAGAATACTTAAGTAATGAAGTGGAAGTTTTTTCCATCCTTCTGTTTTGGCGTTGGGCTGCCCTGCTGACACTGGCCCATCAGTGTGTTGTGGTGAATATTTCGCTGCCCCGTCCTCCTGCGGTACATTGCGCACAGGCAGCACGTTTAGCATATGTGTAGAATCTGATTCTTAGAAGTCTGCCATGTGTAGAGAATGACGTGAATGGCAGAGCCTGGTGCCAGGTACCGCGCTCTTTGATGCGGCGAGATGCGTCTGCCGTCTCAGAGCGTTGCGGTCTCCTCTACATTACAGCTGCTGAACATTCAGAGGAAACCACGACGCATATAATTCACATTTGAGGTTACAAGCTGATATCTTTTAAGCTCTGGGTATTTCTATTCCAAATCCTGAAATATGGATATCATTGAGGAGTTCTTGGCCTGCCGTGTATTTAGGAAACGTTTTAGAGCGTTACACAAGTCTGAACATTCCATTTCCTGTTATATGTCTTTTTTTTGTGAGGCCTTGCCTGAAATACTCTTGTAGCACATCCTATATTATACATCAGCACAGCTATTCGTATGGACAGACTCCTCTCCATGCTGGACCCACCCACAAAGTAATTTCCATCTCTCAGCTAAAGCTCTCTGAAACCCCCTGGAGGGATACACCTTTAGATTTCCTTTAGATCTCCTTTTGTTTTACCAAGACCATGTAATATGAGGGACTTTCTAAACCATCAAGTCTACCTGTGTTCAATCGCAAAGGACCCGGCACTACATAGTTGTTGGTAGATATAAAGGATATCTGACAGAGAGATCTAAAGGTGTATGGACAGCTTTAGAAAGGCACATTACAGAGAAAATAGGATGTCTCTGTGATGTCTTCATATATGGCATCCTAAAAACTGACAATTTAAGAAGGTCCCTCGCAGCCCCTCCTCTCTCCCTGGCTCTGATGACTCATGTCGTGGTGCATCCGGAAGACAGCTTAGTGATAGACTGGTAAATCTCTTATCTCAGCTCTGCATTAAAACCAATAAGATACGTATTTTCCCATAGAAAACCATTATAAACGTCCCCAGTGGCCACTCACGATATTGCACCCTGAGTTAACCCCCAGAAGCCTGGACAAGGACTTGAGTATAGGCCCAAGGACTTGAGTATAGGCCCAAATTTAAGCGGAGGTACCTTACTTTATCAATGCAACTAGGAAAGTTTGTTGACTCAATTTTAAGGCTAGGGTTTAGAACAGCAACTGCTACACTGTCATTCTGCCTTGCCCCAGGCATGATGGTGTGACACATACAGGTACCAGTATGATAAATACATGACCATGCTGTATTGCTGTTGCTGGTACCAATGGTACCTGTAGGTGTCACTCCATCATGCATGGGACAGAGCAAGGTGGCATGACCATAGAGATGCTGCAGCCCGGAAAAGAGTAGGCACAGATGTTTACCGCACAGAGACCTGCGAACACCCACACAGACGATGCTGGACGTGGGTGTTCACTGCACCCTGTTGATCACACAGGGGCTAGTCTAGAAGGGCTATGACTTTTATTTATTTTTTTTGCATATTTTGCATGCTGATATACTAGGCTTATACTTGAATATATTCAGTTCTATATATATATATATATATATATATATAGATATATATATATATATATAGATATAAAGAATTATATGGACTAGTATAATGCACTAGTGACTCCACTATGGAGGTTGCTTTCTTTTTTAACTATTTAATTATTTTCTTCATGATGATTTATCATTAACTACCTAATTTATATAAGTGTCTATGCCTTAGCTGCTGCGTTTCCCTCCCTAGGCTGATATTTGAGTCATTCTGTTTTTTTCCAAGTTTAGTTTTTTTAGTAAAATTAGAGACCTTGGCTTATATACAGGTCGGCTTATAAATGGCTATATACAGTATATCAGTGGTGGAATTGAAAGTAAGCTTATACATGAGTATGAATAAGAGTTGTTGTCACATTTGTACAAGATGCTCAAAGTCTCATCACATACAAAGCTGTACATATGTTCCCAATGTTATGTATGTATATGGCAGTGGTTCCCAAACTTTCCTCGCAGGACCCCCCTTTTCTATTTAGGAACATCACCGAGCCCTCCCTTCCTGTTTAATCACAGGTTTAGAATGAGGGCCCTCACCCCCCTGGCATACCTTCGCCCCCCAGTTTGGGAATCACTGGTATATGGAAAGAGGTCAACATCCCCATTGGTAGTAATATTGCCATTTGTATGATCATGTGACTTTGCTATATGGGACTGCGCTTTCTTTTGAAAGATATAACAAATTTTTGTTACCCGTGACTTATGTTCACTGTGCACCCGTGGGTCCATGTATAGATCTATCCATACAAATGTCTGACATAGAGTAGACCTATATAAAGGTGAACAGAGTGTGGAGGCAGCTGATTTGTCACATACATGGCATACCCTGACCCCTTGCCCTTCTGCCACCTTGACTGATCAGCCGGTATTCTGCTCTAACATCAATCCCTATGGAGATCTGGAGACCTTGAAAGGTTGAGCAATTAGCAGTGCAGCGGGGAAATCTCAATGGCACCGAGCTCCATGGCTCAGCTGGTTATGGCGCTGAGCATCAGTACAGAGGGGGAGGGGATGCCCCAGGTAACTTACAGATCAATGTCTTGGAAAATATACAACACTGATAGTTATATCAGAAGGAGGATGTTCTGAAATAAAAACGTGTTAACAAAAGTTCACAATCTCCAATTGCTTTTGAAATAGTATATTCTGGAAATGTAAAGCCCCTCATACACGTCTAGATTTCCTGTTCAATGAACTTAAAAAGATCAATTTGGGAAATTGGTGATTGATTGTATGTTTGCCAACTGAAGTAACAGATATTTGATCAACTTTTTTGGGATCAACTGAAAGTGTAATGAACTTCAATACAACCAATTAAAATTTTCCAGCACGTCCAATCCTTTTTCAATCAATTTTTTCCCCAATTTTAATTGTTTTAGGTTTATCCAACCATTTGGGCTGCCATAGATTTTCAATCAATCAACCAAAAAAATAGATTGAATTAAGTTGATTGGATGAAAAATCTAGACGTGTATGGGAGCCTTTAGTTGTGTGGTGTCTGCAATCTAAAGGTTATAAAATTATATCTTTTATCTTTTGCTTCACAATAGTGTGCTACCCCTGAGTAGAGATGGGCGAGTTTTTTGGTTTTGTGCATTCCCCCTGAATACAATATCATCGCCAAAATCGCTGGCAATGTAAAGAAGGATTGTGGGAATACTAGAAGAAAAATATTGCTTTAGCATATATACCCTGTTTCCCTGAAAATAAGACATCCCCCCAAAAATAAGGCACTCCCAAAGTACTGTAACTCTGTCATTTTTATTGCCCCTCTGATCCCCCCGATCAGAGGGGCAATAAAAATGACACAGGAGGATCTGAAGGGGTTACTAAAATGGTAACCCCCCTCTGAGTCTCCTGTGCCATTTTGATTCCCCCCTCTGATCCCCCCTGTGTCATTTTAAGTGATCCCCCCACCCTGATACCCCAGTGCCGTATTCTTCTTCATGGAAAAATAAGACATCTCTGATGCTTTCAGTGAACATGCTGACCCCTGTGAAATGGTTGTTAAACCCTGATGTATATGCAACACGCAAGTTGAGAACTAGAGCAATACTATTTAGTTCTTATATTTTCACAATCCTCACCTATATCTTCAGCAGTTTTGGTGAACATACCATGTTCCGCGGCTTTGAAATGAACTCATAAAGTCAGTAACTCAATAGAATTTGACCATCCCTACCCCTGAGATACCATGTGATGTAATATTCTGCTTTTTGAGCACTCCCATGCTGGGCCATCTACTCCACTGGGACTTCCTTTTGTCCATTGTGGTCATTTATTGACAACCCACTAATCTCAATACTCCGTGCAACCCAACACATAGGGTTAAAGTGGACCATTCTGAGGTTTAAAGATAACTGGCCTGTATCTCAGATAACAAGTGTCCCTCATAGAGGTTTTAGACATCTCTCTCTTGTGGCCTTAAGGTGGCCATACATGGTTCATTTTCCAAGCGATCAGTGTGCAATCAACCCCTGGCCAATACTTTGGATGGGGGCCGGGGGTACTGGTCATCGAGCAGGGATTTACCAACATTTCTGATCCCTATTAGATTTGCATTCTGTTCAAGCGGGATTGAGCGCTCAAGGTGGGCTGCGTGTGATTCCCAGTAGATTGATCGCTGCGAACTACAGGGATTGTTCAGGAATCAAACTGAAAATCGAGCCGTGTATTATTATCTTTAACCTCCTGGGTGTTTGGCCCGAGTTAACTCGGGCTGAGTTTCATCCATCATGAAACTCAGACCGAGTTATCTATGGAAAAACTTAACTGTCCCCCGGATTCCCCCACCAATTGGAAGCATCAGCATGTATGCCGATGCTTCCGGGTCTGCCCCCGATCACACTACCAGTGATGCAAAGGGGGCGGGGGTAGGTGGCGCCATAGACCTCCATGTAAATGAAGGGGCGTCGCCATTTCCCAGCATAACTCTGGCATCTCCAGTGAGTTTCTCTTCTTCGGTTATCCTGGAATTAGTAAAGCTTCATCCAGTATCATTAGAATGTCTAACAATATGTATTTATTTAACAGATAACTGATAATTATTTGCATGCTTCTCATAGCAATCCTCCGCTTGGTTCCTCACCGTGACAGATATAGAAGTAGAAGCTTGGCGACAAAGTGCGTCTGGGTGTTATTTATAAAAAGGTTAACAGCTGTGTACTTGGCCGCATAATTATATCATATTTAGTAATGCCTGTAATAATTGATGGTCTGTGTATACTATATACAGTACATAATCAGGCTGAGTATGCAAACTCCTTCACATATTAATGCCATTTACAAAAGTCTTTTTGAAATTGTATATATTATTATACTATGGCTTCCTATAAAAAAAAATCATGTTCCGCTGCTCTAGATTAAAAGTCTGTAAAGAAAATTCCCTAACATGAGAATGGAGTGAAAAAATTCACCACCCCCAACATACCGTATTTTTCAGACTATAAGATGCACGTTTTCACCCCTAAAATCAGGGGGAAATGTGCCTGCATCTTATGGTCCGAATGCGCGACCACCCATGGTCACTTGGCCGTGGGTGGTTGTGCCTTGGCTCTCCCAGCAAAAAGATTAGCAGGGGAGGTGTAGGAGCTGTCAGATGGGAGATGCGGCCACGGCCAGAGCCATGCTGATATAACCAGGTGTGGGAAAGCTGCACTCATGCTGGCAGCTTCCTCACTCACACACACAGCCTAGACAATACGCATGCAAGCAGCTTCCCCCACATCCCCATCTCTTCCCCATGTGTGAGCAAGATGACGATCTGCAGTGAAGTGTGCTCTCTAGTGACACCATTTTCAGTTGTGTCTGAAGTTGGTAAAACAGGGGATTTTTTCCCCAATTGATTTGAACACTTCAAATATTTTTTTTTCTGTTTTTCCTGCTCTAAAAACTGGGTGCCTCTTATGGTCAGGTGCGTCTTATAGTCCGAAAAATATGGTACTAACAAAGCACTGAAACAGTACTCATGAAATATAGTTAAAAGTTCTTTATTCAAAGTAAAAGAAGGGCTATATATAGAAACAGTGAAGCTAAAATTTCAAAAAAGGTTTATCAAAAATACAGATTTAAAATCGTAGACAATGTTATCTACAGAATTAGTTACTAAACTCAACAGATCAATAAACCAAACCACGTGATTTGAAATGTCTTCATGTACTATGTATACATTCTGTAATTGTCTCAGAACCTTTTCAATAAAGTTATTATGGAGAAAAAAATTAAAATAAACCAAACCACATGGGTATATTGAAATCAGCTGGTCCAACATGTTTCGCCCTATACATGGGCTTCTTCAGGGATATTGAATGATCCCATTGTGTTGGTTAAACCCAGGATCAAACTAGATAATATAACCCGCCTGAGCTCTGGGATCACATGTATGATTGGTAGTCTGCAAGATTATTAGTACGACAACCCAATGATATGAAATAAAGAGGTCCACATAGATGGTAATGTGGGTGGAAGCTAGCCTGCATATGGAAATATATCCCAATTGTTACTGTTTGGATGTTAACGTATTTTCACTAGGACGATAAAGGGTATAAGCCCCAGGTGCCCAACCTGCGGCCTGGGTGGTGCCTGCAGCCCTTTGGGTGTTCTTCAGCGGCCCCCTGTGGTCCTCCACTTATGGCCCCTGAAACCTAACTGTTATTGCAAAGGGCATAGGAACTCGTCAGTCCGAGGCGATAAACTTACCTCATGTAAAAGCCAATTAGCAACCCAGATGGCGCCTGAGAAAGTCCCTCACCTCTCCTCTTCTCCTCTATTACTCTTCTCAGGGATTTAGAAGACTGGTGAGTGCCTATGCTCCCACTATCCACCAATGCTTTTACAAGTCAGTATAGGTTGAAAATGTTATGTGCGGCCCTTTAGTGATGCTGAGGGCTGCACTTGTGGCCCTCCATATCAACTCAGTTGGCCACCACTGGTGTAAGCCCAACCTAGATGGAGCAGAAGTTATCCTAAACTTGGTGGATAGGGTAGGGATAGCTCGATCTTAGGCCTTTACAGACAATAAAATGGTGCTCTCAGAAGCTGCATCTACAGGAGGTTCTCTTATTGATGCCATCTATAAACAGATAATAGAGTATAAACTTAATTGCCCTTTTGACAAGTAAGTATAAAACTATAAAAAAGAAATACAGAAGAAAAAAAGTTTCCATCCCGCAATCTGGTGTTAAGATAAAAAAAATGGAGGTATTCCCATTGGCTGATGGTACACTTCCCATTGCATTAATTCCTTTTTTTTCGAATGGTGTTGAGTCTGGTGCTTGTGCATCTTTTATCCCGGCACTGGAGGATGAGAAATAGGGAGTCATGATATTTAATACATCTTTTTAAAGTTTTATTTTTACAAATCACCTTTTCCCTAGAAGTCACATGATTACTACCTAGAGAAGCAAGTAAGTAAACAAGTTCAGGTCTACTTTATATGATTTTGGAACCACCAGGAACCTCCTGGGAATGGTCCCTATGGTAGGACATGACCCCAAAGGACCCAGTTGCACGGAGTCTTGTGTCCTCCTCCCTAATGGCTTGTTTAAGAAGAACCAACATTTTTGCAGAGGTATTTTGTGTATTGCCATCGACCATTCAGTGAGAAGGAAAAACATAACATTAAAGTATTGAGCTAGTTCTGCTTTATAAATTCAATCAAATGTGGATAAGCCTTTATGAGAGCTGCGAGTGTTTCTGTATTTTATTTCTTTGTTACACTAGCTGCTCAATATCTCTTTATTAAAGCAATATTTTTCACCGAAATTGCCACCAGCTGATATTACTATCTTGCGGGGATCAACTTATCTGGTTTTCACTTAGATATTGGTCGCCCTGTACGGCACTCAAAATGCTTTTAATTCTGGATAAGACTGGGATGATTGCAATGTTATATAGAATAGTGGAATTGCTGTATAGTATTTGATATAGTACACTGAATATGTTATTTGTTTTTTGACATGGAGAGAACATACAAACTCCTTGGCCAAGTTTCCAACCTGGAAAACCAGATTGTTATCCGCCATCTTGAATATGACCTTATCATCATCTGAGCTTTAGAATTTAATGTTCTAAACCTTTCAAAGTCATTACTGTTGTTTAAAATGTTCAGAAGCTACAAAAAACCCAAAATGTATGTTATCTATGTATTCTAGACTTCCCTGTCTCCATTGGGTAATGGTAACAATCAGTAGAACAGACACATTGGAGATGTTTTGGAATGGTTGATTTTTTTATGGGTGTCCCATTGTACTGTATATTGAAACCTCAACAAGAAGTGATTCTAAAGATCAAGAAGAGAATAGTTTTCAAAGTGAGACATTAGAACAATATTGTACCTTCTTAGCCATCGATGAATACAGAAAGTTTGGAGTTTACATGATCCCCTTTATTGGCTAACTGAAGTAATTAAAGAAGCAAGCTTTCGGGAAGTCTCAGATCCCTTCTTCAGGCTGATAAAATTCAGTTTTTTGAGACTCCCGTTTATACACAAAGTCACAAGCACATAAATATTTTAACAAAAACAACTGTTTTCTCTTGACACACTTGACTGATGGAGGTGAAGGGTTGGTGGAGGTCATCATCAGAGTTAAGGTAGCCATACAAGAGGTGATTCTCCCTTGATAGATGACTTCAGCGGGATGATGTCAGCTGGCCTCTCAGCTGATCGGCGGGAACTCTTTGTGTGCCAGCCATTACTTTCAATGGGGACAGCCGTCCAGGTGCAAATCGGGCTGTGTATGGCTACCTTTAAAAGGAGTTATTAGGGGTAATAGAGTGAGGCATTGAAGAACTTCCCATCACCTCCTATCCTGGTTAAAATGGTTATGTTATGATATAAAGAGGTTTCACACTCTCTATATTGTCACATAACCATTTTAACCAGGACAGGAGGTCTATCCATACTCTGTATGTACCTCAAAAGTCTACTTACACAATGGTGGAGCCTGTAAGATAAGGGCGAAAATAGTCCATTGCTATATTGCATTGCTATAGATGTTACCCGGTATACAACAGGGACAATATTGCACACCTGACCCTTACCTAAATCTGAACCCACCACCACCCACCACCACCACCACCACTACAAAGTCCATCAAGTACAATCTGATTACTTATATGGTGCTATGTCTTCTTTTAAACATACATCTTCATATCCATTATTTCTCTTTAGCCGGTGATCCCGCAAAATTTTACTCATCTGCTTATTTTACCGACAGAGGAGCGTGGAATTCCAAGAACAAAGGGGCGGCAGTAATATCAGGGAATTAGACGAATGAGGATTTCTGCCTTTGTTTCCGGTAGTAAAATAGTGCTTAATGGGAATAATTACCCCTGCTTTATACAAATCATTGGGGGTGGTTCCTAAAACGGATGGTAAAATAAAATTTTTAACACAATAGCCATTCAAAGCTTAGCTTATTGACTTCAAAAATAGATGTGTGATTGGTTGTCATGATTAGACGCCCCACGGCTGCTTCCTCGACACCTCGCAGTTAAAGAAGAAGCATGGGCAGGTATTGTTAGGACATGCAATGGGTGTTCACTGGCTCTGATGCAGAAGTATTCAATATGTTATATAGATAAATTATAGATACTACCAGTGATACTACTAAAATTATTATATATACTGTAGAGGGTTGTACTGTATTGGCCAAATATTAAGGGAAAAAGTTTGGAGTTTTGCCACCCAGTTTATGGGTTCAAAGGGAGCCTCTACTGCTAGTGTATAGACATACACTGTTGTTCCCTGCCTCCTGCCACTGCCCTTTTTGTTCGAACGGATGGAATGGAACAAAGCCTTGCCTCCTGGGATGTTGGCCTTTTGGCTTAGCTGGAGGAATACAGGGTTAATTCTGCATGGTCCAGCCTTGTACACTTTGCTAGAACATGCTATATAGTCACTTTATATGCGAATGGCAGTGTTTCTTACTATTTTTTTTTCTTATCCATATTTTGTCACAGGTACGTGCTCGCATCTTTGGCTGAGTTTCCACTGTGTTAAGGGAGTTCAGGTCGGTTGCATTGCGTTGTATTTTTGTCCATGCCTCATAGGGAATGCATGGGGCACATAAAAAACTCAAGCATATGCCTTTTTTGATGTGCGGGAGGGGAAAAAATCCCCCTGACGGTGCTTAACTTAAATGGGGGGGGGGGCTACAAGGCAAAATCAACCAGGAGTATGTCGGATTGCACAGTGATGCCACATGCTGGTGCACAAAAGGGTGCATCCCCCGATCAGCTGAGGGGCCGGCTACAGCAGGGTGACGTCATTCTGCTGCAGTGGATCCCTCAAGAACCAAGGGGGAATCGCTTTGTGTATGTGCACCTTTCATGCAGTGGAAACATAGCCTAATGCAGTGGTTTTAAACCCTTTTCAAACCCCGGAAGCGACACTCCACACCCTCACTTCCAGCACGATCAAGTATAATGTCTGCTTCCTCCCATTCCCACTCCGCTTGTGATGATGATGTTGCGCCCCATCCCTCTCCCTCCTAACTTCTCACCCCCATCAGCACTTCAGCTTGTAAGCAGCAGCTATGATGTTTTCAGGGAATGCGGCGACCCCTCTCAAATGGGGGTCCCACCCATAGGTTGAGAATTGCCTAATGGAGAATTGGCCTAATGGATCGAAAAAAGAAAATATATATAGTGTTATAGTGCATATATATAGTGATAATTTCTGCATACCAAGTGTATATAGTGCTGTGTGTTTATATAGTCCCAGCATGAATATAGGTACAGGACATGTTGTATATATTGTCCATTGTAAAAAAATAAATAAAAAAGAACTTCAAAAACATTCCAACTTCTGTACCAATGAAAAGCCAATTTTGTCCTGAAATAAAACAAAGTGTGCTGATATATAAAACATGTATATTCATAATGTTACATGAACCTAAAGTTGCCTTGTTCCCTCGTTGCATATTTCACGATTCATTCTTTGTAGGTTTGTTCCTCACCGGAAAAACAACGGAGCGAAGTTTATTGGCGACCGAGAGGTCGTAACGGCGTTTTCTATAAAGCGCAGTAAAGCAGCCCGCAATATAAATGCAAAACCAACCCCGACCAATCTAAGGTCAGAAGTGTTGCGTCGTTATCAGAAGCAGCTAAATGAGAAGGACTCTTATTGTCTGGTGTTTCACAAATGTGCTGACTGCTCCAACACCTTCACGTATAATGCTCGCCTCCAGCCACATGATATTGGGTGAAATATATATTGTAGTAATAATTCATAGTAATGGGAATTCAATATCCGCCATGTGTTGCATTCTGAGATTAGAAGTGGGCGAAGACCGTTGTGTTCTAAACGCATTAAAAAGACATTAGCAAATTAGATTCAATTGCACCTCGCAGTGGATTTCCAGCAACAAAAAATAATCATTTAGGTTGAACAAGTCAGAGGACCGGTTGCCTGGCGGACGGTCCCTGACAGTCGCTTCTCCCGCTGACTCTGCGTCATTGATCTGACTTATGGCTTTCATAAATGCAATCGTCTGCTAAATGAATGAGCTTATTACTACGCTATGACTTTTTAAACAGCGCCGGTGATAAATGGCTTCCCTTCAAACAGTAATGAACTCTTATACATTTTAAACATTAGATTTTAATAACTTTCTTCTGCTATTCATCCTAACAACTTCCTGTTTGTAATATTTTTCTTTCGGCGGACGGTGATGCATGGCAGGACCATTTATATCCCAGTACATTATGCCGTTCTGCTAATTCGGAATACAGCCATTAGGTACCTTCTGCTATATCAAACTCTTTTGTCTTCTGCGGTGTCTGCAGATCCTGGTGTCTTTCCGGTTGTCTGTTGGCAAATTGATTTTGTATGGAGGAGCCTGGTAAGATCTATTAAGAGATCAGGTAACCTAATTTAAAGGGCCATTCCTCCTTAATAGTGATATTGTTAGGATCCGAACACAGGGATGCTCCGACGCCTGGTTGCAGCTCTACCTGCTGAGCCACCTCACAGTCTGACTTCACACCTTGCTGGATCCCTTGGACCTGGATACCAAGTTACCTAGTTCTCATGAACCCTTGTCCCCTCCCATGGACTTCCTATAAAAGCCAGGTCCCAACTTGCATTCAATGCCAGATTATTGTGCCTTGCCAATAACTCGCTCGGTCTCCTCATCGTGCTCCCATTGCTGATAACTTGTGTACCGAACCTTTGGTACTGAACATTGACTACTCTACTCTCATCGCTCCATTCCTGACGTGACACCATTGGCTATTGACCCGGCTTGGATTTGACTACTCTTTTGCTTGTTCCCTGACTGTTACCTGTGTTTGTGTTCTGTTCTTGGACTGTGATCACCTGTGTTCTGATTGCTGTTTCAGCCGCTGGACTCTGAGCCTGAACTGAGATCGTTACAGATATTTTAGCTACAGGTGGAAGAGTCCAGAAAAGGGCAGCAAAAAAAGGTCTCATCAGCCTCATGCAGAGAAAGAGGGACATGTGGACCTTAAGAAGAGCAGAATCTACAGGGGAGCCCACACTTGTTTGGATTGTGAGCTACTTTTAAATAGACCGAGGTCAACATGATCTTTGAACAATAACAATGGTAGTATAAAAGATCAGGGTGATAAGATGTGTTATTGGACGTTGACCACACCATCTGATCTTGATGAATCTTGTGATAAATGGCTGTAATAGTCTTTTCAGCGACTTTCTGTTTTGCTTTGATTTTATCTTTACCATTGTTATTAAAATGACTAATGTTTTATGTATAACACCGATGTCTTATTGGATTTCACTTACTAATGCCTGCCATACACCCACAGACGGGTGCAGACAGATGAGCTCTGGAATGCAGCATGATGACGTCATCACGTTGCCCTCTGGGGCTGCTTTAATCTGCCGGGCACCCTTTGTGTGCTGGCCATTACCTTTAATAAAGACGCCGGTCTTCATTGAAGTTAATGGCATCGGTCGGCATTGGCCAGAGAACATCGGACATGTCCGTTCTCTGGCCGGCCGAGCTGTGGGGCCACAGGGATCTGTCGTCCCATGTGGGCACACGCCGATTGGCAGCCGATTTTGCCGACGGCGCGAGCGCGCACTCCCGTCGGTCAATGGTAAATATAACAATGGTAAATGGTTATGGTAAATATATATATATTTGTTGTCTGTCACTGTGCAAACAGACCATATCCAGTGGTAAATGTGCCAGGGGTGTAGTTTTTGTCTGCTACAGTCCGTTACTGTGCAGTTTTTGTTTTGGGATCCTTGACTCTGGGATGGGAGGGAAGGAACTGGGTGGGCCTTCCTATTCCATCCAGGAATTTACACCTGCTGGACATCAGGGAGGGAGTGGGGTGTGCAACATAAGTTGCTGAGACTAGAGTGTCAGTGCTCAGGGCTCACAAGGAGTGTGGGGCCCAGGACTGTGGCTGCTGAAGCAGTGGATACAGGGGGGCTCACAGGGAGTGTGAAGCCCATGCCTGTTGCTGCTGAAAAGAAGAGCCAAGGACAATATTTTTGGTTAAATGTTTTTGAAAGTCAGGAGGCTTGATATTTTCAATTGACTTTTGTTTGGATTGCTATTAACCCCTGCAAGGGCAAGGTCTATGGTGGACTGTTTGCAATAAATATGGGCAGGAATCCCTAAAGAAACACGTTCCTTCGCCCCTCTGGAGGGAGCCCGAGCTGATGTTTCGCCCCTCCAGCATCATTGATTAGGTGGGGGGTGGCTGCGTTATTAAACTCCATTGAAAGGAGGTGGTGCTGTTTTTTTTTTTTACCATTGATGTGAAGGGGAAAGGAGGGAGGGGGGGGGGCTTTTGTAGAGAAAAAAGTGCACCACATGTCCAAAACACAGAGGGTTTTTTTTTATATTTATATTATTTATTTGAGTTTTTGTTATATTTGCACCCTTAAAGCCCAGATGTATTTAAAAAGAGATATAAATACTGACCATACTATAGATTAAATAAATATATTATTTACTTTGCATAACAGCATGAACATGTATGACATAATGTGACTCTGGACATTTTTGCCCATGTTGGCCATTTTGGCCTTGTGGTAACGCGATCTACCACAACTGGACATTGAAGGTAGAAGTTGAATCTGATATGTAGCTGAGAGAAACTAGGCACTATTATGTTTTTGTGTGTCTATCTTCCACCTGATAATCTGCTGTTATAACATCAATTACGAGATACATCATCTAGAGGCAATACTGACCGCAAGGGATCATTACAGGTCTGAACTGAACTAAAGACTTAAATTGAACCTGTTGGGTAGAATAATACCTTCAATGTGTCATCCTGCGGAGAAGCACTGGGGCCACTAATGAGCCCGTTCTTTGATTGAAGTCCTCAAACCTGGTATTAGTTAAGTCTTTGGAATGCCCACATGTGCTTGGATCTAATTGGTTGACCATGCACTAAACAGTACGTGATGCCTTACTAAGCCCTGATGTAGAGAAGGAGCTGTCTATGGTAAGCAATATATATTTGATATGTTCTGTATTTTCAAAAATATATTTTATTTCTTTAAATTGGAAAAAATTATGCAACGGCTATTTACTTTTGTTTACAACTGGTGGGAGTAGCAGACATATTCTCAACTGAAAATGTTGAGGAGACTTTAGGCCCCCATACACGGGTCCCTATCCCATCGGATACCGGGACGATCGATTCCGGGCACGTGCACGCCAATCGATCGTCCCGGAATCGCGTGAAGCCCACCTTGTCCGTCCGATCACGTCCGATCGTTCGGGGGCCCAGAATCGGATCAGACAGAGAACCAACATGTTGGTCTTTCTGATCCGATTCAGCACACATCAGGGGGAGTTGCCATTTGGGAAGTAAGCGATCGGACACGGAATCGTCCAGGAATCCGTGGGACAAGGTGGTATGTAGCGATCGGACAGACTTAATTGGCCGTTCGATCGGACCTCCGATTCCCGCTGAGATCGCCGGAATCGATCGGATAGGTCATCGATCGGCCATGGAATCCGACAATGTATGGCTAGCTTTTAGGACAGGTTAGTGGGACTTGAGAAAAAGTTGATGGCACTTGAGGACAGCTTGGTGAAGCCAGAGGACAGGCTGGTGGGACTTGACTTGAGAACAGATAATAAAGTCTCACCAGTGTGAATTTGATGAATACAGAGTCCTGTAATATCATTTTACATTTTGCCAGGAGTTTTTTATATATATAAAGCTGAATGACCCTTGATATCTCTGAGGCAGTTTGCATGCCACAAGTTTATAACTACCACCCTTGCAGCACTGAGTCCCCAGAAGCGAGTGTTCCATAAAATAAGGCTGCCATGGGGAGATCGCTCATGACAGTCCCTTTAAGACACTTTGACTAATAAGGTCCTTTGTGCTCACTGTGCGCACCTGTAAAAAAAAAAAAATCATGAACCGTAGTATAACAGTATGAATATTCACAGAGACCCTGAGCTGTGTGTTTTATTATGGATGAGAATATGCTGAATATTTAATAGGCTGCTGGGTGGCCAGTCATGAAGATGAAATGCATATTAATTATCCCATTACCAAATTCCAGAGCTGAAGTTGATTAAGGTGAACAGTAGGATAGTAAATTACAAGCCCTGGTCCTTCTCGCTATTTACGACGTCTATCCACAGCCCGCGTTTAAACCTCATTTGAATATTGTAGCCATCAGCAGTGCCTATACCTAGTGCAGCGCTCCTACACTCAGACACCCTGTCTACTCCAACCCAGCGCCAATCCAACTTCTCTAGACAAGTAAAGTACATTTTATACTTCCTCAGCTATCTTTATTTCACTTTCCCGAAATTTGTCTGTTTGGGAACTTCCACATGGCAGCGAAAGTTCAAAGCAGACTTTCAGAGAGCATTATTCCATAGCCTAGCATGTGGTTACTCAAGGCCCCCATACAGGTCTAGATTTTCCTTTCAATTAACTTAAAAAGATAAATTTTATTGGGTCAGCAAAATCTGTGATAAATAGTGATCTATGCCAATTGTAGTAACAGATATTTGATCGATTTTTTTTTTGATCGACTGAAAGTGTAATTGAATTAAGGTTCAAGTTCAATACAGATTAAAATTTTCCTGCATGTCCAATCATTTTTCGATAATGTTCCCAATTTTAATAGTTTTAGGCCGATCTAACCATGTGGGCATCAACAAGAAAAAGTGATTGAATTAAGTTGATTAAATAAAAAATCTAGACGTGTATGGGGGCCTCAAGCGATCACTGGGATGAGAGCGGTGATTTTGGTAAAATGGCCGTGCCTATAATAAAGCCGAAACTTTCATTTCACTTTTTTAAATAATAGATTCTGGTGACAAAGACGTTTCTGTATCAGAAGACATAAAAAGTCCAATGCATACTTAAGTCTGCATTAATTCTAAAGGCCCCCATACACCATACAATCTTACCATACAATTTCTGTACAATCCACTTTTGTTCTACCA
>CM070035.1:11919706-11946343 GCA_036250615.1 Ptychadena robeensis | reverse complement strand
CATAGTTGTTGGTAGATCTAATGGAAATTGTATGGAGTAATCTAAAGGTGTATGGGGGGGCTTTATGCATTTTCCAAACTTTCTTCTGAATCACACACTTTAAATTGAAAGTTTAGAAAATGTAATCTTTCAAGTTTGGTCTCAACTAATGTTCAACCAAAAGAGCAGAATGAGGGTATGGCAGGATGCAGAGCCTATAGAGTTGCAGATCTCCAAAATGCTATACTGTCCTCTTGTGTCCACTCATAAACCACAGCATTAATGTTAGGGGTTCATACATTGGTTTAAATATTTATTGTGAGATAAAGTTTCTACTGAAGTTTCACCTCTGCCTGGAAATTCATAAAAACAGATGGTGATTTGAGGACAGATTGGTAGGACTTGAGGAAAAGTTGATGGAACTTGAGGACGGTTTGGTGGTAATTGTGAATAGCTTGGTAGGTGAGGACAGGTTGGTGAAACCAGAGGACAGGCTGGTAAGAGTTGACAGATTGACAATTGACAGGACAGATTATAGAGGGTACCCAGTGTCTCACCAATGTGGATTGACTATCTGCTTGGTAATTCATTTATTTTGTTGTTGGTGGGGTTTGAGGACAGATTGGTGGGGTTTGAGAAAAGGTTGATAGGACTTGAGGACAGGTTGGTGGGACTTAAGAAAACGTTGAGGTGACTTGAGGGAAGGGTTAGTGGGACTTGAGAAAAAGTTGATAACACTTGAGGACACTTAGATTGTAATTGAGGATAGCTTGGTGAAACCAGAGGACATGATGTTGGGAGTTGACTTGAGAACAGATTATAGAGGGTACTCAGAGTCTCACCGGTGTAAATTGATTATCTGCTTGGTAATTAATTTATTCTGTTGGTGGGACTTGAAGACAGTTTGGTGGTAATTGAGGACAGCTTGGTGAAACACGAGGACAGGCTGTTGGGACTTGACTTGAGAACAGATTATAGAGTCTCACCAGTGTGAATTGACTCTGCCTGGAAATGTATTCATTCTGCTGGTGGGACTTCAGAATAGGCAAGTAGGACTTGAGGACAGGCTGGTAGGACTTGAGGACAGGCTGGTGGGACTTGAGGACAGGCTGGTGGGACTTGAGGGCAGATTGGCAAGACTTGATGATTGGTTGGTCGGACTTTGTGTTGATGGTCAAAGGTGGCTTAGATTTGTTGAGATGTATTTGAGATCCTTCTGAATTCATTGATGGTTGATCTGACATAAAGTTGATGGTATTCTTTATTACATCATGCTGCTTTAAGCTGCTCTTTGCTGTGCACAAGTTTAGGCACACACCATTAAAGTTTTAAAAATGTCCACTTACTGGACTTAAAGAAGTATTTTCATCACGGATAATATATATCACTCTTGCCCATAAAGGCTTCACTGGGTGTGTCTGGGAAAACCTGTTTAAAAGCATCCAAGGTGAACTGGACAAAGCCTTGAGGGACAGGGCTGTGTTCCTTTGCTATATTTCTGGACTTGTCGTGAGTGATGACTGGAGTGGACCTTTGAAATCTCATTAAAAGCATAAAACTTGTTAAAGTGGAATAAGAAAACATAAACAGGAGCTGACGACATATGGCCCATCAAGTCATTGGCTTCTCAGGAGTGATGATCATTATCTCAAATTATGCCTTTGCCATTGAGAGTGTTTTAGTAGCGCGTGTCGCGGGGATGAAGTATTTACTATCCTCCTCACCGCGTTCCCTGAGCGTGAAAAAAAAATAGCATTCACCTGCGGGAGAAAACAAGGAAAACACATTGCGGCAAGACAGGTTTCTTATCGTCTCCGTGTACAAACAGACGCGCGCCAAGTCGGCAGACGAATGGAGAGCATAAAAATGACGGGCAAGGAGGGAGTCGTGAAATGACGGGCCGCTGTATAAACAGGGAGCGTCTGTTCTGAGGGAAATACCTCGCCGTGTTTAATAGAAGAGATCAAAAATGAACTAATTGCAAAGGTGCTGTTAGAAAAAAAAAATCATATATTACTGCGACTGCAGATATAATAAATACGCTTATTAGGGCGCCTTCAATTAATACAATGCCATGAATTTGCGCTGCCATAAGAAACAACATGAGTGCCTGCAGGCTCGTTAATGTTATTCATTATGGTTTTCCGTTTGGGCAACGTGGACAAAAAGTTTACATTGACCTATAACGTGCAACCCTAGGCAAATATATGAAGTCGGTGGATTGCTACCGTATATACTCAAGTATAAGCCGAGTTTTACAGCCCAAAAAACTTGCTGAAAAAGCCCCCCTCGTCTTATACTTAAGTATAAGTCCTACTTACCTGTCCGGGTGTTTGATGGTTGCTGGTTCGCAGCCGCTGCCAGCCTTTGTGAATGCTCCCATGTTTTTCTGACATCGGCTGGTGAAATGTAAGCAAACTTGGATGTCAGTGCCATTTAGTGGACTATTTGTTAATTCTTTAATGGAGAAGGTGGAAAACTCCCCTACTTATTATTATTAGTTTTATTATTATTATCTTGTATTTATATAGCGCCAACATATTATGCAACACTCAACAGAGCATATATAGTCATATCACTAACTGTCTCTCAGAGGAGCTCACAATCTAATGTCCCTACCATAGTCATGCATATGTAACTAGCACAGTCACAGGTCACATGTAACTAACATAGGAGAATCTTTATTTGGGGAAGCCAATTACCTACTGTATGTCTTTGGAGTGTGGGAGGAAACCTAAGCACCCCGAGGAAACCCACACAGACACGGGAAGAACATACAAACTCCTTGCAGATAGTGCCCAAGCCTGGGATTTGAACCAAGGACTTTAGCACTGCATGGTCTGTGTGCTAACCACCTAAACCATTGTGCTACTAAATAAGTTCCCATTCCATGTATTAGCCCCAATAATAATAATAATAATAATAATAATAAAAAAAATACTTCTTAAATGTAAACTTAGTTTCATATTTGAATCAGAAGAAGTGCAGTGAAAACCCATCCTGTAAGTTCTCTTAACTTTATTGAGGATGTGGCACTAAGATTCACCTGTTTGATTCATTCCTAGGGTAATGGTGCTTTCTCTATATTTTTTCTCATTTAGAAAACTCTACTAAATGACTTTCTGCGCTCCAACGGGTCAACAATCATACACCCATCTGTATGGGCACCTTAAGAGTCAAGTATACAGCAGATATCTAAGATGGGAAACCTTGTGCGCCTAAGTTGGGTAGGCGACTTGGAGTATTGTGTCTCCCCGGTCAGATGGGGGCTTGATTATTGGTGAAGACTGTAGTGGAGATTGGGGTATCCAACCTAAGCTATGGACCAGTGATCCCTCGGAGACCCATACAATAATCAACTCTTACTCCAGATGGGTGTAATCTGATATTGTTTGCAAAACTTTTAAAATGGGTTTAGGGCCCACACTTATGAATGTGAGCCCTTTAAGTCACACAGAGGAGAATCCAGTAGAACATAACTATAGAATACACACGTGTGATGAGTGTGTCATTGTTATTGTGGCATCCTTCACGGTTTATATTTTATTGGCGTTTTGTTTCTTTCTTCGCAATCAACATTGATGTAGATAAAGGGGAACAAAGAGAGAAAACAGCTGCGGAGTATTACGGTGGCTGAAAATGATTTTGCTGCACTAAGCAACTCCCACCTCGATCAGGAGAAATAAAAGGATGTAGAGGAATGGAAATGGAGCCATTAGAACAATAGGAACATTTTAACAATTATTGAGGACAGATGTAGAGGATGAAAGTTAACTGTACCACAATGGTGGGAGATTACTAAAAGTTGAACTCTAGTCTTAGCTTTTAGCTGGGAACAGACAGCTCGATATAGGAGCCGTTCGAGATTACCTGCAGCAGCGCGATGACGTCACTGCACTGCTGCCTGATATCGAAGGAGCTGGGGGCGCAGCACTGCTGTATCTCCAGCTCAGCCGATGCTTTGCATGAAGACCCACAGTTTCCATGCAAAACAATGGACATCAACTGTGGTTTACGGTCTTGTCCAATATCCCTGTTTTGGAGTGGGATTGATTGGTCCTGCTCGAAAACAGGGATGGCCCCATATGATATGGGCCATATAGATGGGCGTGAGCGCACACAATCTGGCCCATATCTACACGTGTGTTCCCTGCTTTTGTCTTCTACAGTTGGAAGGGTTCCTCTCATGTAGAGAATTCCACTGCATACAGCCACATAGTATTCATTTTAAGTTAAGATGGTTGAATTTCTTCGACTTGCTGACTTTCTGACTTGATTGCAAAGCCCCTGAACATGATGATATCACCAAAATTGATGTAGAGAAGGGTTGTGGAAACATTTGGAAAAAAAATATTGCTCTAACACATGTAGTTTTTGCAGAAATTAAGTTCCGTCCACTCGAGATTTGAGCTCCGACACTGCAAACTCACCAATCCGCGTGGTGGCTCCTATCTCCTGAAGAGGCTGCTGCAGGAGAGCGGGTCCCTCTCCCCCTTCCCCAGAGTGATGTGATGACATCACATCGGTGCAGCAGTGGGAAATTTAAAAGTTAATTGCACAAAAACAGTTTTCTATGAAGAAACTGTTCTCAGTGTGATTCCCCAGATGTGCCCCTTTGAAGTTAACCCTTTCTCCCCTGGTGTGATGTTACCAGGTACATCACACCAGAGGAGAGAGGGTGCCAAAGGGATGTACTGGATGTAGTGATAACTGTATCCAATACAATTCAAAGTAAAAAAAACAAAACAGATTTCCAATTGAATTAAAACATTATTATAACCAAATATAAATACATACCGTTTTGAAATATTTTTACATAATTGTGTGTTTCAAACATTATTATAGTCGGGATGTCTATTAGACCCTTGTACGGACAGATTTTGAGAAGTAACAGGCCTACAACATAAAAGAAATTCCATTAAAGTCTATGGTGCGTTTTTGGTACAGAAATCTGGACCTCAGCCGTGTGCTAGGGAGGTTAATACACACAAGTCACATGGGGTAAATTCTTTATTTTCATGGATCCATTGAATTGGCTTTATGAATTCACCACCCTCAAAATACCTAAAATCCATTCAAAAAGCTTTGCGACCTGAAACAATTTTTTTGTTTAATATATGTGACAGGTTTATCTTGAGGATCAAATCTACACCTAGAATGGAAGTGTAACAATCTACACATAAGGTAGGACGCATGTATTAGGGAAAGTGTCTACTTAATGATGACATAGACATTTGTATTCCACATGCCGTGGGGGTCATCAGACATTGTCAGGAGTGTCCCAGAACAACATGTCGTCTGTCAGCTGGAATCATGCAACCAAGCCAAAGCATTTCTATTACAACCTATCCGATCATAGGCTGATCCTGCCAAACTCAGCTGGATTAGGCAGAGATTATCTCATAACTCCCAACCGTCCTCCCGGACCCAGATCCTCCTCATGCACATTCATGATTGGCAGTCCTGCGTAAGGGCCCCCATACACCTTTAGATCTCTTTTTTTTTACCAAAACCATGTAATATGAGGGACTTTCTATACCATCAAGTCTACCTGTGTTCAATCGCAGAGGACCCGGCACTACATAGTTATTGGTAGATCTAAAGGAAATCTGACAGAGAGATCTAAAGGTGTATGGCCTGCTTTTGGCACATTATATTGAGTGAATATGATCACAGTTCTCCTTAATGGGAAATAGTAGGGTGGGGGGGGGCGGATAATATTCCTAAATAGAAAAAAGGGGGGCCCTGCAACAAAGTTTGGAAACCCCTGCTGTAATGTATTCAGTAACTGTATATAGCAGAAATGTGCTCAGCAGAGGGATATACAGTCGCTCAGAAAAGTAAGTACACCCCTGACACTGTGGTAAATTTATAATATCATTTCATGGGACAACACTGGAGATATGACACTTTGATATCATTTATAGTAGTTGTGTACAGCTTGTACATTTGGGGTCCCCTTAAAAAAAACTCAACACACAATCATTCATGTCTAAACCTCTAAATCTGACTTTGGATTATTTGTCATATTCGTTAAGAATAAATCTGTTCACACCACAATCAGCTACAGAGATTAGTGATGTATTTTGATGAAGCGGATAAATGAATAGTATCCGTAATTATATTTACATCGGAGCCCATCTCTCATATAACTGAATTCCTATTAATCTTCAAATGTATTTCTGCCGAGATATTTTAGAAAATGAAGAATTTTAACTTCTTACTAGAATGATTAATTACTCAAATGTATTTCTGTTGGTGTAAAGGTCAGGCTGAATAATAATTAGATTAGTACATTAATTCCATTAGCGATCTGAAAACTGAAAAAAAAAAAAACAGTTGCTCTTGGCTGTTCCTATAAAGTCAGGCCCATTCCAGCCTTGTGTAGGTCTTCAGTCTGCTGTCTGATATCCTTGGACAGAACTATAGCAGGGTACACACATGTGGATATGGGCCAGATCGATGGCCGATTCGAGCATTGTGCATGCTCACGGCCATCTATCTGGCCCATATCATATGCGGTCATCCCAGTTTTCGCGTGGGACCAATTAATCCCCCTCGAAAACAGGGTTACCGGACATGACTGTTAATCATGGCTGATGTCCATTGCTTTGCATGGAGACTGCGGGTCTCCATGCAAAGCATCGGCTGTGAAGGGTGTGTTCTACTACTTAACATGTAGTTTTTGCATAAATTAAGTTAAAAATTAAAAAAATGTATTTTGGTGACAAGTTACTTTGAGTTACTCACAAAGTCAGTTGAAATGTATTGAAATCTTTGTATTAGTATTGGGAGCCCCATGCTTTGACCCAAATATGTGTGAACATCAATATGTGTGAACACCTCTTTACCAGGGGTGTGTAGATTGAGGTGTGGTTGTGGACAGTTTTTGGTAGGACCTGGTAGAACCTCAGATACACAGCAGCATATGAGTGGTAAACACAAGAGTCTCTCGCTGTCCTTTGTGCGTTATCTCCACAGACATCAAATGATTTCCTTCCAACCCAGGAACTACACAAATGGAAGCAAGAAAATACAATGACAAAATTGCTGGTTTACATGATCTCATTTTCTACAACACCAGAGACGTTCTCCTACACGAACGCCTCGCTGGAAAGGGCTAGGCCTTTTCTTCCTGCTCGGCTCCCATAATTCTCCCCTCCCATAAATCAATGGCACGTTTGCTCTGTTCATTACCATACAAATGAAAATTCCGACCCACTGTATCCATTTAGAGTTGACCTGTGTGACATTCCATACGGGTGTATCATTTTATCACTGAACATTACAGGGCTCAGACAAGATCAAGCGATAATGCTGGAAATAGTGTGTTGTGACAGCTAGCCAAAGGACATTGATAACCCCCCTATGTTCTCAGCCCTTATCTCTCACATACTATTACATGATACCATTTTATTTCATTTGAAATTGAATCTCTGGAGCTGTCATGGTGACACGGGTCTGATGGAGTGGGATAGTCTCTAACCATGCCAGCCAACATAAACATTAGAGTTCATTTTGGTGGCACCCGTTTCTCAGAAATCACACTGGCAAACAAACTGGGTACTTTTAGGTGGTCATAACGTAATAATGAATCAAAAAGTAAAATTTTCTTCAAATAACGTGACAGTTTTAATCACAAAATATAGAGAAGATCCAATACAGTCCTCGAAGAGGTAGATCTTGACATCAATATATTAATAACAATCCAATATTGCACAAAAAACCTGTGTATTGACCTCTACGTGTTTCGCGGTTTTGAGCCACTTCTTCAGGAGGATTTACCAGAAGGTAGGTCAATTCTAAAGGAAAGAACAAACAGTGGCTGTCAGTGAAATATAGACAATACTAAGGGTGTTAACCTCGTAACTGGTGGGCAATTTAAATACTTACCTGAATGTGAATCGATCTAGTGGGGTCCCGTCCCGGGGCAAGGCATGGGAAGAGGGGGGAGAGAAGGGAGAGAGGTAGGGAGGGGACAGAGAAGCGATAGGGACACAACGCGATGGGGGCGGTGCCCAGCAGTGGCAAAGAGCAACGCGGGGAGGAGGAGGGGCGGATGGCTAGCCAACAGACCCAGTCATATCAAAAGGTGTACATATACCTAAACATGCCTTCGGAAGTGTTTTTTTAAATATATACCGCCTATCATCTCTTCTTTGTGTTAAACGGTCTTTGCCATGGTTATGAATTCTGTAAGAACATGTGGAGATAGGTTGACAGATGTCTATGTAAGCCTAGACCAGGGGTAGGTAACATTTTTGACATGTGAGCCACATTGGCTTCTTAAATTTGATAAAGGGGCCGGACCAAGAGCCTGTAATGGCCGACCTGGCTATAGAGGTGGCAATTTTATGGATCAGCCGCATCCCTTATGATGGCGGTGAGGTGTAATAGGTAATGTGTGACAGGGAGGTTGTTATCTTTACTGCGCTTAATTAATCCCTACAGACTGCCTGTTGTCACCATGTGGATGTACCCACTGTGTCATGATCACTCCACCGCATCAAAGAAAGCTAATTGGGCCTTAAGCTGGCCATACACCTTTAGATCTCTCTGTTAGCTATCCTTAAGCTCTACCAACAACTATGTAGTGCCGGGTCCTCTGTGAATGAACACAGGTAGCCTTGATGGTTTAGAAAGTCCCTTATATTACATGGTTTTGGTAAAGCAAAAGGAGATCTAAAGGAAATCTGACGGAGAAATCTAAAGGTGTATGGTCAGCATTAGTTTGCCCACCCCTGGCCTACACCATGACAATCATGGGCCCTTTTAATGGAAATACAAGCCCATCCCTATGGAGATATAACCAGGCATTAAGAAGTGCCAGAAGGCAATGAAGGTGGAACCCACAACCTACTAGGAGCAGAGTATTAGGACCCATCAGCTCCATCATATCAGACTATATATGACTATTGAAAACACAATAAATTACACCGCGGTAGCCTAATGAGAGCTGCCAGGATGCAATTTTTTGTGATTTGTATATTACTCTTTGGGATGTTGGCAATCTTAGGGCTTGTTTCCACTGATGCTGTTTGCTGCTGTTGTATCCACGTGGCTGCAGCCCCTCCGACCGCATCTATAGGCAAAGCATCTGCCAGGCTCCACTGGTGCGTCTGGGTGAGGATGTGGATGCGCTGCGGTTCCGAACGCTCGCTACAGCTTTTTCGTGCGGAAACCACAACCGGCCGCATCCCTTAACATGGGGGCTGCCCAGGGTCTGCATCCAAACGCACGGACGTCCGCGTGCATCTGCATGACAAACAGCTTGGGGTGTGTGCGGGAGCCGCTGCAGCCGCGCGGATACAACCGCAGCAATCCGCATCAGTGGAAACAAGCCCTTACTTGGTTAAACATCAGGGATCTCTCTCTAACCTGTAAGTTGGACCAATTCTTTATGGACTTAGTCAAAATAGTGGAGACCATGATGGACCCCCTGTGTGCTAAAGCTCTGCTCTTAGTAGATTGTGGTTTTCACCTCCATTGGCTTCTTCTATTAATTCTCCATGCCTGGTGGATCAGCCTAGGGATGTGTATCTACAGGCTACAAGGTTGTCACAGTCTAGGCTCATATAGACCTCTTATCTCCACAAGTTCCTGTAAGTCATGAGATGTGGATGTAATGGCCTATCCAGTGGTGATATGGCCTTTTAACTGATGTAATAAAGTTGCCATTCTAACCTCACTACTTACGTTTGTGTATGGTTTCTGTCCACGTCAAATCCCCTGAGGCCAGCCACCTCTGATATCGCAACCCTTGGTTTAATCCTTCTTTTTATGCAAATCTAATAATAGTTGTTAATATGACAGCAGGAAACTGGAGATGATGAAGTTTAACACATAGATACATGGCCATCTGGTATTCAAATATAAAAGTGTAAGTGGACTATCTGTAGCAATATTAAGTACTGCTCCACTCAAAGCTCATACATAACCAAAAATGGGATGGGTTCTGTTGCTAAAAATGGCATGTTGGAATAATATCATCATGGAATTCAGGTTCAGTTTACATCTACTTGATGTTGTGTACAAAAGTTCATGGATATAATCTGTGGGGTACTTATAAAAGATCTGGAGCCGTGCTGTAATACCTAATTTCGCCAGCAGATGATGCTGCAGGTGATCTGGATCCTCCCGATCCCGGCACAGACAGAGGTTTTACCAGACCACATGACTTGTATTGGTACTGTACTCTAACACCTTGCCATTTTGGTACATATGCTAATTTTTATCTCAGCTCTAATGATTAATCAAGACGTATGAATATTAAAATGACATCTGGTCTGCAAAACAGAGCTCGCAGTGCATTCTAATACTAAAGGTGCATAATTTAATTATCAACCGCAGAACATATTAATATTTCAAATTCCGTCTGATTTGTTTGTGTACCGGGACTTTTGGGGATGTCTTGAAGAAAAAAAATGGAGCCTGTGATGAGGCCGGAGAGATGTAATTACAGAGAGTCTATAATTAGCCACGCAAGACCTCTGAGATCATGTAAATCGCAATCTTAGTGTAATCTAATACCATGTTAAGGATCAGCATGGGCTGCAGCTGGGGATATCTGCTGAACCGAATCCTGCAAAGAACCATACGAGTTGTCAAATGAAAGATCTGTAGGGGAACTCCAACCAGACCTGACCACTGGTCATCCTGGTGGTCTTTCCTTCAAGGTGGACACTTTATTAGCTTATTTCAAACTGACTCCATAACCCAGGGGGCCAGTCACATATAAAAGTTAGATTAAGTGTTTAACCCAAACGTAGCTTGGGCTAAATGAGGATAAGTGCATGGGGAATCTGAGTATCGGTGGTCCCTCTGCTCTCTTCTGAGTCCTCCTCTGAGTCCGGTGCGGGGGGAGGGTTAGTTGGGGGTTTTAAATAACCAAGCCTCAGCCAAAATGCTCAAAGGATTAATGAATACACAAATGCATATCTTTTTAATTACATAGATGGTGAGAAAGTTGAAGCAGCACAGGGAACCAGTGCCTACAAAGTTCATACACATGTGTAGATATGGGCAAGATTGATGGCCGCTTCGAGCGCTGACCCATATCATATACAGCCATCCCTGTTTTCGAGCGGGACCAATCAATCGCTAAAAAAAAGGGATATTAGACATGACCGTAAACCACGGTTGATGTCCTTTGCTTTGCATGGAGACCGTGGAGTGCAAAGCATCGGCTGAGCTGGAGACACAGGAGTGCATCACCCTGCTGCAGGGAACATCGAACGGCTCCAATATCGAGCCATGTGTTCCCTACTTAAAGGAGTAATTTAGACCTCTAAAGGTGCCCATACACATATAGATAGGTGCTCGCGATCGAAGGCCGTTTCAATAGCTGATGTCACGCTGTTCGCACTCTCGGCCATCGATCATGGCCATCCCAGTCTTTGAGCAGGATCAACCGATCTCACTTGAAGACTGGATGGTCAAACAGGTAAAGGGCATGTCCGTAAATCTCGATGGAATCCCATTCCTTTAGATGAGTCCCTGGCCTGATTGGACTGGAATCACACACCTAAAGTGGTGTGCCTAGAATGGGTCATCGATCGTGGACCCATCTATAGGAGTACGGGTACCTTTAGATGTACTTAAAGGCAGGCCAATGAAGTGTCAATGTGGTTTAAATCTGAGAATTAAATGGACAGTGATACAAATCTCTTAGCAGGTAATCCTGATTCCATTGTATATTTAAATATATATATATATATATATATATATATATATATATATATACTATGCTAAAGACAAACAATGCTACTATGCTAAAACAAAAAAATGCTTCACAAGCTTAAAAAAAATTTTTTTTTGGTTCTGGCAAAAGATTCCTCTGCTGCCAGTCTTCCTGTATCAGTTTCCAATGCTTGTGGTGTTAGTGGACACTAGATGGCGCTAGATATTTGTTTTCAATGCTGAAAATCGTTCTCAGGAGACTTGGGAAAAGAGGATTTTTAAGGCAGTGACATCTCCCTTCCCAAGCCTCATGGACGGGGGGGGGGGGATGCCACCACTTCACTTTGGGGGGAGGGGGGAGGGGAGAGGAGCGGCATGGGACAATTGTTATTTTACAATTAGTTTTGTTTTATTTGCTTTGACTGCACATAAGTGAGTATAGATCCAGTTTAATCTGTGATGTTGGCCTTATGCACGGATCTCTTCTGGTTCCTTTTGGCAAACCTCACCATGACATGTCTACTTATATTTTCTCTTTGCACCAACAAGAAAGCAGAAGGAAATCTAAAAGAAAAACAAACACAAGAAGAACATTGATCTGATATATATGAGAAAATGTTATTCCGATGATGCTGCGTTCGTTCTTGGACGTTTGCCTATATTGAAGGTAGAAACACGGGCAACATCAAACGTGACATGCCATGCTGTCTATCCGTTGCAATAACAAAGTCATTTTTGGAGTTTTCATTAGTAACCCCCCCCTCTTCCTCCTACAACATAGTTGTATCACCCGCTGCTCCTTCCGATTAGTAACGTTGTCAACTTTGATTCACAAACTTCAAAAGTTTATATAAGGCACAATTCACGTTTTGGGTGCTGCAAAGTTCAACTTATACTCAAGTATATACGGTATGTTGTTTTATTTGTAATTTATCTTAATATTTTACTCTAATACTTCCCTAGACACAGGATGACAATGCTGGCCAAGAGTGACTATATACTCCCTCAGAAGTACAGTATGGGGATCGTAGCCACCCTACTGGTAAAAAAATAAAGGAATTAAAGTGGATGTATACTCAAAAAAGAAAAAATATATATATATACTTACCTCTGAGCTGGTATGATGGTGGTGTAGCACTTCCCAATCCTAGAAAATATACTTACCTGCTGTTCCCTGGAATCAATGGAGATTTTCCATCTTTATCTTCCAAGCCTCCGGGTCGTAACTCAGGGTGCAATATTGTAAGTTGCCACTGGGGGCGTTTATAATGGTTTTCAATGCAGAAGAATGATCTCTCAGAGATGCTGGCTCTTCCACCCTACCGCAGCGCAGGGAGGGAGAGGGAGAGAGACGTTTTTTTTGGAGGGGGGTTTACGCATGCGCTAATATCATTACTTCTAGTGCCAATCATACTAAGGAGAAAATATGGTGGTAGGTCCACTTTAAATAATACAGTTAACAGCAGCTTCACCAGTTTAGACATTCATGAACACAGATGTGATTGTTTTAAAAGGAAACCCATTTCCATCACTTTATTTTCATACAAAAAGTTGTTATATCAGTAATTTCTTTTCTTTCTTTTTTTTCCACTCGAAATAATGTGCTTTTATCGGAGGAACGTTACTGTTAGAGAACCTTGCCACTCTTAACAATCGCTTGTTCCAAGGATGCAAGAATGGATCTGTGATTGCATTTAAGTTATTCTTTTCAGAGTCTTAAGCTGATTGCTCCGTGCTCCGGAGTTCCATTATGGAAATATGCTAAATAAAGATGCATAATAAGCCCACTGTATGTACAGGCGAGCCAGAGACAAAGGAGCAAACAGACTTATCCGTAATGCCATGTGAGGGCCTCCGAGCCCTTCTCTCTGGGGACGCCGGGGCAGGGAAAATATTCGGAGGCGCTCGGCATACAGTGGTGACTACACAGCGCCTGCTGTTCTTCTTTGTGGAGTTTGCACTGTACCATCAAGTCGTTCTGCCGCATCTGTCATACTCCATTAAAATAGAACTTGGTGTGAGTATGAAGGCTCGCCCTCTTATTAGATGACTACGGCTATGTTGTATAATCTGCTCTTCTTCTACATACATACCTACTGAAGGAACTTTATACGTGTGCTAACATTTGTTTTTGTCATCTATTACTTCTTAAACTTTTAGGCTTGGTTCAGAAAGTTGGTTGGGTTGCTTTTGCCACTCCTTGAAACCCTAACTACAGGGCTCATGTTGTGTCTTACCTGCAGGTGACCATAGGTATTAATTTGGGTCCGTTGGAAGGGCTTTACAGTCACCCACTTTTGGTTGAAGAGGGTTAAGGGTGATCTATTATATATATATATAATTATGATTATTTTGTAATGTATAGTGTACATCCACTTTAAATTAAATAAATAAATAATAATAAAAATTTTTAAAAAATGATATATATTTTTTATAAATATGCATAATTTTTTTATTGTTTTTATTATTATTATTATTTATTGAATTTAAAGTGGAAGAACACTATACATTACAAAATAAAAAAATATAAATATATAAAATAAAAGTTTGACAACTGAGCTCATACAATAGTGGCGCAGTGTTCCACCAAAACAAATATACTTATCTGCTATTCCCTGGAATCATATGAGAGATTCCATCTTTACCTACCAGGCTTCCGGAGGTTAATTAAGGGTGCAATATTGTGAGTGGCCACTGGGGGCATTTACAATGGTTTTCAATGGAGAAAACAGAAAGTTGTACTATACTTACCTTAATTTTCATTTCCATGAAATCACCTGGGTTTCACAGACCACCCTGAAATGGGTGATGGACTTTGCTCCAGGCGATTCCAAGGTTGTGGCCCTCAGAAGCACCTGTGCAGTTAGTAGCTGATGTAAGCTCCAAGGGGTGAGACAAGGACAATCTGTAGAACAGGCCACGGGTCAGAAGCTAGGGAGTCAGACAGTAGATATTACAAAAAAAAGGAACCTGGGGGTGATGACAAAGATCTTCCTTAAATAGGGCTGGAGGGAGGGGCACCAGACGAGGTAGGAAATTCAGCTAGCATCCAGCAGAGGGAGCTCTCCTGCTGAACACTCTAGTCTTCTGAGACAAAAGGAATAATTATTGGACATGGCAGGAAGCAGGCATCATTGTCCTGCGGGGATCTGTGACACCAATAGTGTTTTCCTATAATACTATAAAAACTGTGTTTCATGTCTCTAATTTGTAGGTGTCGTTTTAGATAACTTAGTAAGAAGCACCTCTGATTGAGTTGAAGAGGTTAAGGGTGATCTATTTGCTATATTTTTTTGTTTTAGCATTATTATTTATTTAATTTAAAGTGGATGTACACTATACATTTCAAAATAAAAAAATATAAATATATAAAATTAAAGTTTGACACCTCAGCTGAAAATTTCACTTATCTGCTGTTCCCTGGAATCATATGAGAGATTCCATCTTTATCTACCAGGCTTCCGGGGGTTAACTTGGGGTGCAATATCGTGAATGGCCACTGGGGGCATTAATAATGGTTTTTAATGGAGAAAACGGAAAATTGTAATACACCTACCGTAATTATAGTGTTTGCCTATAATAATATAACAAACTAAAATGAAATTACAAATCACAACCATATCTCTGAGATTGTGTTTCATGTCTCTAATTGTAGGTGTCATTTTAGATAACTTTGTAAGAAACACCTCTGATTACATGTTCAGCCTGCCGGTGTGAGTCTGATAATGAGCCGAAGGTGCAGGACTCTGGGAGAGGAGACGGGTGCTACAGATTGGCACCTTCTTCAATTGTGCCGTTTACAGGGTCCTCTTCTCCCTTCCAGCCTCTACCCTCCGGGAGCAATAAAGGAATTAGGAAAGAAGCTGGGCAGCTGTTATCGCCTATGTGTATGTGTGATGTACATAAGACGGTGTTCAACACTTCTATCCAGTCTGTGCCGTCCTCATGCTGCGGTGATAATTTAGTGGCAGACATGGCAATTCATTAAAAACCTAGCAACCAAAAGTGTAAAGCAACAAAAAAAAGTTCTGCATTGTCTTCTTGCGCTGAAACTTTAGCCTTTTGTTTGGTGTATATAGTTTTCTTTCAGATCAGAAAAGTGTTAGAACTGATTTTTTTGGCCTCATTGGCATTGTCCTTGTTTTAAAAATGTTTTCCTAAAGCTGGGAACACACGTGTAGATATGGGCCAGATCGTTGGCCACTTTGAGCACCGTACACGCTCACGGCCATCTATCTGGCCCATATCTAATGCGGCCATCCCAGTTTTTGAACAGGATCAATCAACTCCACTCCAAAACAGGGATATCGGAGATAACCATAAACCATAGTCGATGTCCATTGTTTTGCATGGAAACCTCAGGTCTTCATGCACAGCATCATCTAAGACAGGGCTGCACCTCCAACTCCAATATCGCGCAGCAGTTTTATGAAGTCATCACGCTGCTGCAGGGAACCTCGAACGGCTCCTATATCGAGCCGTGTGTTCCCTGTTTTACTGTCCTGGAGAGAAGACAAGAAATTAGACCTCTTGATAATCGGTAGAATGTCAACTTTGACAATGGTGGTCACCAAATGTCCTCCCTTTGAAAATTGTCCTCTCTTTGGACTTCAAATCTAAAGCTAATCTCTGCCAGGACTTCAATGACACCAATATTATCTCACAAAGTCATCCGTCATTGCGAATATCCGAGCGCACATTCGCGAAATATTACGGATTCTCAAATGTCGGATATTCGTTGAATATATTAGAATTTCGAATCTTTTCGCCCAACACTATATTGAATACATCTCATCCCAAAAAGAAGGAGAGTTGAGAAGGAAAGACAGAGAAAGAGATTTGGTACTAAGAGAGGGGCAATTCCTCTAAGGGGGTACAGGTTGGAGCTGGGTATCACATGTAACTTTTTATAGGAGATCTGGCATTTTTTTTTAAATTTAATTTGAGTCTGACCATAAGACGCACCTTGTTTTTAGAGCAGTGTTTGATTAGGGAAAAAACCCCATGCAGTACCCAATTTCAGCCACAAAAATGGTGTCACTAGAGAGCACACTTCAGTATCTCTTCTTCCTCATACACGGGGAAGGGAGAGGGGAATCTGCACTCTGGTCTCCCTGTATGCTACATGTGAGGAAACTGTCAGCGTAAAGCTTTCCCCCCCCAAACACTCCACATTGGTTATATCTGCGGGGCTCTGCAAATATAACCAATACAGTTCAGTTGGGAGATCTGGCTGTGTGTAGATCTCCCATCTGCCGGGAGAGCTGGTGGGGGGCCAAGTTGAGATCACCATGGTCGCACATTCGGACCATAAGGCTCAGGCACTTTATAGCCCAAAAATATGGTCACCTCCTGCACAAGGGAACTTTTTGTTATGTTGAAGTTCATAGCTCAACTTCACTGTTGAAACCCCAAGAAATAGAGAGTCACCATGGAGGACACTTGACATCCCATGGAAAGATCCTATTAGCAAGCCTAAGCACTATTAAATAGGGTAGACGTTTATACATTTATGGTTCCTCACAAGAAGTTCTGGGGACCCAACCATGAGACAAGGGTCCTGGGGAACTTATATCACGTACGCTATGAAGTTGACCAGCTTCCGTGTCAAAATGGCGGTAAAATGGAAATGACTTGCAGCAAGTTGAAGAAACTAAATGAAAGTGAAGTTGAAATACACGTGTAGCTCCTGTTTTTGCATTCAGGGAGGGGGGTGAAAAGCCACCATTCTCACGTCTACGTGTAAATTCTGCTTTGCTTTTACTTACCCGACCTTGTGACTGAATAAGATTGAATGTTGTTTTCTTTGTCCCAAGTGCTAATGTCAAAAAATACAAACACGTAACAGGCCGATGCGGAATTTTCTCTGAGATTATTCTGCAATATTACGTTTTAGTCTCTGCGATCGCCCTTGTAACCCGCATTAAATTGCCGCCAGCCAGGAGAAGGTTTTTTTTTTTACATTTTCAATCATTTTCCGAGAAATTTCTTCTTTCATCCGGAGTTTTATCCAATTACTTCTGAGCTTCTATCAAACCCTCACCCATCCTTCCCGATATGGATCATGTCTGACATGTTTTCCACCCCTCCGCCAAACGGCTTGTACTTCCAGCCTCCTCTCTAGCGGAGATTTGCCTGTTTCAACCTGTCAGCATCTAAATGTTCCTGAATCTTAAATAATAAACTTTCACGCTTTGAGTTCTTGTCTTTAATTTGTATGTGTGTGTTACTCGCTTCCGCTTGGCGCTGCTTATAACTCAGAGTCTGATGAACGGAGATTTTATTTTAAAAAGTAAATTTTTCAAGCGCCAATGTGATTAAAAATTACATAATGTGCGATCTATATCTGAAATGGTCATTGAACACCATCATTTTGGATCCGTATGATACAATATGGCGTCTCTCTAAATGGGACTTGACTTTATGTTTTATTGTGTAGTTTCATTCAGACAGACATTTCCTCTAAGCCCAACCTGCGGCCCCTTGGGTGTTCTTTGGCGGCCCCCCTCAGTCTTCCACTTGAGGCCCCTGAAACCTAAAGCTGGCCATACACATTTAGATCTCTCTGTCAGATATCCTTTAGATCTACCAACAACTATGTAGTGCCGGGTCCTCTGCGATTGAACACAGGTAGACTTGATGGTTTAGAAAGTCCCTCATATTACATGAGATCTAAAGGAAATCTGACAGAGAGATCTAAAGGTGTATGGCCAGCTTAACTATTAATGCATAGAGCATTTAATAAATGGCTTTGAAGCTCATAATGAAGCTCATAATTTTGATTATATATATGACACAAAATGTGCATTACCACACTACAGTGTTCCCTAATGCTTGAAGTATCATTTAAAACAAATTTTGTTATTTAAAAAATTCAACATAATGTCTTCTAGCTCTGTCTGCTGTCATTTATTCATTATAAAATACTTATACAAGTCAGTATAGATTGGAAATGTTATGTGCGGCCGCACCACAACTCTGTTGCCCACCACTGCTCTAAGTGAACAGCTAACCAACAGTGCTCTGAAAATCCTTTACCATTTACACTAGCCCAGTGTGGGGAGTGCGATCTGCATGGGTGTGACACCATTTCTCTCCCAGAGGAGGATTATGCAAAAAATGGATTTGGTTGGAAAGTTTGGTGTCGCCCCTCCTCTGGGAGTGAAATGGATCACACAACCCACACTGGCCAGAAGCCATATCACTAGGGGTCACACCAGTTTTATTTGACTTATTTTTGGGCTTCATGCTTCAGGGGTGTAGCGGACCTTTGTATTGGTGTCTGTGTTTATTACTAATTCTGCTCATTTTGATTTATTTCATGGTATGGTTTGTTCCATTGTTTCTGGATTTTCTGTACATTTGTATAGATTTTTAATTTCTTCTGTATGTATGTTTTATTTTTTGTTTGCACATTTTCAATAAGAAGAAAAAAAGTGACCCCGACCAGAGACATTTTATGGTCTATATATATATATATATATATATATATATATATACATTACACCTTATTTCTCGGACTATAAGACACACTTTTTACCATTAAAATCAATGGGAAAGTGTCCCTGCGTCTTATAGTCCGAATATGTACAAAAAAAAAAACATTTCAAACCATCCATCCTGGGAGCAATAGCTATGCATCCCTCCAGCCAAGCCAAGAAGAGATATTACCTGCATTAGCACTAGCAGTACCCATTCTCTGAACACACTGACCAACTTATGGAGAGACACATTTTACTATTAGACAGCATGAGTTGTATATTTACATATTACATATATATTATATTATATGTAATATTCTACATTGCAATAAATACATTTTACGAGTCGTATTTCCTCTTGTAAATAGCTGCTTATGGGTAAGTTGTTCAGTGGCAGATGGTCAAACGTGTCTTTTCATAAGTTGTCAGTGTGTTGTTAGAGAATAGGTACTGTTAGTGTATAGACACATGGTTACGTTTCATCCCTGCTCACTTTGCAGCAGCAAAGATCTCCCTCCTGGCACTGGGCTTTCAGCTGGAGGAATATCGAGTGAATACTGCATGGCCCAGTCCTGCCTACTCTGCTGGAACATTCTGTATATTCACTTGATATCTGAATAGCTGTCTCTTTTTTTTCTTTTCTCTCCAAAATGTATGGTCCGGTATGTATATATATATATATATATATATATATATATATATATATATATAGTGGGGGTTTAGCTGCAAATGGGGTTCCCAATGAGATGACTCCACACAGACAGCCCTTTCTTTAGGGCTCCTGCCCGTGTTTATTGGAGCAACAAATGCTCAAACAGAAGATACCCTCGCAGGGGTCATCAGCGGCAACATAAAATGTTCATAAGTCACCAGCCTCCTGGCTAAACAAACAAATAAGCTATCTCTGACTGATCCAAGAGACTGTCTCACACACAACAACCCCTTACACTCAGCACCAGGTGCTCTAATGGGACCCTTAGCCTCTGGAAATACTGGACCAGGAATTGGGAATCTGCCCCACCCTGCTCTTGCAGATTCCCAGTAAAACCAGCCCCAGAACAGAATCAAGAAAACAACAAAGGAACATTTGCAAAATTTCCAATTGTACACTACACACCTACTTTAATATGGAACTATTCAGACCTATCTTCAACTATAATAAAGTAAGAAACCATTATACATTCCAATACACACCAATCAAAAGGTAGTGATATTTTAAGCAGGGAAAGCCGCTGTGATAATTTTTCCTTTTTGACTTTTACCCCCAGGAAATATAGACACAGATGCTACAGCATATGTGCAGTAAATTCACATGTGCAATTCACAGTGGAAATAAATATGTTCAATTGTGAAAAGCAGGAAATAATTTGTGGTACTGACACGGCACGCATGCTCTCTGTTTCCGTACTGACCCTGGTGACATAAATTGTATCACTCATAATAGAATTATCCCCTTCACACCCCCCTCTGGGCACAGCAGTGTTCACCTAGGTGGATGGCAATGAAAGAGATTCACCAGTGAGCATCATTTGGAGGTGAGGGGGGGGGGGGTGTGGTGCACAGCGCTGATCGGGAAAACCCATCCCGGCATTTTCAAGGGTTTCAAGAATTAAACTAATTACCTTGTCTCCTATTGCAAGGAAAAGGGAAGGAAGTTATAATTGGACGTTTAACGATTTTAAACCTCTCCTTGTATAAAAACAATATCCTGCCTGGCTGATTAGACCGGCACTCGTTGCATGTCAAAACACTACTTTATGTATTATGTGGATACATAATTAGGAGCACAATACTCATACACAGTAAACATCCCCAAATTGGTCTGTTAAAGTGTAGATTTTGACTCTTGACTCTTGACTCTTTTGATCAGTTGCTCTACACAACATTATAAAGTAAAAATATTCTTTATTATAAACATTTTTTTTTCAAAAACGTTTACAGTTTTTATACTGCTATTCTGCTGACTTATTAGTGACGTTCCCACTCATAACCGCACAAGGCGCTCAAATCGGCCATCGATCTGGCCGATATCTACATGTGTGTACCCTGCTTTAGTTGTTCAGTATGACTTACTAAATATACACTGGAAGGTATATTCCCCCTCCCCAAACTGGCCATCAACTATGTTAGTTGTACAGTTTGACTTATTACTGAAGATATACTAGAAGGTAATTAGTTGACCTTACCCCAACTGACCATAGACAGTTTTAAGGTGATGAGCTGTGGAGAGCAGCGTGATGATGTCATCAAGCTGCTCTACATCACTCACAGCATTGGCGGTCACCAGTCCCCATTGAAACTTAGAGCATCGGCCAGAGATTTACGGACGTGTCTGTTCTCTGGCCGACCGAGCTTTTGGGGACTTGCGATCGGTGGCCGATTTTGACGCTGACCAACAGCCACGAGTGCACAGGCAAATTGGTCAGCAGCATTATTGGCCGCCGCTCGTTGCATGTGTGGGGACCCATAGTTATCTAGTTTTAATTACTAATGGATGGTTGTTGATTGACATTCCACAAACTGGCAATTGACAATGTTAGTTGTCCAGTTTGACTAACTAGTAAGGAAATACTGGAATGTGGTGGATTGAACTTCCCAAAACTACAGACAATGTAAGATGTCCAGTTTGTCTTCCTTCTGAAGATATACTGCCAGGGGGTTGATTGACCTTCTCCAAACTGGCTAAAGAGTATGTTAGTTGTTCAGTTTGTCTTATTACTGAAGATATACTGAAGGTGTCAAGTTGACCATCTCCCAACTGACCATAGACAATTTTAGTTGTCCAGTTTGACTTACTAAAGATATAAAGGAAGGTATTTGATTGACCTTTCCCAAACTGGCCATTGACAATGTTAGTTGTCCAGTTTGACTTACTAATGAATATGTACTGGAAGGTGGTTGATTGACTTTTCCCAAACTGTCCATAGACTATGTTAGTTGTCCAGTTTGACTTCCTAATGAATATTTACTGGAAGGTTGTTGAATGACTTTACCCATAATGGCCATATCCAATGTTAATCCAGGTTGACTCGAAGAAATATTGGTAGGCCGTTTATTGACATTCCACCAACTGATCATAGACAATGTTCGTTGTCCAGTTTTCCTTACTACTGAAGATAGATTTTAGATGAATCAGAACCTTCCAAGACAAACCTACTGGTAACACACTACACATCTAGAATGAACTCCACCAAACATTTTGAAAATCCAAAAACATAAAAGCCTAAGATTGCATGGCCATGTGCTCGCTACAACAGTCCATCCAAACAATAAAAGTCCAGTCAGACAAATATCTTCACTTTTTACACGTTGATGAGTTTTGTTTGAGCGCTACCTGGAGTTTCCCGTTAAATGTCCTTTCAAGCAATTACGCCGTGAAGTGTTTTCATGTGTAAGTGCTGGCGCTGCTGTTGTCCTCCACTTATAATTCATCTGCTAGACTTTTTTGTATAAAGGCCACTTATCATTTTGCTAACTGAAGTCAATTAACTGGAAAATCGGGCCTTTTTTAACCCCGCTGAGCCCTTTGCTGCTGGCAAGGTCTGAAGTGCAGCCCATTGAAGAGGACTTGTGTTGGTTTGGTATGCAGAGCCAGCCTTCACGCATCAGCGCCTAATGTTTATGGAGCTGTTCAGAAAAACTATCAACTGCTCGCTGTCACATTCCTTCGCCAGGGGGACACCATTTCCATCCCGGCCCCCTCATTTTCCCCCCTGTCCTCTCTAAAAGGATAAATAAACGATACAGCCTGCATTAATGTGTCAGGCTGATTGGTGGTATCCGCTACACCATCCCAGTCCACTAAATTTGGAATGTTTTTTTTTTTTCGGGAAGAACATGGAGTCTGAACTCCCCGGAGTGACTGTAAAGAAAATGATTCAATAATTTTTAATGGACTACAAAGTGCTAGACATAGCTGCTTTTTTTTCTCCTCCTTTACGGGCAAATGTAATCCTCGGCTTTTGTAGCTAATATCCGCTATAAGCAAGCACGTGGGCGAATCTTCTCGCCGTTTGGCCATCACAGGTAATCCCGGATTTATTAAAAGTTGTCTGGGATGAAATAAACCTGCCCTGTAAACGGTAAAGAAATAGATGTACAGGAAGGAGTGTGACAAAGGAGAAGCTGCCGATGAGGACAATCTGTTTTCAGCGGGGACATGGCATTGGACATGGCATGAACATATAAATGGAGAGGATGGAGAATGTTTTCAAAATTGCATCAAATATAACTGTAAGTGTCCTATCTGGCTCACCTGAGTAGGAGGACACCAGGCTGGAAGGTAGAGTGGGATAGTAGTGGGATAACAGGCAGAGAGTCGAAACGGGCGGCAAGCAGAGTAGTGAGACAGTCCAGGTAGCGGTAGTCACTCAGATAAACGGAGCAGGCAAAAGAATAGTTGTTTGGCGGTTCAGGGTTGGCAGCTGGAGTTTGGTATTAGTAGAGAGGATGCAAGAGATGAAGCTAGATCAGAGCTCAAGAGCACAATAATCAGCAAGGACCTGGTGCAGGAGGCTTGAGTATAGTAGCAGGAATGAGTTTAGTAGCAAGGGAAGTCCAGGAGGGCAGACAGCCTAGCAGGCAGGGCTATCGCTGCTGGTCACAGGTTGGAGACCTAATAATAACGATATGTAATGTTTCTGAAGGTGAAAGATATATTTAGGTACCATGTATCTGTAACTAAAAGTACATGGTTCCCTTTGCATAAAGTTAGGCAGGGTTTTAACTCGAAATGGTCAAATTTTTCTACCATCTCTATATTTTTTGGACCATAAGATGTGACCCAGACCCAAAGTGGAGGGGAAATGAGAGTGCGTCTTATGGTCTGAAGGTGTGGTTAAAGTATATTTGTCATCCACTGCCGCATAAGCTTAGTGTCACTTCCGTATGGACAGGCGCTGTAGCTTGTTGTAGCTGTGTTTGAATCACTGTCAGCCGTAGAGGGAAGAGATTTATAGCATGCAGTGCCCCTCTCTTTCCGGATGTGTGAGAAAGAAGTGATGCAATATGTACATTGACATCAAGTGTTCACTAGGAACGTCTTGTGGCTGAAGTTGGTATTGCAGGGGAATTTTCCCCCAATTCATTTGAATACTTATTTTTTTTCTTGTTTTCCTGCTCTAAAAACTGGGTCCAAAAAATACAGTATGTATATTTTTCTCATTGTCACATTGGAGAGTTTTTCTTCCTGCTCTCCTGGTGCAACGGGAAGTGAGTAAACAATATCAAAAAATTAAGAAAACTTGACACAATTATAACGAGAACAGGTTGGATAATCTTCCATGACTTTGGTGATGTAGTGACAACTAGTGATGATCGCAAATAT
This sequence comes from Ptychadena robeensis, assembly GCA_036250615.1. NCBI lineage: Eukaryota > Metazoa > Chordata > Amphibia > Anura > Ptychadenidae > Ptychadena > Ptychadena robeensis. Next base: position 11,921,878 of record CM070035.1, on the reverse strand, counting down.
TTGGATTCCGAATATTAATCGCGAATATCGGCAATTCGCGAAGATGGTGAATATATTGCCGAATATTTGCAATTCCGGATATTCGGTATTTTTTATCCATTACACACACCTCTCCATGAAAGTGGACGAATGGGAAGGCTGCAACAAGAGCTTAGCAACACCATCAACAGTTTTTTAAATGAATATTGGGGTGATGCAAATATTGCGAAAATCGTCACTTTAATAATTTGCATTAAAATTCGCACCATGGTAAACATATATTGTGCGCGTGAAATTCGCAATAAAAACTGCCGATATTCGCAAAAAAAAAAAACGAATATTGCCAAATGCAAATATTTTCCGAATGTTTTCCATAAAATTCGCGGCATGCCTACGAATGTTGCCTATTGCCGCTCATCACTAGTGACAACCATATTTATTCAAAATCCCCATTAGCTTTACCTATTAATGTCTCATTCAAAGTTAATTGAAAAGCACTGCTTAAGCCCTAAAACATGAACTGAATACAGTCCTTTAGGGCTCACTTACCCAGGCGTTTTTTTAAACCACCTGGTAAAAGCACAATTAGTGCAATGTTATATTAGAAGGGGGAGGGGTCAGATCACAGCTGTATTGACATGGACTGCCGAGCGGAAGCCACCCTGGAATGGAGTTGATCCACTGTGCAGTGTATGGATTGTTTGTGTGGGCGGTTCTTAATTATTATTATTGACTTTTATTTACAGCAAGTTTGGAGTTCACGGGATACTGTTTATTGGCTAACTGAAGTCATTAGAGAAGCAAACTTTCGGGATGTCGCAGATCCCTTCTTCAGGCTTAAGCGTGAAGAAGGGATCTGCAACATCCCGAAAGCTTGCTTCTCTAATGACTTCAGTTAGCCGATAAACAGTATCACTTGAACATTCTTACTTGCTGTATTTATCGATGGCTAACACGGTACAACACTCTACTATAACTTTTATTTAGAAACCTATAACACAGCGATCTATGTAAAATAGGGGTTCAAGGCAACACAAGCTAACATACAGGCACAGATGATGACAGGATGGGAAGAGGGCTCTGCCCAGTCGGGCTTACGGTGTTGGCCTCATGCGTTTTACGGTCCATTGAGTGTGTGAAATGGACGGTTCATGACTGACTTTGGCTCTTGGAATGTTCACTCATAGAGGCGCACAACAACTGAAATTGGAAGTAGTTATCATGTTGGGGGTAGGCATCTTTTTTTGTGGTTTTACGCTCTTTGGAGGGGGGGCAGTTGTAACTAAATGATCAAGTTACTGTTTGGAGGGATGCTGTACTTCTAATTCTTTACAGAGACCAGGAACAGAGCTGGAAAGTTCTTTTGGAAATATTTATGATAAATGTTTCCACACTATGTGCAGCTACAGAGACAAGTGAGAGATCATCTGAAGGTAATTTGGAGTCTTGTTTGAAGAATGTGAACAGCTAAAACTCCATACACTGGCCATTCACTCCATTCACTGTAGTTCTCCTCCTTTGATATTTGAATGACAGAAGCCACCATCATGCATATTTGTATTATGATAGACGAAGTGGTACAGATTTTATCTACACAGGGCTTTATCGTCCTGCAGGTTGTGCATAGTTGCCACCTAATCATGAAGGATAATAAAACTAATCTGACATGATCTGTGTGATCTCCAGTCATGCTCTGTTCGATCTAAAGCTGCGTCTAATACTCTGCATAATCCATCCAATGAATACCACTCCAGTTGGAAGGCTGATCTTGCTTCTCCTGGGAGATCTCGGACGTGTTGGTTGCTAATTAACCAGCACATTTCCAGTTTCTTCTAACAATGCAGATACTTTGTTTCTGAAATGGTCCCTTACCATTTCTATTGTAGCACAAAATCATTGCCTTGCTTTTAGTACCAGAGCATGTTGTAATGCTCTACTAGCAACAAGGCTAACCATTATCCAATTGGAGCAGAAGCTTCCACAATTTCCATATATTAAAATGTTACTATTCCTTGGATATAGTGACTGAATTAGTTTTCTTTTTATAAGTCTTTCCCTTAAATTTTACCAGGTGACACAGATGTCTTGTCCTGGGTGAGAGCATTCCCTACGACAAATGTCTTGTCTGTGATGAGCAGTGGCGTAGCGAGGGGGGTGCCGAGGGGGTCATGGCCCCGGGCGGCGTATCAAAAG
>CM070035.1:11899338-11916795 GCA_036250615.1 Ptychadena robeensis | reverse complement strand
AACTTTTCTGATAGCACGACCCCCCCGGGCTTAAGTTTTGTGGTAGCAGCCCACAAATCACCCTCACCCCAGCTAACCAACTTGAGGCCCCACTCAACAACATTTTTAGTAACACCCCCCCAAACCAGCACACCATCACCCCCAGCTAAACAACTTGTGGCCCCATGCATTTGCATTTGGCATAGGGCCCCCTAAATGCTATAAATGGCCTTGTCTTAATGCAACAAACCCAGGGATTGTAGCGCGGTGAAGATGTGGGCCTTTATTTCCAGGGGCTATGAAGTGCCTGTCACCAGGAAGGTCATAGCCCACCATGCAGCTGTGCCACCCATTGGGCATCATAGATGCATAACGCTGATGTGTCCTTGATGACCACTAGATACTAGGCCTGTCACTAAAACCAAACTGTTTTATTAATAAGCTTCCAAAAAATCTGAAAAAATTTATTCTTTATCTAAGCTTTACGGAAATATCTGGTGATCCTGCCTGTAGATTGAACTTGGTCATTCCAGGTGGCCATGTTCTGCCAGCTGATCTTTCCTTTGCAGCATTGCCACACATTACTTAAGTGTCGCATGACCATAAAAGCCCCTTCCAGGTGGCAATTTTCTGCCAGCTGATCTTTCTTTTGCAGCGTTGCCACACCTTTATAATGTGTCACATGACCATAAATGTCCCTTTCAGGTGGCCATGTTTTTCCTGCTGACCTTCCCTTTTTCAATTTTGCCACTCATTCATAATGTGTCACATGACCATAAATGCTCCTTCCAGGTGGCCATGTTCTGTCAGCTGGCCTTCCCTTTTTCAATGTTGCCACTCATTAATAATGTGTCACATGACCACAAATGCTCCTTCCTGGTGGCCATGTTCTGTCAGCTGGCCTTCCCTTTTTCAATGTTGCCACTCATTAATAATGTGTCACATGACCATAAATGCTCCTTCCAGGTGGCCATGTTCTGTCAGCTGGCCTTCCCTTTTTCAATGTTGCCACTCATTAATAATGTGTCACATGACCATAAATGCTCCTTCCATGTCGCCATGTTCTGTCAGCTGACCTTTCCTTTTTAGAGATTTGGAGTTGGGGAACGAGGAGATCGCCCGCGTAATTTCGGATTCCGTCCCTGCAGGCCTGGAAGGCGCTTAACTCTTCTTTACTCCTGTACAAATCTGCATTTGCAAGCAGAGGCCATCATCTTAAATTTGATAGCGTTTGGGGTGCCTGGATGGCGAGCCCTTCCACTGCTTGAGTAAAGGCTCCTGTTGTTGTGGGGGGGATTCTCAGTTACCCAGGTATGAATGGTGTGTGAGTGTTTAAACAGTGTCTAGTGATGTTTCCTCTGTTTATTTATGATGCCGGCTATCCTCCTGGATCGGCATTGGCTGCTGACGATTGCTCGAAGACAACAGATCTATCCTGGGACCTATTAATGGCACTTTTTGTACACATAGACACGTAGTTGAATAGCTGATGTGTTTGCTTGTATTGTAAATGTTAGTTTCTTTTTCAAGTGTAAAACTCAATAAAAATGTATTAAAAAAAAAAAAGGTGTCACATGACCATAAATGCTTCTTCCAGGTGGCCGTGCTCTGCAGACTGATGCGTTGCCACACATTAATGTGTGTTCAGGGTATGCCCTTTAAAGAGACAATGTCACTATGATCTTCATGGACAAGGTGACAGTGTCCTGCAACTAGAGCGACCTGAAGCTCACTTATCTCTTTGCTTTTCATAGTTGTAGGAAATGTAAATAATCATTACTGTAGACAAGGAGACTTTTTGGGGGTTCTTCCAATATAATCACCTTTCATTGATTCTGCTAGTGCGTAGCATCAGTTGCTGAGTAGCTAGCGGCTCGCTGGTCAGGAAGGTGTTAATTGGCGGAGGGATACTGTAATGGAGGTCATATACTCTGGAGTGCAGAGTAAAGAGATGAAGAATGAGGGTAATGAACCAGACCAGGGACATCCTCCAGAGGAATCCTTCTAATCCCTCCCTTCTCAGGTGAAACAATGAGATATGATTACAGCTGACATCTGACGTAGAGGTATCAGACCACAAAGAAAACACGAGAATGCTGGGAAAATTCACACATCCATGGCCTGTCCGTTTTAAAGTCAGTTGGAGGAGACATTGATGATATCAGAGAGTGAAATGATGTTTTGTTCTGATACTAATGTACTGGAGCCTGTAAAACCACATGTGTGATGTACAGGGAGTCCCCAGTGTACGAGATAGGGACTGTAGGTCAGTTGGAACAGGTACAATAGTTTAATAAATGCAATTTGGACATATTTGTCTCAACAGAATAATATTATATATAAAATTATTATTATTAATTACCACCCAAGTGGTAGCTGCGGCCCTGGTGACTACGGACCAGGTACCATGGCCACCCTCTCAGACAGATGAAGAAGCAGCTGCAGATCCATTCTTTAGTAGGAATTAGTCTTGGGTTGGGTGTCTGTTAATCGGGGATAAACCTGTACACCCGTTATTTGTATTGTCGTCTCGATTGAATGGGCTTGTTTGGTTTGACCAAAGAACCCAAGATGAGGAATAGTCTTACAACTGGGTCACCTGGTCTGGTGAAAGTCTTGGAGGGGGTAAGGCTTACTAAAGCTAAGCATACATGCATGGATTCCTATGCGTTTGGGCAGCGACCGATCACATGCTTTCAGCCGGCCGCCGAACGGACAGGAATTGCTATGTATGCCACACATGGATGGGTACCCTGGTCACCTTGCGACCAACTTGCGGTGCTATTCTGGTAGATGGCTCAAGGTAGACGCCTCCGTTTTGCTGATAATCGACCCCTGAGTGAGGGGAACAAACGCGCACCGAGGCCTGCAAAATCGCCCGGGGATCCAAACGTGTATGGAGGGGCCTTACTTGAGGAAAATCTCCCCACACACAACAGCAAGGCACTCTGCTTAACTCAAACTTTAATGAAATTCCAGTTTATTTCACAGGTTCTAAAGTTTCATGACTTTTTGATTTTAATTAACTTTGTACAACCTCAGAAATCAGGACTGTGTCATTCACAAGGGTGGGGGGGCAAGTCGAAGACTCTGTCACACTGAAATTGTAGCTGGGGATCTTAAGGAAGCTTGGGACCCTTGTATACAAAAAAATGGTCCTGGTTGGAAAGTTTGGTGTCACCCCTCCTCTGGGAGTAAAATGTCACCTGCACCCCTCCCATCTAATGCCATCTATAACCCTACCCACAAATTTTTTAGCTGGATTGGGGTCCTTTATCACCTTTGAGTGGTAGCACATCCAATACACAATATTCTGTTTTCCTGATTTTTTTTGTCTGTGAAACCTGTGAAAAAAATGAGTTCAATATTTAAACTTCTCTTTAAGGTCCCCTAGGTAATCTGTTCATATGACCGAGCAGTCAGTAATTATTAACAACCAAGGCAAGGATCCAGGTCCTTGTCATACAACCGCAGTTTAGCGCTGTACATTCCATTATGATATAACCCTGAAAAGGAGACTTTCTTCTTCCTCTGCACACAGAACATGAGTGATGATTATTATAATACATAGCAGGCAGCACCTTGCACAGGGGAAATTAACGTATATCAAGTGTAGCTTAAAGAGAGAAAAAAAAACACTTTAATACAAATCCCAGGTGCTCATGAACCTATGAAGAAATTAAACTATATGGAGCCGCATGCTTCAGTATTAATTAAACCGTGGCGTTTGAAATGCTAGACTTTGGCTTTAGTCCCAGATTATGGAGGAATCAACAAAAATACATTATGACGTTAAATCATTTGTTAAAAATACACCACCGCCGCACCAGCAAAACCTCTATTTATATCTAAACCGGTTACAAAACATAACATAACTGTGCACGGTGCTAATCCTCTCCATGATGTCCTATATCTATTCATCAGGACATCTGGATATACAAATATTAGAAACCCAGGGACCTGTGAGTGGTACCCCTTACAGTCCATGAAACAATGGAAGCTTATATATCATCTTTTGGAAATAAACATTAAATACTTGGTAAAAGATTCCCAGAGCACTATGGGTAAGCTAAATGGACAGTGGTAACAGGTAGTGATGGCAGAACTTTGGTCAGGTCCGTCCGCGAACAAGCGGGTTGGCCTGTTCCCGGGAAGATTCAAATTCCCCTCCTGTTCGCTGGGAATTTTAATTGAAAACAATGGAGGTGACGTCACTTCCGGTACCTGGAGCGCACAGTTCCCGGTTTCATACAACACACAGACAGACACATAAATGCTACACACAGAGACATACACGCAAACACATACATACAACACACAGAGAAAGACACAGGCAGGCACATACAACACACATAGAAAGACACAGACAGGCACATACATACAACACACACAGAAATAAGCACAGGTAGGTACATACATACATCACACACAGACAGGCACATACAACACACACACAGAAAGACACACAGACAGGCACATACAACACACACACAGAAAGACACACAGACAGGCACATACAACACACACACTGATAGACATACAGCAATGCAAAGTCACACATATGCAATCTAGTAACTCACCATTTCCTCTTGCTACCAGACATCAAGGGAAGATCCTTGTCTCTCTCCCATCCTTTTAGTTGGCTGTGGGTCAAGGGTGGTGCTGACATCCTGCGGACACACAGATTAAGGGTGGGCATACATGGGTTGATTTTTCAATCAATTCCCGAACAATGTTGTTCCAGATTTGAATGCAGCCACCCCTTCTTGTTAAAACAGGGAACCGACATGTTGGTAAATCCCTGTTCGATTGCCATTACTCTTGACCCTGGTCCCCATCCAAGGTGCCAAAGGGAATGAACAGGAATCAATTGCACAAAGTGGTGTGCAGTGGTTCGCGGTTCAATGGACAAACGTTTAAGCGCAGCATGGTGACGTCATCACGCTGCACTCCAGGGTCCATGAACTGAATGGATATCGACCGGTGTATGCCTACCATAACTCTGGGCTGCAGACGCAGCTGTTTTCACTCTATAGACACACAGATTCTTATATGCAGAATATATTTTGCAAACATTTCTCTTTTGAAAACTTAGAAAGTAAAGCAGAAGAATCGTGTTAATTGCCGGCAGATTACGTATTGTTATTTTACCATAATTACGAAGTAAAGAAAAATACCTCGGCAAGCATGTACATAAAGAGCGGAAAGCACTGACAATGTCATACCTTTAAATGGCTCATTAGAAAGGAGAATCTTGTAATGCAAACTTTGGGAAGACATAAAGGATACTCCATCAGGTAACTACAAAGGCCAGGATAATTAGTGGAGGTGAGTCAGTGTGTACAAAGGATGGAAGGCAATAATAAAACTATGCCATAGATTTTAAAGGCTACCGCGGGTCCGCCGCTCTTTTACAATGGACTCAGAAACATAAGAAAGCAGATGGTATTCGTATTTATAATAACAGTTCCTGCACAACATTAAATGACTGAACACCTGGTTTCCTGTTCCATGACCTTGCAGCTGGTCTGAATAGTTTGTTTGGGAATAGAAACTTTATAATCATGAATATTCAGTGATCTTCAAAGTAGTCACATGGTCCTTCTATGGACTGGCACATATTTACATACTCTTAACAAGCTGTAAATAATCATGAAACCATTGGTAGCTGCAGATACTGTAAAATAATTCATCCTCAAACTAAACCTGTCAATTTTTCCCTTTTTGAATAAAGGAAAACTGACAGGAAGTGATGTCACTTGTGTCACGTCATTTGGAGCGAGAAAGTGATGGACTTCCGCTTTTGAAATACAGGAAGTGATGTCATGGATGTTACTTCCGGTATCGACTATTACCCCTCCTTCCTCCTATTTAGTAGCCTTCTTACTGAGGAGGGAGGGTGGCATTACTCTTCATACTAACTTTCCACCTGCACATCATCGCACATCATGCCGGGATATACTGAAAACGGGATGTTTTGCCCTGTCAAGGCTGAGGACACAGCCTGTCTGCCTGCTTCTCTCCCTAAAAAGCTGTGAGGGGGGGTACTGAAAACAGTATGTGAAAGTAAAAAATAGTCACTCTGACCCTCCCCCTGCACATTTTTGGCATCATCAATGATGCCGGGTATGTGCCGACCTGGGACGTCTATGCCTGTATTACAAGACAGCCTTATGGTGAGGGCACCCAAATTTTATCGCCAGGAACGTCATCAGGAAAAAAAAGCTGAGGGTGTCGTTGCTGGACGACTGCGACATTCGTATTTAAAATCTACCCTGAGCTACATCCGGGGTTACTGCTAAGTAGATTCATAAATGTTTTTCAGTTTATAGGAATATCTGTGTTTATATGTCAGTAAGGAACAGAGATAAACACTTTCCAGTCTTTGGGTAGATGGTAGACGTTGGCCACAAATGTTTTCTACGGGTCATAGACAAGAGACTTCCACCCAAACAGAAGACAGTTGCCTAATGTATTCAGCAAGCACTGAAAATCAAGAGAGGTCCCTTCTCAATTACCATTCCACAGAAGTATGGACTGGTTGGCTTTCGTATCGCCAACAAAATGAGACACAGATAACCGCACAATGTATAGCAGGTCTGGGGGCAAAGAGAAAGAGTTGGCATAACAAACTGTGATTGCCTTCTTCCTACTAGCTGATATTACAGGAACTTTCTGTATGTTCCATCTGTCTATCCAGAGAGAACAAGTCCTTGTGCCGATTTTGTACACATTTCTGATAAAGACATGGGAATCTTCACACTTCTCCTGCACCTTCTGTTACTGAGCAGGGTACTGGTTGCCAGTTTTCCATTAGAAATCTGTTGTTCCATTTATCTTTCTGTTACATCTCGGATAACAGGGCCTTTGACATTGTCAGCGTCTAACTGGCAGCGATATTATTAAGGGGTCAATCTACAGAAAAAGACTGATGGTAGAATTTTCGGTGTTGAATTGTTGGGTTCTGTCTGTCAAGGACTGTCAAAAACAAGCGAGATACTTCGATTTTGAGCTTGACTAAGGTAATTTGTTAGTAAGGTTGCTGTTGGGTCATTCTTAAGGTATCTTTGAGGAACATCATATACAACTGGCTGAGAGATCTCGGGAAACGGTCAAGCCAAAGTTGGTTGAAACACCTTAGAGTCAACATTTCATATCAACATAGAATACTTTATCTTCTAGATAATAGTTTTCCTGGGATTAATGAGCTGCTGTACCTCATATGGCCACTAGAGGCCACCAGATATATTATGGGTGAAAACATAGCTCTGTAGGCTTGTAAAGGGTATGCAATGATGTGATTGATTTGTACCGTTCTTAGAATAATGGGAAAGAGCCATAAGGGAATTTGATATTATCTTATAACAATGTTTTTAAAAAAAATTCTTGAGAGATCATCCACATAATGAGTGTTTGCCAGTGAGAGACATTGGTCTGTTAAGGTGCGTTTTAGGAATTTTAATCTGATCATAAGACAATTCAAGTGGAGTGTCCCCTAACTTTCTTTTAAACTTGAACAAAATCATGGGCCAACCTTGAAAGTTGTATCTGTAATTCTTCCAATATCTATAACCCAGAGTTAGGCTGCATCTACACTGAGGAATAGAAAAAGAGTTGCACTGCTTAGTATCCAATGGCCAACATCCCAAAACAGTATCAGACATTTAATGAAGTTCACATATGGTTAAAAACAAACCATATGTGAACTTCATTAAATGTCTGATACTGTTTTGACAAATCACTTTATAATTTTATCTTGACCTACACTTGTGGCCGCTAAAGTGCCCCTGGGGTTACCCAGGGGGAATTCAACTAGTGGTTAGGGTCGCATCCGCTTCCCCTCCCTTCTAGTCCACAGATTACACTGAGGAATTCTGCACGGTTTTCCCTCGGGTTGACCACGGGGAAGATTGTGCAGTGCAGCCCCATGTAAACCCCTATGGGAAATGACATGCCAGTCTAAACTAGCGCGTCATGCCCATGGTTGGGGGCAGCCCGGTAGTGGGCACGGATTCAGAATGCTAAGCCGGGTATTCTGGACCCAGGCGCACAGGAAACAGTTATCGGACAGTTTGTGACGCGCACAAACCGCGCCTGATCCTTTTTTGGGCACGGTTTGCCAATAGTAAGTATAGGATGTGGTATTTGTCGACATGGCAAATACTCCACCCTATACCCCCTGAAAACAGCGGGTAAACCACGGGCAGACGCTATGGACATGCACACCCTGATGTGTCCTTAACGCCCCCGCGGTTTAAGGGGCTGTATAGTGTAGACCCAGCCTTAGCTACTCTAAGCCAAGGCTGGCATCCTCAGCTCTTCTTTCACGTTCAAACCTCTCTGATGCCATTGATGATATGGGAGAAGTGGGGGTGTCCTCGCCATTGTAATACAGGCATAGGCGTCCCAAGTCCTCATATTACAAGTGTCATTGGTGACACTGGGAAACTTCGGGGGGTGTTTATATTTCATATACTACTTTTTAAAAGGAAATTAGTGTACCACTAGGGAGGTTAAACATTGAATCTAAAACAAGAATAACAATAATACTAAAACACATTTGAGGTCAAATAAAAGACACATCTGTGACATCCATATCTTACATAAAATTACTTGTGGGCCAAATATTATCACGCTGTGGGATGGATTTGGAGTTTGACACCCCTGCTCTAGATGAAGTTGGATGCCAATCAGCAAATGAGCTTTACTATCTCTACGCTGAATTATTCAACATTAAGGATGAAACCTAACAAATGCAGAGAAAAGGATCCTCGTAGGAAGCTGAACCCAGCATCATGGTGTTGCAAGAAGAGCATATCACATCTTCAACACCCTACACATCAACTTATCTTGTTATATAGGACCCATTTGTCTAACTCCTTTCCATTCTACCCAACAAACATGACACTTGACTTTATTTGTGCCTTATAAAGTCCCTCTGCTGCCATCTTTTCCAGTTTGAAGATTTCCCTCCTTGTTAATGTGACCTTTTAGACCACAAAGACTAACCCTAAGATCTCCAAAGTTCCAGAAGTTAGTTCTCCTCCGTCTTCGTCTCTTAGACCTCATCAAAAGTTAAGTGAGATGGACGCACAAAGGAGAAATCCACACTCCAACAGTCCAGAAAAGATGAATGAGCAGATAGTCTGACAGCCTCCAAATGCCCGCAAATATAGTCATGTAGCTTCTTTCATAGGTAAGGTCGGGTGCAGGGTCCACAGCAGGTCTATCTCAAGCCCTGTGCATGCAGTAGTTGATTGTTTGTTGGGCCGCACTCACAGACCAAAAACGTCTTCCGAAAATGTGCTTAGATTTATTGAAATTTAAAACCAGTGATATAAAACGGAAATACATACATCCTGTCACCCCCAGGCCCAGGTTCAAGCCAGAGCCCCCTCTAAAAGTGAGATAATTAAACGAGGACAAACCAGAAGGATGTGAGAATACAATATCATACTGAAAGGTGCTTAGGATGGAAGTCAGGGGATGCCAAAGGAAAGAGAGAAGTGTGACGCGCCGCGGCAGAGATGGTTCATGAAAGGTTATGGATAAAGTAGGCTGGAATGACAGCTCGGCAACACTGGCAGGAGCCTCCAGATGGAAGGGAATCCAGAACAGAGAATTATAGGCAGCTTGTGTAACATAAGCCGCTTTATAAAAGCATATCAGGGAGAAAAGAGGGAGGCGGGCTTATTAGAATGTGCTTTAAAAAAAAAAGCAGCATTGTTACGGGCTGACAGCAGAATGTTGATGTCTTGTGGGCTCACTTTCGTATACAGAAGAGCGCGGAGAAGGAAACGGGGATTAGAACATAGACCTAGAGCACAATATGCTGCAGTCACTTAGCTCCTGTCAATCTGGATGTAATAGTTTACTTTTTTTTTCTTTTTAATGTCCTCGATGTTCGATTTCTACTTTTGTATAAATGCTAAACCGTTTTCTTAGAAGAATGTAGACGGGCAAGTGTCGGCTGTCAGTCCCCCGTCACATTCTTCCGAAGAATGTGTTAGGTTGGCAACGAGAAAAGAACAGACCTTCATCTGGAACAACATGGATTTTTATGCGGAGGTCAGGAACTTCAAGGATTTGTTGTGGATATTAGAAGGAGAACAGGACTAAAGTCAGCCGTGAGATCATACCACAATAGGACTGAAGTCAACCATGACGTCATACCACAACAGGACTAAAGTTAACCATGGCGTCATACCACAACAGGACTATAGTCAACTATGAGATCATACCACAACAGGAATAAAATCAGCCATGACATCTTACCACAATAGGACTATAGTCAACCATGACATCATACCATTACAAGGCTATAGTTAACCATGTCATCATACCACAACAGGAATAAAATCAGCCATGACATCTTACCACAACAGGACTAAAGTCAACTATGACATTATACCATAACAGGACTATAGTCAACCATGACATCATACCATAACAGGACTATAGTCAACCATGACATCATACCACAACAGGGCTATAGTCAACCATGACTAGTGATGAGCAGCACAGGCAATATTCGAATTTGTGATATTTCGCGAATAATTCTACTAATATTCGATTCTATATTCGCGGTAATACCATGGATTGCGAAAATCATAATTGCGAACATCATATTCGCATCGTGAAAATCTTTAAAATGAATGGTCACATGCTATGTTTATTTTCGCAATACATGGCCATATTGCGAATATTCAGAATTGTGATATTCGAGATATTGGCGAATCTCGGCATTCGAATATTCGAGCTCAACACTAACCATGATATCATACCACAACAGAACTATAGTCAACCATGACAGCATACCACAACAGGGCTATAGCCAACCATGACATCATACCACAACAGAGCTATTGTCAACCATGACATAATACCACAACAGGGCTATTGTCAACATGACGTCATACCATAACATCATACCATAACAGAACTAAAATCATCCATGACATCCTACCACACCAAAACTCTGCTAAACAGACAACTTTTCTGGACAAAATCTTTTGGTAGAAAACTACAGGGTTGGTTTTGAAAAGTAGTAGAGTTCATTAGGGATGGGATGGTGGGTTTTTCTAGGAAAAGTTCTCCGGCACGTGAACCTATGGAGTATCACATCATCCATTCAATCAGTAATTTATTCAATTTATTTGTAAATGTAAAAAGTTTTAATGGTGGAATTGCCAATCCATTCTTTTTACACCTGGAAAGGATAACAAAACTCTGTTAATGGTGTGTAAATATATATATATATATATATATATATATATATATATATATATATATATATATATACATACATACATACATATATACATACATACATACATACAGACCAATATGGCCATATAAGGGAAGTCTTTGGGCTTTAAATACATATCTATATGCGTTAGTTCTAACAATATAACCTCTGAATACCCCGGGGGCCGGAACAATGCTGAGGATTACATAGAACACATTCTAATTGTAAAGAGCAATAGGCACCAAGCCGGATCCGTGTACTTTATAAAGCCTGGGGGATTCTACGCGTAGGGCAGAGAGACTTGTACATGGCGGCCCATATCGCAGATGGCACACATAAACCGCGTGTATGTTACATGTAAACCGCAAGGATTGTACTATAAATCCGGGCAAATCTACAGAGAAATCCGCAGGGTCTTACATGTAGATTAGTCCGGCATTACTTTTAAATCTATAAAACATAACAGTACATGTGAGTCACATGACACGGGCAGTTTTAGGATTTGAAGCCAAGCCCTCTGGGATTTTACCAGCAAATTAATGAATGTTCACAGACACAGGTTTCAGTAATCGGTCCGGCGGGTGCAAGGAGAGTTTTTACACAGCAGACGGCGTGTTATGTTACATGATGAGAGTACTAGTGTGCTTAAGCCAAAGTAGACACAAATTGTTACAAGATTTTAAAAAAAATATAATATTAAACTTAACTTAGAGGTTTCTCCTGCAGTACATTTGTCTGCCACTAGATGGCTCAACCTGTGACTGGACAGTGAATCAATTAGCAGTACATTGATTCTGCTTTCTACTACTACTCTCAGCATGTTAACCTGTTACTTCTTCTCATGCTGCATTCCTGCATTGTTTGAGTTAAAATCAAAAATGTAATGCCATGTTAATTATTACAGAGCTGCAATAATGAATGCCTGGAGTACAGTTGTAATAAAGCTGAATGGAGACATACCATGAATAAAACATTTATTAATGCCTCTTCAAACTGACCCCCCCCCCCCACCCTAAGGCTTATACAATAGTACCTGACTGCCATTACTGGGGAATCCAACTGGATAAATTATATTAATATAATTATATATCATTTTATGTATATTTTATATACAATATTTTGCACAAAAATCAGGTGGAAAAGAACATACTCCATGAGCGTGCACTCATCATCAATGAATCAACTTGTCCAAGAAAACAAGTACACTAGGTGCTTGTTCTATTCCCTGTCTCCAAGAAGACAGTTACCCTGAACCGGGTTGATGAGCTCCTGGCAGGGCTAAAACATGTTTAAGCAGGGTGTTACTAGGAGTAGAGCCACTTCTCAGACCCCAGAGACTAACTAATAGAGATTTACTTTACACTTTGCCAGCTCACTCTTGAATATCCTATCTACATATTCACTAGGGAGGAGGAGGCTCTCATAGGCCAGCTAATATATTAACTGCACCTGCAATTCCATATGCGGAATGAGATGCTCACTAAGCTTTACTTGCTGTGACTGCGGAAGACTTGCCCCATGTTCCAGGGTGAGCTACCAGTGTAAAGAAAGTCTCTAAGTATACCATATTTTTCGGACTATATGTCAGATGGGAGATCCACCCAGGGGAGGATCCCATAATCTGTGCTGCATTGTTTAAATATCAGTAGAGCCCCACTGATGTAACCAATGAAGAGCAGAGAGACATAGATAAAAGAGCCGGCGTTTCTCCCATCTATCTGTTCCTGTGTGAAAGCTGCAACTTTTCACACAAACACAGCCGTAGACATCTGCACGCAGCTCCGCCCCTTCTTTCCCGATGTGTGAGAAAGATGCCATAGTGTGTTGGTAACTGTTCACATGTGACATCTAGTGGCTGAAATTTGGTATTGCAAGGGGATTTTTTTCACTAATTGATTTGAACATTTCAAATATTTTTTTTCTTGTTTCCTGCTGCTCTAAAAACTGGGTCAGAACAAGTGCCGATTGCTGCTCACCACTAGATGGCATGCTGTATAATCAGGGATGCACATAAATGTTTAGTGAGCTCCTCAGATGAGTACCAGGAGATGGTGTTTGGAACTCACCCCATATGTAGGGTGGTCTTCCTCACTGTCAGCCTCCTGCATGGTAGATTCTGCTGCAGATGGACCTCCCTTTTCCTGATTGATCCTCCGATTACCTGTCTCCATCCACAAGTCACCAGCTGGTTTTGGCTCACATGTAACTCTCACAGAACAACACTGTTTGATCCCCCCAGATCTCATACCTGAGTATTGACCCTGACATTTTCTGGCTTACTTACCCCTGAGACTACCAGCATTCCAAATGTCAACCTTTCATAGTCATATTCCAGCTCCAGTGCTTTTCTCTTGTCAGATTTTACCCTTACATATGCCTACTCTGACTTTCATCCCCCAGATCTCCAACATCCTTAGAAGTCCAAACTTTTTTTTGGAATATTAATTTATATCCCCAACGTCACACCCCTAACTGCAACCTGTCATAGTTATTCATGTTTCCCTGCGGTTATCCAAGTGACATAAATTGTATACATGTAACATTTAGCTGTGGCCGCCCAGACACGGAGCGCCTCCAAGTTGTTAGTACGCATATGAGCTGTGTAACAATAATGCCGGTACGCAGAGCTAGGTTTTGGCCCCTTTTGAGTACCAGAGTACCACTTATGTGCACCCCTGTGTATATTCACTCTGTATGTAAATAAGTCTTTCTGTAAATGCGTGTAATGTTTCTTATTGCGCACATGTCATTCCCTAAACTTCTATATGTTGACTCTGGACTCCTCATCAACACACTTGAATTGAACCTAATGGGCCTAGTTAGGGTTCTATTGCTGTGGGCAGTGATATTGGTCTCCCTTCTATCTGGAGGAGAGGGCAGAGAGTCACCCTATGAGTGTTCCATTCTTCCTTTATTTTCCAGTCAGCAGTCTGGGGTCAGTGACTGTGTTCCATAAATAAGAGAAGAGTATGAGAAGAGTATGGTCACCTAGACATGCCGTCTGGCTGGGTAGACGATATCACAAGAGGTCCTGGTTGCCCTTGTAAGAGTTTGGAGGTGAGGTGAGAGACAGAGAATTCACCATAGAATTCAGTATATACAATGGCTGTTGTGTTATGTTTTTGCTGTACATGTCCTCTCCATTCTGCAGATACCTATCTCCATAGCTGTGTAAACATCAGACGGAACGCAAGACAAAATAAAATTGGAAAACACAACCGAGCGTATAGCGGTAACAGTTAAACACCTCGGCGGCTCCGACGCCGCCGTCCCATATCTTTCCCTGACCAGACCGAAGCGTGCACGTCTCAGTGGGGACAGAATGCTGATATATTATTTATGTATGACAAGATGGAAGCATTCATTCGGAAGATTAGCATCTTCTGTTCCCATGTACAGAGTGTCACTTCTGAAAATGTCTCACTGATGGCGGATTTTCATGAATGACAGTCCTTTCTATAAAGCAGAATGGCTCTCGGAGGGCCTCGAGGAGCTGGGCCACCAGGGTCATAGCTGTGAGCTTTATCAGCTCTGTGTCGGGGTCACCAAGATGGTGGCGGCCTAAACTTTGTTCTGTTTTCAGGGTAGGTGTGCGTGAAATTGAACACGGATGATTCCTATAGTGAGCGAAGCGCAGAGTGTGACTGTGTTTGGAAATTGGACGCAGCTTACTTTCTTCTTTAATCTTTATTTTAGAGATTTGTTCAACAAGGTGGAAGTAGAATTTTGAAATTTTATATCCAGTAGACCAGGAAGTCTGTGCCTCCATATTGTCAAAATGTCATAATATACAAAATTCATCACCGGCTATGATTTTCACATTATTGGGCTCAAGAAAAATTTGGTTAATCCAGTGGTTCCCAAACTTTCCTTGCAGGGCCCCCCTTTTCTATTTAGCCCCCCCCCCCCCGCCTATTCAGACACAGGTTAAGAATGAGGGCCCGCTCCCCCTGGAATACCTTCGCACCCCCCCAGTTTGGGAACCACTGGGTTAATCTTAAATACAATACTGCCCCCAGTGGCATCACTACCCCAGTGCGAGGTGTGTGATCCGCATGCGGCGACACCATTTTACTCCCAATCAGAGCCTATTTTTTATACAAGGCAAATCACCAATCTTTCTCAAAAAGTAGCGTGACAGCTACAGCACATGCTTTTGCTTTCCACCCCTGCCCCTTGTGAATGGTACAGTCTCTGCATGTATCTCATATGTAAGAACTTCTCGTGGGGGAGGTGTTCTTTAATTCCAACAGATGGCAAGAGTGAGGCAAAGGTAGTTACAGGGAGGATCACAAGCTCTATAATAAGTCCTGAAAAGCTGCAATTTGATACAGTTGTTTTTTAGCATTACACAATAGTGATGAGCGGCATAGGCAACATTCATATTTGCGGCATGCCGCAAATTTTTTGGAAAACATTCGGAAAATATTCAGAAAATATTTGCATTCGGCAATATTCTTCTTATTGCGAATACCAGCAGTTTTTTTGCGAATATACTTGCTTGCATTGAAGGGCGTGTTGAAAAAGCTCTTGTTGCAGCCTTCCCATTCTTCCACTTGCATGGAGAGGCGTGTGTAATGGAAAAAAATACAGAATATCCGGAATTGCGATTATTCGGCAATATATTCACCATCTTCGCGAATTGCTGATATTCGCGATTAATATTCGGAATCACTATTACACAATAGAGGCGCATTTACAGTTTTGTGGTGTGTAGCACATCACACAACATCTATAGTGTATTCACATCAGTACATGTGCATTGTGCTGACCTTGTGGCTACATGTGGTTTACCATGAGTTACATGAAAGGATCCTTAAGGTTGAGTATAAGGGTGGGAAATTCAGCAGCTACTTGCAAAGTCAGATAGAGGAGTTTTCAAAATGAAATTCAACCATCTACAGTAAAAACAAAAACAAAGAGTCCACAAGATGGTGCTGTCGCCCAAGTTTATATTTCACCAGCCGACTCCAATCCTGGAATACTGAATATTGAATACAGAAGAAAGGTTATTCAGTCAGGTGTGTCAGGCCCCCTGGTCGCTACGGATCGGATAGCGGATAGCGGCTGCTATGGTGGTTCTTACGCCACTGGGCACATTCATTGCCCGCACTGGAGACCGGCAGTAGAAGAAGAAAGAGGCTGCAGGGCACAGGACAGGCATTGGACCACCCAGAGAGGCTGCCGGCACCCAAAGGGAGACCAGCGAACACCCAGACAGGTAGCTGGTACCTTGACTCTGACTCAAGTATAAGCCGGGGGGGGGGGCATTTTCAGCACATTTTTGTGGCTGAAAAACCCAATATATATATATAGCTGGGGCAGAGGGCAGCCACATACTATTAGGCTGAAGTTTTAATCTTCCCACACTAGTATCAGAATCCCAGAATTTACTGCTAAAGGGGTGCTGAGGATGCACATATATGACCAGGTATACAGGGAAGGTGTTGCAGAAAGGACATAAAAGACATGAGCAGGGACGATAAAAGTGACATGGAAAGTCTTTGGGTAAAAAGTTAACTGAAAAGTGTCTGGGTGACCCAAGTATGATCTCTGTGTCAGAGATCAACTTGCATATGTCACAGCTAAAGAGAAGCCGAGGATGCACGGAAGGGAGATTTCTCATGATGGCGGTTGATTGAGTGGTGAAATGACTCTTTCACTTCATCCAGGTGCGACGGGGTGTCACTCAACACCACCCTAGTAACACCCCTTCTCTTGTTTTAAAAGCTTCAGCCTGGTATAAAGAGTGGTCTGAGGTGGCGACATCATCTCCCACAAATCAGAGGTTATGGCACCGCATTGTAGAGGAAGCAATGGTGGCCAATGGCGCCCAACAGTGTGTGAATGACCCCCGAGTCAGATATCTAAATCCCCATCAGAATATCTCGCCTGGAGTCTGACAAACACCAAGGCATATTATATAACACAATCTTTATTAGGTTACCATGGCGTTGTCTTTTCAGTATTTTTGTGTTCTCACTAATAAAAAAAAAAAGTCCAGGCACCAGAACTGAAAGGATCTAATAATGTTCTCTACTAAAGAGGTCTGCATTATTGAAAGAGCCTACAAATTGCTCCCTTTTTTCATTTCCTCCCTTCATCAAAAGAATCAATTGAGCCTCCTAGATTAAAGGAGGGCCCGCTTTTGTCGCCGAGATGTTTCCAGTGTAAGGCCTACCAGTTATTCAAGGCAATGGCTTGTCGAATCCACTTTGATTCATTATGTG
>CM070035.1:11864191-11874986 GCA_036250615.1 Ptychadena robeensis | reverse complement strand
AGAAGCAGAACCTGTGGATCAGAGACATAAAGCACTCTTTGTTCAGGCAACGCCCTGTTGTCTTAGACTTCCTGATATACAAAGGTCAGGTAGTCTGATGGGACAGGGCTCCAGGTGTTTGATAATGGAGGTAACTGGTATCCTCCAGCAGAGGGAGCAGGAGTCAATTCATGTGCCATGATCTCTTCCACCAGCAGAAGGAGCTACGAAAGTCCTGGTCCTCAAAGATTTTGGAAGAGACACAGTGGAACTGGTAGAGGGTGCCGTTGCAGTCACCGATCGCTGGGTGTCGCTGCGATCTGTGACACACACAATGTGCAGGTGCTCGGGGGTCACCCATAAAGTGACCTGGGGACACCTAATGCTGAGTTTTTCGGGCTGCTGCGGACTTCCCTGGTGTCAGTGTGAATGGTGCCTATATGTTCAGGTGAAAACAGTATCTCCGCCCCCTTTCTATTTAGTACCCTTTTCAGCCTGGCATTATGATATGAAGCATGCTACTCCACTACGCATACTCATTGATGGCTGTTGGTCTTCCTCAAAAGAAAGATTAATTGACATCATGAAACCCTGAACTTAACCCTGACTGGATAATCCTGAACATCCTTCAACCCAGAACACTGAGGACTTCTAGTGGCAGAATGAAATTACTGCAGGAGACTCTGAAAAGTAGATGAATAAAGCAGGGTACAGACAGCTCGACATTTGAGCCGTTCGATGTTCCCTGCAGCAGCGTGATGACGTCATCACGATGCTGTCAGATATCGGCGGAGCTGGGGAGACATATCTTCTGACCCATATCTTCATGTCTGTACCCTGCTTAAGACAGTCAGAGTTGCTTATTTGTTTTGAACTTGTTGTGGATGGACAGTGTTAGTCTATAATCTTTCAATTCTGATTGTTATTCACCTGCAATTTGCCTCTGCAATTTCTACAAAATGTGTCTAGTCTCCTCCATTTGTTTCCTCCTTCCATAATTCATCATGAAGCTGCTGGTGGAACCATATAAACATTTAGATGTTTACATAATAGCACTGTCAAATATTTTACATTTACATATAATTTATGAGGACATTGCTGAAATAAATTCATTGGTGATGAGGAATGTTGTACATGAGTATCTTATAAGTGACCATGTGGGTCCATAGAGGAAGATAAGATATACTTACTTCTTCTGGACCTTGATAATGAAGAGCTACCTTATCCATCACCTGCAAGTGTTTGTATAAATACTGGGAAGGTGGATGAAATAATATAAGGCAGGCTTTAAATGTAAGATGAAATAATATTAAGTAGGGTTTGATGAAGTAATATTAAGCAGGGTTTGATTAGATCACCGCGATTTCTGGAAACCCACTTGAAACTTCTACTTGGGAATTTAGTTGGGATGTGCTCCTTACTTGAGGAGGTCCTATTGAATGTCAAAAACGTGTCTAGGGAATCGAAATGAGAGGCCACTGTTACGGACCCCTCCCCAACACATTGATATTTGGACATCATTAATTATGTGATTATGGTTGTCCAGTTGTGGGTATGTTTTATCAAATGGGTATTACCGCTCTTTTGTATAATAAAGCTACCTCTGATCTTTTACTTTGGTGTCCTCATCTTTGATTGCTGCCATGTTAAAATCAGCATTTGCTGAATAAAAATTTTGCAAGTGTTTGCCGGATCTGATGGGTCTGATCCAATTCCCCACCACACCCTTTAGTTTCTCCTACCAGCTTGTATGTTCATAATTGATATATAAAATGATAGAATGGACCACATTGATAGGTTAGTCAGGTCTATTCATCTGAAGGTATAGAATACATGCAGAGCGAAATTGTCAACACCCGAAGAGGGTAGGTATAGCCACACTTCTTCTTCCGATGGACTGTTCATGTATCTCATCCACTACATTAACATTTCTTTGAAATTCAGGCTGTAAAGTTACAAATAGTTATTTTTCCTCTCTTGGCAGCCTCAACACATTAATTAACACCAGTCAGTCCTGTCATGAGAACAAATTCTTGACCTATGGGATTTATGATTGCAGCACTTTCTGGGAGTTGTTATAATCCAGTTTTACAAGTCGGGGCTTGTAGCACTTATGAATAAGTGACAGCTTGGTGATACTTTTGCTAACAAGAACATCATATTATTGGCATTTTTCCATTGGCACTGCAGAGGGGGGGGGGGGGGGGGGGGGGCACTTTCCAAACTCTTAAAACTAAATTTAGTTTCCTAGAACCTACCGCATTTTAAATGTTAAGAATAATATTAAAACCAAGTAATTTACACTATCTTTAAGTAAATCTTTTAGGTATATTTATTTTTTGATGGACAGCTTTAGCACACATTGGTGTTTTGTAGCGCTGTATGGTGTAAGTGAGATGGGCTAGTTTTTTTGTGTGTGTCTGAATTTGTGTATCAATTAAGTAACAAATTGAGCTCAAGTTCCATGACCACCCCATAACCCACCTAACCTTAACTGCCCCTTCTTAGTGCCTTACTTTCGTCTCTTCCTACCTACATTCTTAAATGTTACACCCTTCTTATTGCCAACACCCTGATTGTTGACAAAGAGCAGCTGCTCAAAACGCATCCCATTGATCCTACTGAGTCCTCCAGAATCTGTAACTAGGCAGTGCCGCTCGAAACGTAGGTAATGCCACCATCCCCACACATCGTAACATACAAAGAAAAAGATTTTTCTATGATTTCTTTTGTATGGCAGATATAATCCATAAACAGGAAGTCATCCTGTTAACCACATGTCGCGAGTTCACTCCTTGGTGTGAGTACTTTCATTTTACCATTTACAGTACTTTACTTTGTTGCACTAGGTTGTGCACCTTGTATTCTTGTTCCTATTAAACACACTGCTTATTGCCTAACCTTAACCACCACACCTAGTACCCATATGTATCCTCAATTGAACCTACTTTAACTCTACACCTAACCGTAACCATCCAGGAAACTGCCTTACCCCAAACCTTTTAGGGTAGAATAGATCAATGAGTCTTATTCATCAGCACATTAGTACTTTGCAAACGTTTTTGACCAGGAGAATATTTAACCACTCAAAATCTAAATAGAGACCCCAAATAAGGACTATGGGACACCAAAAATATCTACCTGAATCTGAGTTTTTTTTAACAATTCCTGGGCAGTTCCATTGAATTAATTATGGTTGGAGGGTATTTAAAAAAATGTTTTAATCTTTATTATTATTTCTATTTTATGGCAAATGTAGTCAATTTCAAACAATACCCATCCACTGTTAACCTGCTTAAGGTTTTTAATGGTTTTTCAAAGTTCAGCCTATGAGTTAACCATTCTATTAAGCTGTCACTTGTTCGGCCATCTTGGATGCTCCTACCATAATTCTAAGAAACCCACATTGTAGACTAGGGTCAGTTATTCTACTAATAAAGATCAAGAAAATAAACCAGTGCAAATGCAGAGAGGTGATATGAAATTCTTGATGTAATGTCCCTGATGAATGAATACTACATTATCCTGATCAATGGGGATCTGAAGGTATTTGTTCTGATATGATCTGACCCTTAGTAATGGAAGATGGACAGAAGATGTATATCTAATGTCCATGTGCTCCTTAACACCAGAGAAGTGTGCAGTTGACAAGCTCTCCTGCTCACAGGTAAAATTGATGATATTGTCTCCTCTGCCACAAGGCATTCGGCACCTTGTCTTATATTTCAGAAATGGTGTCATTATCAATCTACCACCTGTTCATCAGATTTACATGCTGATATAAAATTTAAGGCCAATGTGCAAGTCAACGCCACAGCAAGTACAGATGATAAAATTGTTCTCTGCCAGGAGCAGATGACTAAAATTCTGATCTTTCATGATTAATAGGTAATTATAAATCTCATCAAAATTCTCATTAGATGAGGGCTGTGATGAAGGGCGCGAGGCAGGTGCAGTCTTATGACTTGCAGATGTAAGTAAGCTTATGGTTATTACAAGTCCCCAAATCAGGAGGGATCTTGTTATCTAAAACTGATGTATATGTCCATTTTATGAATGTTACACTCTGTCTGTAAATACAAACTTCACCTTAATCTCCAGGTTCACTTAAGAAAAGTACCCTTGGAACAGGGTTACTCAGGGGTGGGCTGTTACTGGTGAACCACGAGAGCAGTTCCACCAAACAAGCATAAACCAGGGCACAGAGTCTAAGGAGCCCCCGGGAAGCAGGTGGTCTGATTGGACAGGGCTCCAGGTGTGTGATAAAAAATGGTAACCTGTATGCTCCAGCAGAGGGAGCAGGAGCCACATCATGTGCCACAATCTCTTCCACCAGCAGAGGGAGCTGATCTACGAAAGGACCTGGTCCTCTGAGGTTTTGAAGGAGAACTGGTAGAGTGCGCCTCTGCAGTTACAGATCGCTGGGTGACACTGCGATCTGTGACATGGGCACACTAAGGCCCAGCCCGTTTACCTTTCTTTTCAGGCCCTTTGTCACCTTGTTGAAAAGATGCTCCCCTCTGCTTGTTCTCTGCAATGAGTGCGCATAATGCCTAGAGGTCTACAAACTTTGCCTTGTCGACAATGCAGTGGTGTGATCTTGACACTGTGGGTGCATCCTCATGGTGACATCAGACAGTCTTATCAGAGTTATTTCTTCTCATTGCAATGAATAAGCATTTTTTTAAAGTGCAGGAAATTTAAAAAGATGATGTCCCTGTCACATGTCACCTATTACACATTACTATTGATGCCGGCGATGCATGGAATCGGCACACATATGGGGGGTCAGCCATTACAGGCTCTTGGTCCGGCCCCTTTATCAAATTTAAGAAAACAATGTGGCCCACGAGTCAAAAGGTTTGTCCTGGGATAGCCCCATGTAGAAGTTTAATGTTGTCTTTTGCATTTATCTGATGCTTTACTTCTCTAGAGGGGGCATGTTATCTCACTTTTCTGAACTGTGAAAAGACACTTGGCTTTTGGCCTTTCATTTTGGGGGGTTGACATCCCAGTTGGTGACCATGCCCCAAAAAGTTTATATTGGGAAGCCTGTGAGGATGTAGAGTATCAGCAGACACACCAATCTCTTCCGTGTCCACCTCTTTGATGTCATTGATAAGGTTTCAGTAACCAAACATTAGACAGTGTAGGCTGTTCTTTGACCCCTGTCTTTGGCCAGTGTGGTCCTCTAAAGATGTCAGGAGGAGAATACCTCTATATACTTTATTAATGACAAACTTTTGGCGAGATAGTGCTATTGGCCGGGACATAGACAATAATGTGGTCACCCGTCCAGATTTTGCCCTGCGGTCCTGTAGCCCTCGGTTATACATTGTACTGACAGATTTACAAGTCTTTCTTTCCTCTGAAGCCAATTTTTGCAGTTAATTGCAGTTCCAAGGTTGTCAGTGGGTCTTTGTAAATGTTAGATTCACTGTACAAATCTCTTAATTGTTCGGTGTGTAGAGGCTTTATAATGTGACTTAAATAACACACGTTTATCCTCCGTGACTTGATTTACGGCAGCTTTCCCCTGTTCTCACTTAACGCAAAATCTTTAAAATTGACCTTGATGCAGCATCGTTATTAAGATCCCTTGTGTGGTGCTGTGTATTAAACATGTATGCCCAGAGCTTCTGTAATGTATGGCTGGTAATTGTTTGCCAGATATATATAGACATTTTATATATAGACATTTTTAAACCAATGGTGTCAAGTCTGTTTCTAGTATCATTAAGTACAGTATTATAAGCGGTGTCTTCCAGCTCTCATAAACTGTAGATTAGGGGTGTTAATCTCAAATACACAGGGGGACAAACTTTCACAAACTCACTGACCAGCCTTGATATTTATTGAAAAAGTGAAAAGGTTTTTCCTTCTCATTAGATATAACAATGAACCTTTTCATATGGAAACAAATCTACCATTTGCCCAATCAGTAAACAAGTAAAGTGTAGTGATGAGCGGCATAGGCAATATTTGAATTTGCTATATTTCACAAATAATTCTACTTATATTCCATTTGATATTCGAATATACACTGCATGACCAAAAATAATATTCGCATTGCGAAAATCTTCAAAATGAATGGCCACTATGTTTATTTTCGCAATACATGGCCATACCGTGAATATTCAAAATTCTCGAATTGCCGATATTCGTGAAAAATGTTCGACATTCGAATATTCGAGCTCAACGCTAGTAAAGTGTAATACTATAAAACCTAAATCAGATAAAAGATACATCCATGCCATATATTTATTACATTTAAATAAATCTCAAGGGCCACATTTGACCTCTGGGCCGTAGTTTGATATGCGTTCTGTAGGTGGACATTCAGAAATGCTGGAGGACCCGCTATCTAGGTTACACCTTAGGACACATAACACAGAGCCATGTCAATCTCTATATGTGCCACAACAATGGTTCTGGTAGTTCCCATCCTGGACTAACGATAGGAAATAAATCGGCAAGATTGGTGATCATGTGATCACCAAGCCATCTACGACATAGTCAGCTACCTGAGTATTTCTTGAATCTACCGTGCAACTATAAAAGACACAAATCAATTAATCTTTATTATTCATTTTGACTTCATTTAATTCAAGTCTTCTACAATTTAGCCCTCTAAGCGAAACTCATTGGAGATTTGTGAGGTTGCCATTGCCCCATGTCTATATTGGTATGATCTGTTTTGCCATCGGTGTGTGACAGCTATTTTCTGGATTTGTGTCATGAGAGGGTCAGATGGTCTGCTTTTTGCAGTCCATGTAGAGCAGAACTCAACAAAGGACCACCCGACAGGGGAGGTCTTCAACTTTTACCTTGGCACAAAAAGAGCTACGGCTGGACAGCAGGTCCCCAGGGATGGCTGAAACAGACTGCATGGCCAAATGGCAGGGCTGCTCCGTGTCCACAGAAGCAGTAGAACAGCAGATATGCTGGCGCGGCCCAATATGGTGGAGGCCATCCCACTCTGAATGCGGCAATCTCTGCTGGAGGCAAGGAAGGCAGCAGACTGCTAGACTCTCCTTGTGCTATTGCGCTCACCGGCTGCACAGACACCGGTCAGGTAGGCTACACTGGTGTACCTTAGGGGAGAGGGGCACAGGGCAAACCTTTCTTTCTTCCTTGATCCCCAGATGAGCAACTTCCTGGGGGCAGAACCCTCCCTTACTTCTGCTTGGAGCCCAGGGGCATCATGGGCAAGAAGTTTAAAGTGGGCCCTGATTCTGCAGGTGCGCTACAATAGGTTGGTTGATGGACCAAATCTGTAAGTGTTGCTTATCTTCAGTAGCGATACATCGGTCTCCCGCCATGCTAAGAGTTTGTTTCCACATACGTCGGGACCCCCTCTGCTAAGCATATTGCTTGGCAGGGATCCCGACGGAGCTCATAGACTTTGCCTGCTCGGCGGATGCTGTGTTTACCCATCCGCCGATGCAGAGGCTGAACGTACTCAACTACGCTAAGCCATGCTTTGGCAGAGTGGCTCAGCGCAGTGAAGA
Source organism: Ptychadena robeensis (assembly GCA_036250615.1). Taxonomy (NCBI): domain Eukaryota; kingdom Metazoa; phylum Chordata; class Amphibia; order Anura; family Ptychadenidae; genus Ptychadena; species Ptychadena robeensis. The sequence goes on along the minus strand of CM070035.1, from coordinate 11,867,496 downwards.
CACAGCATCCGTCGAGCAGGTAGGTGAATGTGCTACGTCGGGACCTCCCGCCAAGCATAACGGAAACATACCCTTAATAAGGGGTTGTAACTAATTAGATAACTCGGTGTTGGGAACCCCTGCAGAACAAGAGGCTTCAGCTTAAACATTCCTACAACACCAAGTCACTGAAGGGTCTGGCAAAAACATACAAGTTGTGAATGAAACATAAAATCCAGTGGCAGAGATGCTGTAGGCTGTGTGTATATTTCATGGTAAATGTGCTATTTAAATAAAGTGCCATTGAAATAAAAAGAAGAGAAATAAACCCCCCTCACATCTGCTGATAGCGTTGTCATGAAGGTGACCGGATTGTTATTCGTTCTACTTATGTTTTCTCTTATCATACGGGAATTGAGCGGAGAGTCATATTTCAGCTCGTAAAGGGAATTATATCTGTGAAGGTTGATGGGTGACAATGCTGGTTCACCAGACTTTTTAATATGTGGTTGTGGCACTTTATTATCCAATCATAACGGGCTTATGTTTTCCCACAGGGTAATTTGCTGTCATAAGCAGCCGGTTTCTTTTTTTTTTTTCTCTGAGAAAGCACATGCCCCATACCGACCCGGACTTCAGAGAGCCTCCCACATACACACAAGAGCCAAAGCCAGAGCGCTTGTGGTGCATCAAAGTCCTTCCATGTCATTTAGGAAGCCAACGAGCTCTAATTATATTGGGAATAATCATATTACTGGGAGGATGCCGGAGTGCGGCTGTCAATAAGCTGATAATAAGCGAGGAGGAGATTTTGTGTTCTCAACCAGAGGTATCTGTGCTCCAGCAGGGTCTTCTGATGGGATCAGAGGGTACTTCTGCTGCTTATTCTAATCTCACCATAGCACATTTTTTGGAAATGGTTAAAAACCAAACATTTGTCACAGATATTTAACCCTTTCACGGCCAAAGGTCATTATTTTTTATAGATGCCCACTTATAGCATCCACCTGCATTGGTTGACTTTAAAAAATAAATTTAAAAAAATAAAATACATTTTAATTAATTCAGAGACATTAAGGGTAGGGATACACTATGCGCTGAAAAGAAAAAAGGGGTTTGGAAAAGCAGAGAGGGGGTAACCTAACTAAATCCCCCAATCTGCCTACCAGTAGGAGGCTAAGCCTCCAGGGGACTTTAAGGGCACCGATAAATCAACTATTGTGTAAAAAATTGTCATTTATTGAGACAAAATTGCTTTCACAATACATAGTACATCAATATAGTCAAAATGTCATTGGATACAATTGTTGCACATCTCATAGAATGATACATATTATTTCTCTGTACATAAAACCAACATGTTGAAGGACACCATCTCGACGCGTTTCGCTCAAGGAGCTTCCTCAGGAGATATATAGGTGCTTCATATTTCTAACGTCAAGAGAAATTCAAATCATTTACACATCATCACCGATTAATCTTCAAAACATTGTTAGGTGCTAAGGTAATGGTTTTAACAGGCGTCTATATATGTTACTCACTGCCTAGCGATATGCCTGGGGTAGAAGTGGGCACGGACCTAGGTCCCATCCAACCAGGGAGGGTCCCATAGCGCCCAGGAGGGGAGCATCCATACGCTGGTCCAGACCGGGAATAAAACATGCCAGGGGACAGTGGGGGAAAGGAGCAAGGGCCGGCAGCGTGAGACAGCAGCCACCTGTGGACAGAGAGGTAGGTTATGGTCCTGGTGATTAGCCCAATTGGAGGATTGGCATCCACCCCAGGGGAGCACACATAACCAATTCAAAACCCATGGGGGAATCCCCCCTTCCCTGTTATACAAACATACAATCTTATCACACCTTAGGGGATCACATATGCTGCTGACATTCTGCTTATACCACACCCAAACCCTCTCTCACCTTCACTGACTCTAACAAGCTACAGCCAAACATACATACACTATGCGCTGATCTCAGCAAATCCAGCAAGCGCAAGCCCTCTTTGTTCGTGAGCCCTATGTTATCAGCCACAGTACATAGTGCAGCCGAAAATGTGGCCCCTTTAACATGCCCAGACATGACTAACTTGCCCAGACATATAAAGGTAGCCATACACGGCCCGGTTTTTTCACCCATCGACCACCGTGCATGCTCCCATCAATCACCGGGCAGTCGCTTGGCCGAAAATCGGGTGGGCCCACCTGGTGAGATCAACCAGGAATCTTCCTCATGTCATGATCCGACATGCCGGTAAATTCCTGGCCCATCCCACTTCTTAGAATGGGGTCGGCACAAAGGTAGCCCGCCGATCAGCTGAGGGGCCGGCTGCAGATGAGATGACGTCAACCCGCTGCAGTCAATCCCTCATCTATTGAGGGGGAATTGCCTTGTGCATGGCTAGCTCACAGCAGTATGACAAGTTCATTGACTTCAAGCCTCTGTTTCATTTTTGTTGACGCATATATATAACGTTTTGGTCTATCTGTCACAATTGTTCAAAGAAGCCACAAAATCCTAAAAAAAATATGCACACCTGCTGTGCTCACATCACATGTTGTCATGTTTATAAATGCTAATGTTCTGGTGGTAAACAAACTGCAGTAACACGTATGGCCACTGGAGGCTCCCATATATCATTTTTAATAGGGAAAAAGTAGCTCCATAGGATTGTGTACAAACGTGACTGCTTTCTATATTCTGAATGTATTTGAGACACAGAAGTGGCAGTTTTTAACCATTAAGAAGTTTGACTTTCCTGGAGAAGGTAGAGACGACCAAAAAAATAACAACATCAAACTGGCTTGGTGTCACCTTTGACTCTGTGCTCTCCTTTACTCCTCACATACAAAACATTGAAAAAAAGAGGGAAACTCTCACCCCAAATAATATGTAGAACAAGCAATCAATAGTATGGCGCCTGTACATACAGAACATTGCTAGATCCTGCCACTTCCATCTCCGCAATATCTCCAAGATCCGCCCCTTCCTCTCCCCAGAGACCACCAAAGTCCTGGTACACACTCTCATCATCTCTCGTTTGAACTACTGCAACATCATCCTCTCTGGTCTTCCTCTATCTAGACTATCAGCTCTTTAGTCCATCATGAATGATGCTGCCAGACTCATCTACTCCTCTAACCTCTCCTCATCTGCTGCTCCTCTCTGCAAATCTCTACACTGGCTTCCAATTGCTTTTAAATCACTCCTCCTGTCCCACTTGCATCTCCAACCTTGTACATAAATACACCACTAACTGCCCCCTCTGCTCCTCCAGTGACCTACTAAAGACATCCCCACTCATAACATCATCACATGACCAGCTTC
>CM070035.1:11814088-11825931 GCA_036250615.1 Ptychadena robeensis | reverse complement strand
GGCATCCATTGTCCTCCCCACGTGTGTCCTCACAGGCGCACAAGATGGCGGAGTCGCAGGTGAGTGACGTCACCGCGTACGTCCGTAAGGCGACGTCACTCGGGCGGGGACCCCGGCGCATCCATGTGATGTCGTCATGTGCCAATAGTCCCGGTAGCCATATTTGTTCACCCAAAAAGGGTGTACCTGCGGCCACCGGTTAGCTAGTGGAAACTAAAGGGGGGCGGGCATCGAAAAGCTGGAGGTTAGGGACATCCATAATATGTAGAGACTTCAAAAATGTTTTTTGCAAAGAGGTTTGCAGTTTTGTCAATATAAGTTATAAATAACATAAAACATGTCAACATGTATAAATATGTATGATGTGGGGAAACAGACCCTCCATCAGATTCAGGCCCATAAAAAACAGATAGTTTTTCCCCTTCATCTTTAGTTCTTTACAACAGTATTTTACAAATAATTTAATAGATTAATCAGACACTTAGTTCAAAAATTTATTTCCATTAACCTTATATCCCTATGGAATCCACAGTATATACATAGGGAATTAACTCTTTATGCAAGTGTGTTTGAAATGTGTCAGGGACTGGTGCTAAAAACTATCGCGCCAGTGCCTATTTATCTGTCATTGTTCTAAAAAGGGCTTGTAGCTAATTGTCTCATTGAGACCTGGGGCCGTAGTTGCCTTTAGTCTCTGAATCCACTGGGTTTCAACTTGTAGAATCTTTCTGTCGAAGTCACCTCCTCTTGATGATTGTTTGACTCTAGCTAATACTATAAAGTCAATAAAGTTAGTATCTGCTTTATGTTTTAGAACAACATGCCTGACCACAGGGGTTAAGATGGTTCCATTTTTGATGTTATTTACGTGGTCATAGATTCTTTTTCTAAATGGTCTCTTGGTCTTCCCCATGTAAAATGATTTGCATTTGCATCTGAGTAGGTAGATTACACCTTCCGTGTCACAATTGGCTGAAAACTTAGGTCTATGGGTTTCCCCATTTGGTAGTGTAGTGACATTAGACATGTCTCACCCAAGGGCATTGGGCACATTTTCCACATTTTCGGGTGCCCATAGTACTGTTTTTACTCGGAGAAGATATTTCAAAATGACTATGTACCAATTTGTCTCTGATTGAGGGGGCCCGCTTGAAAGTCACCTCAGGTCTTTGTAGTATTTAGAACTGAAAAACAAGAATTTTTTTTTTTTTTTTGAAATGTTAGAGCATTAATCTCAATTGGGGAAAAAATCCAGTGTAATATCACTTTCACCCACAAGATGCCCCCAGTGAACACTTGCCATCAGATGACACCATGGCTTCCTTCTTACACAGCTGGGGATGCTGTATGTGTTTCTCCTCTCTATGGCTTAAAAGCCAGACTCTGCAGATTCATGATGTAACAATAATGGGAATATGTGTGTCTCTCCGATCATGATGGGCTGATTGCCTGCCTTTCAGGGGATCACATAGTTCCAGCCAACCGAACAAAAGGCTGACTGGACGAACCATGCGGGTGCATGAGACTCCCCAAAAATCCCATTTGATGAGTCCCCTTCCAAAGTAATGCCCCTTCCGAAGTAATGCAGATCGACAGGGATTAACCAACATGCTGATTCCCTGTTTGATCAACCTTTCCTCGAGCAAGTTTGGAGAAAGGGTGGCCATGTTCAATTACCCAATGTCCACTCCGCCCACTGTCCTAAAACGAGGGTTTCTACCTAAACTTTTGGGATTTGTGCTGGATTGGGTTGTGTAAATACCTTCTGTTTTAAGAAGGCTTGATTGTGCTATGCACTGCTCGAGTTGAGGGCTTTATGATTCATTTAATCCCTTCTCACCAAAACCTTCACGGGTACTTCTGTTTGTTCGGCTTCCAAGCCCCACTCCATAGAGCCATGGTTTCCATGCACTGCACTGATGATGGCCAAGGAGCCTGAAACATCTCTATGCAATTTGGAATAAATGGCTCTGTACCATAAGGATATATTTGCACTGTACACCTGTGGTTCTGGATGTGCATTTGGCTGAATGGGCGAAAAGGAATAATTTGCATGGCTCCACCCACTGTCCTAAACCGAGGGTTTCTACCTAAACTTTTGGGATTTGTGCTGGATTGGGTTGTGTAAATACCTTCTGTTTTAAGAAGGCTTGATTGTGCTATGAACTTCTCGAGTTGAGGGCTTTTTGATTCCTTTTATCCCTTCTCATCATACCCTTCATGGTTACTTCTCTTTGTTTGGCTTCCAAGCCCCACACCATAGAGCCATGGTTTCCATGCACTGCACTGGTGATGGCCAAGGAGCTTGAAACATCTCTATGCAGTGTGGAATAAATGGCTCTGTACCATTTATATTTATACCATTTATATACCAAGGTTATATTTGCACTGTACACCAGCGGTTTCTGGATGTACATTTGGCTGATGGGGTGTAAAGGAATAATTTGCATGGGCCCCCGCCCACTGTCCTAAAACGAGGGTTTCTACCTAAAGTATTGGGATTTGTGCTGGACTGGGCCGTGTAAATACGTTCTGTTTTAAGAAGGCTTGATTGTGCTATGCACTGCTCGAGTTGAGGGCTTTTTGATTCCCTTTGTCCCTTCTCACCATAACCTTCATGGTTACTTCTCCCAGCTGTAGCTCATAAAACGGATGACTTTAGGCCGAATTTCACATTACGTAAAACAAATAAGTTTTTCCCTATGAGAGGGCTTCCATTTGGAATCAAATGCCTTCTGTTATAATAATATTTTCCACTCCTTGCCGCTGGCCAACAATCCTCCTGGACAAAACCATCAAAACAATGAAGCCATTAACACGCATGCATTTTTTTGGTGTTCCAGACACACCTAGCTTTCCCGCTTCTTACATCTGTTGTTAAATAATAAATAGAACATAAAATTCCTCTCCTCTTCCAAAATGTAAAACCTGCGCAGATTTATAATCTGTGATGAATTAGAGAATTGTATTTATAAACCTTGTGTGACGTAGAAGTGACTTGACATGCTTTGCCTGATGGTCAGGCCTCCCGGCATGGCCAAGTGTTCTATCGATAATTTAAATTTACGGCTTGGAATGTATAAGCGGCCATTGTACAATGTTACCGCATTCCGATGGTGGTCCTGGGAAGCCGTGCGTGTATGTGCTCCCACCCCATACATCTGCTGGTTCCGCTCTATTAAAACTTAGTGCACGATTGGTTGTCCCGCCGGTCTGCTGGAGGACGGGCAAGACACAAGGTAGCACAATGTTTGTCTTTTTTCTACAGAAATGTTTTTCTTCCCGGCTTGTCCCAGTGAGTAAATATATGGCTGTAGGATACCGAATCAAAGAGTCTTTGTTTCCTTACACAGGAGTGTAATTCAAAACAGACGAATAGACAAGGGTGCACATAACTTTTTTAGTGAGCTTCTCAGATGAGTACCAGAAGATGGTGTTTGGTACTCACCCCATATGTAGGGTAGTCTTCCTCACTGTCTCCCTCACTGTCCTCTGTTTCAGCCTCTTGCATGGTATATTCTGCTGCAGATGGACCTCCCTGTTCCTGATTGAGCCTCCAATTAGCGGTCTCCATCCACAGGTCACCAGCTGGCTTTGGGTCACATGTAACTCTAACAGTACAACCCCTAGATCTCATACTTCAGTAGAACAACTTTGAACTTTAAGTAACTAACCCCTGAGACTACCTGCAGTCCAAATATCATCTTTCATAGTCATATTCCAGCTGTCACACAGTGCTTTTCTCTTGTCAGACTTTACTCTTACACATGCCTACTCTTACTTTCATCCCCAGATCTCCAACACCCTTAGAAGACCAATCTTTATTTTGGATTATTAATTCACATTCCCAATTTCACACCTCTAACTGCAACCTTTCATAGTTATTCATATTTCCCTGCAGTTATCCAAGTGACATAAATTGTATACATGTAACATTTAGCTGCGGCCGCCCAGACACAAAGCGCCTCCAAGTTGATAGTACGCATATGAGCTGTGTAACAATAATGCCGGTACGCAGAGCTAGCGTTTGGCCCCTTTTTGAGTACCAGAGTTCCACTTATGTGCACCCCTGCTAATAGTCATATTTTACTTCTAGCTCTATGTATTAAAAATTTTGCAAATGTGATGAATACTTTTGGTAGCCTTCTTTCAACCTCCCTTGCAGTTTGCCTATATCGAGTATAGGCGATCAAAGCAGAGTACACTGTAATTTGCTTGTTTCCCCCCCCCCCCCCCCCCCCCCCCCCCCCCCCCCCCCCCCCCGCCACCCCTCTACACATGGACGATGCCAGCAATGTGAGCTTGCAAACTGACGCCCCACCATGAACATGGAGGTCTATGGCACCGCCCCCGCCTCTTCTGCATTGCTGATGACACCAAAGGGGCAGTGATGGAATTGATCCGTGATTCAGAATCACCACAGACTTGCAGAGCACAGTTAAGTATGCCCGATCTCCACGTGGGCAACTGCCATTTCTGGCAATTCGCTGAGCTGCTGTTCTCTAACTCTAGGGCTCCCCGGGTTACTAGCCAATAACAAGTATTTAGACCAGGAGCTCTGACTGATGGTCTCCTAAAGGCTGTTGTTTGCCAATTTCTTTAATAGAATGTTGAAGAACTTTTTATCCAAAGGCTCCCTATCTTAATTTTTTTTTTTTTTTTTTCGTTTCAATAGATTTTTATAAAATTTTCAAACAATTATACAGTAAATGCATAGGCAGAAGTAATGTGCACAGTAGCAGGGTCTTCAATCCCCCTAGGCCCAGACCAAAGAAGTCAAGGCCTCGGGAGGGAGAGCCAGTTCAGTACAATACGTGCCGGGCACGCCTGAATGACGCCAAATTAAATAAACAAATACAACAAAAGCCACAATCAACAATCAAACTTTTTTTTTTTTTCTAAGCGGTACAGAAAGATATCATTGTAATCTGTAAAGCAGGAGCCGTCCGATGTTCCCTGCAGCAGCATGATGATGTCATCACTCTGCTGTCAGATATCAGTGGAGCCGTGGAGAGACAGCTTTGCTCTCTCCCCAGCTAAGCTGAAGCTTTGCCTGGAGACCAGCGGTCCGATATAGCTGTTTTCGTGTGGGAATGATTTGTCCCGCTCGAAAACAGTGGTGGGTGCAGATTATATGGGCCAGATAGATGGCCGTGAGCGTGCACGGCGCTCGAAACGGCCATCGATTTGACCCATGTCTCCACGTCTGTACCCTGCTTAAATGTCCCATCCAGGAGGACTTGGGGCTGGACCGTTCTTACAGGTTCTTTGTCTGGCCACTCTGTTAAAGTTAAAACCCATTGTGGCCCATGAGTCATAAAGTTTTCACACCCCCTTATCTAGTATGTTAACAAAAAATATAGACATGTTGATATCTAAAAAAAATAAAGTTTTGCATAGAAGTTTCAAACGGTTGCTATAAAATATACAAGCAAGAAACACTGACCCAAAATTTTGTATATTTTTCCTTGAATTTAGATTTTGTAAAATGCCTCTTCATTGCCACCTTCTGTGAAGCATTTCTCACTTTCTCGTTGGAATGAAATCTGGCGTTTCCTTGTTTCGCCAAAAGGCATGCAGCACCTATATTCATAATTGATGTGGATCACATTTCAAAATGTAACAAAAATTCACTTTGGCATCCTGCTAGACTTCGACAACTCCTGGAGAGTCTGCAATGCTTAGCGCCGTGGATTTTGGCAAAGCTCGTTGCTCGGTTCTGCAGCTGTGAAAATTAGCAAGTTTTATTTATAAATCAAAAAACACAGATAAGCCTTTTACTTCCCGGCCCTCTACATTTCTAACGTTGCTCTTCTAGGAAAATCTAGAAAATCTTTATGCTTACTATGTTGTTCCAGTGTGTTTCCCTCTTGCAAGTGGTTGTAGTGCTGGTTGGTGGTGTATTGGACCGGTAAGGATTGGCATGTCACAATGGTTATAGGCAGTGGTACTCTGGTACTGAAAAGGGGCCAAAACCTAGCTCTGCGTACCGGCATTATTGTTACACAGCTCATATGCGTACTAACAACTTGGAGGCGCTCTGTGTCTGGGCGGACGCAGCTAAATGTTACATGTATACAATTTATGTCACTTGGATAACCGCAGGGAAACATGAATAACTATGAAAGGTTGCAGTTAGGGGGGTGACATTGGGAATGTAAATTATTAATCCAAGAAAAAAGATTGGACTTCTAAAGCTGGCCATACACCTTTAGATCTCTCTGTCAGATATCCTTTAGATCTACCAACAACTATGTAGGGCCGGGTCCTCTGTGATTGAACACAGGTAGACTTGATGGTTTAGAAAGTTCCTCATATTACATGGTTTTGGTAAAACAAAAGGAGATTTAAAGGAAATCTGACAGAAAAATCTAAAGGTGTATGGGGGGCCTTAAGAGTGTTGGAGATCTGGGTGATGAAAGTCTGAGTAGGCAATATGTAAGAGTAAAATATGCCAATACAAAAGCACTGTGTGACAGCTGGAATATGACTATGAAAGAATGACATTTGGACTGCAGGTAGTCTCAGGGGTTAGTTACTAACCCAGAAAATATCAGGGTTGTACTACTGATATATGAGATCTGGGGGTTCAAACGTGTTGTACTGTGAGAGATACATGTGACCCAAAGCCAGCTGGTGACCTGTGGATGGAGACAGCTAATCGTAGGCTCAATCAGGAACAGGGAAGGTCCATATGCAGCAGAATCTACCATGCAGAAGGCTGACGCAGAGGACAGGGAGGGAGACAGTGAGGAAGACTACCTTACATATGGGGTGAGTACAAAACTCCATCTCCTGGTACTCATCTGAGAAGCTCACTAAAAACGTTATGTGCACCCCTGGTTATAAGACCATCGATAAGGCCTCAGATACTGGAAATGACGTCAGTGACATCCCTTCCGATATCGGAAAATTACCGTCCCTCCTTTTCAGTTCCTGCCTAACTTAGGAAGGAGAGGGCGTTACTCTCCCTAGTAATGTCCCACCCTGCATATCATCTGCACAAGCGGGGTGGGAACTTAGGAGGGAGAGGAACGCCCCCTCCCTCCAACTTCTGTGATTTTGTGAAATCGGGATTTGGCCAGGAAAGCCACATAAAAACGTTCCCAGCCAAAATGGGAGGGTTGACAGGTATGGCACTACTATTTGTCTTTGGTAATTATTATTAACAATATTCAATTCTTGGGCAGGGTGATTGGGATCCAGGCCATAACCTATACATCAGGGTCGGGGATGACATATGGAATGGCACCACAGTGACTGCAGCACAATGACATCTCACCATGCCTACAATGATGCGGTCTTTCTTACACTCTCAGTCACGCTCCTGATATATGACGTGACCTAGTCACCAAATGCAGTAATATAAAACCCATAAAATAGAGAGAAAACTCCGATTTTTTTCTCCTTCTTCTTTCACCGGCATTGCGAGATCATATTTTATTTCTCCATTTAGTCAAAGCAGGAAATATGCTTCTGCAATGAAGAGAGAGACTTGCGAATGCAGAAGGGAAGTATATCTGCCAGCATGATGTATTCCCCGCGTGTCAGCGCAGTGCCAGCCGACATCCAGAGATTGGTCATTCCGGCGCTGCGCTGGTCAGTCCGGGAGCTTGATGCCCATATATCTTTCATGACACCCGGTGACATTGTCAGCTTTTATTAACCTACCTATTAGACTAACTCATTCCACTGTACTGCAGCACTGTACTCAGCTGGGACCCGCGGTCCTTGTTATATGAATAGATTATAATGAAAAATAATTCCATCAACTCATATATGTGAAGCCAGCTCATGAATCTCATACCAGCAATAACATGTTAATGTCATTTTAACGTTTTGTTGAATATTTCATGTTTGTAGAACTTTATTTTTTCTGGAGCTTTGATAAGGTCATCAAGCACATACTGTTAAGAGTGCCCAGAACCGTCTGCAAGGAGGTGGGAGGGCACCATGACACAGGTGATGGGCATTGGGCTCAACCAGTCAGAGTAGGCTAGGGGCGGGGCTTAAGGGATTTAGTCAGGAACCGGAAGGGGGGGGCCCCTTCGCCCGAAGAACAGCACCCACCCACCCACCCTTTGTTTTGTTATGTATAATGTTGATGTATTGTTTGGTTCTGATGTATGTTTCTTTTGTCACAGCACGGCGGAAGCTCGGCAGTGCTGCAAGGTAAAAGGGCCTTTTAAGCTCAGGTGACGTGCGAGTAATGCAAGGGCAGTCACTAGTGAATGGTAAAATCTGGTAAACAAGGTACCCACCGTGCTAGTATACGAGGGCTGGTGGCAAGTACAGTGATGTAAGGAGAGCGATATACTGGCGGCACTGTCTGGGGACCCCTTCCAAGTTCTTATGTCATAAAAGTTATGGTCATGTGTTGACCTAGTTTACAGGCTGTGGCCAGTTTGTATTTTTGCACATACTTCCATATAAAAATACAACTTCCAAAGAAGTCAGTTGTTGGTGTGTTATTTATAGTGTTAAATAATTTATGTTAAGGGGGGCAGGAAATGGTCAGGAATCCTGGAGTCAAGCCAACTCTCGTTCCCTGTGTTCTTATTATGTTCCTGTGTTGTCACCCTGCCATGTTGGCTTCCAGTGGAGACAACAAGAACCCATTGTAGCATATTGTCACAGATGTCCACAGGGCAAGGAGATCTGTGTCTGCATTGCCTGCATCAAGCTCCTAATACCTTCCTTGCCTCAGAGGGTTAACTCTCCTGCAGCCGAGCTCCCTCTGCCGGACACCTGTGATGCTCCTTACCTTGTCAGCTGCTCCTCCCTCCTGCCCTATTTAAGAGAGGAAGATGAAAGGTGCCTGGACAATAGGTCTCATGGGTTTACCTCTAGCCTCCTTGCTTATTGACTTCCCAGTTCCAGACTTTCTGCTCGTCCAACGGATTATCCCTACCTCTCGATCCTCGGCACTTCGTTCCAGTACATCCCTTGTCTTTCTGACTCCAGACCCTTGGCTGATCTTACGGACTCCGCTTATCTCTACTTTTTGGTTTATCATCAGCAGCCAACTTGCATGGGTGCATCCAAGAACCGCAACCTGGGGTTCGTCTGAGACACAGCCCATCAGCCCTCGCTGGTTGCTCTGGTGAACACCAGGTGGTCCCTTAGACTCTGTGCCCTGGATTGCACCTTTGCCAACTGTGCAAGTTGGTCCAGTGTGTCCACACCCTTGAATATCAAGTGTCACCCTTGCTCTGGTGTCACCAGCTGTGACACATATGTTGCGAAAACCATGACCAGCAGGAAAGCCACAACATGAAGTTACTCATAGCAGTTGTTGAAATAACCCCACACTAGAATCTATGATGCCCTGAAGGATGGTCATTAAAAATTGGGTATTATGATTTTTATTTAATCACCTCTAAGGCTGAGTTCACTTGTAAAGCTGCTTTATAACCACAGCCGTGCCATAGTTGACAATATGGTAAATGTTGACCCAATTGGGTGTTGACCCTGTGAACCTAGTAAAATCTTGTCCATCGCCAGAGCTCAATAGTAAGCTTTTATGATTATGGTTAACTCTTATTCTTAAACTAACTTACTTTTCTGGCTATACAGATTAAATAAATGTTGGGAATGTTCAGGAGTATTCAGTTACTCCACTGCTACTCAAATAAGGGCCTTGCCATTTGGTTTCTACTGCAGTTGTGTTAGTCCCCCATACACCTGATGAGCCGGGACCAATAGATGAGCTACAGAGTGCAATGTGATGACGTCATCACGCAGCACTCTGTCACTCAGAGTATAGGTGTGCCCCATCCAAAGTAATGGTATCGGCCATGGCTCACTAGGTGGATGGGGACCTTTTCTCCGTCTAATAACAGGTTGGGGAAGGTACAAGACTAAGTTTACACTGGCGGTTCTCGAGCTGCTTGCATATGGTCGTTTACCTGGCGGTAAAAAACCACCAGTGTAAACTTAGCCTAAAGCTGGCCATAGATGTTTAGTTTTCTTCACGATTCAGCTGCAGATCGCATGGCCGGTTGTGCAGAAAACCTTTGTGTGCTAGCCATTACTTTTGATTGATGAGTGTGCATGGCAGTTGATCTGTGACAAAATCGCCAGCGTTAGCTTAAGGGTCCCCATACATATGTGTTCAATCGCAGAGGACCCTATACTACATAGTTGTTGGCAGATCTAAAGGATATCTGACAGAGAGATCTAAAGGTATATGGCCAGCTTTAGGCTTCTTGGAATCAGAAGAGGAGAATATATCTGCAATGGAGGGTTGAGTTGGGAAGTGGAAAGGTGTTTTCACCATGAGATGGAATTTAAAGACAAGTCAACCACCACATAACTGGTCTACTTCCAATTCCATTGTATTCTCCATCTGCTTTAACTCCAGGTTTATTACAAATAAAAACGAATTGAAAGTGCACGTTCCATAGCGCCCTTTAATAATTTACATGCCGTCTTTTCCAGTCTTCCTGTTTTTCCTGTATATTTTTTCTTTTTGCACCGCCACTCCAGGTGTGCGCTCATTATACCGCGATGATATTTTGGGGAATTATAACTAGTCTGATGGTGCAGATCCCTCTGACAGCTGCAGGGTTAAAAGCAAGATTCAGGCTTTGCTCAGTTTGCTTCAAACATGTCAATTTATCTCTGCACGCCGGAGGTGTTAAAAATTAGTCCGCAGGCTTCTTTGGGGAAGAATTCTGTTTTGTGAGCTCAGCATGAGCTGTCACGGTGCAGAACAGATAGTAAACATTATTTTTATCTCGCAATCAACAGCGCAAATCTACAGCAACCCCTGCTGCCATGTTAATCCTGAAGAAGGTGATTGGCTAATTTCGTCTTATTATAAGGATTTGAACTCTGTTCTTCAAAAAAAAAATTCTTTTTCTTTCTAACTATTTTTTTTCCTCTAAAACCTGGATTGTGAGGTATTAGCCTTGTGCTTCATCTTGCTCGAGTGTCTTCTAAGGCTCTTTTATCCTTCTCTAAAAAAAGGAGGCACTAATCCGTTTATAAGATCATGGAAGAGAAATATGTAGCTGTGTAGTATGTGCTTCACATCACCCGGCTTTTATCAAAGTGTTTTAACATTACACCAGAGAGCGTGACATCCAGATACAAGCTTGTGAAGCTCGGTGTGGAGGAGACTCCGAATCGTGGCAACGGGTAAGAGTTTTCAAAGTACGTCCCGTTACCTGCCTGCTTTGTAGAGGGACTGCTGCTGTAGGCTTTAGTTTGTTGGCATGCTGTGTCCGAGGCTCCATTCATGCGTTGGCAAGTTCGGAAGGTAATTATACCAATAGGCCACTATTTTAACTGAATATTCCAGCAAATAGTGAAGAAGGAAAAAAAAAAGATTGATATTGGTTCTTCTGGGATGGACAGGATAGAGCATCAAAGAGGCCAAAACACAGTAAGTCCCATATACAATTGTTTTAATAGTTGTGTGAAGGAAAAAGTTTACAGTTTACCATATCAACACTCTACAACTTATTCTATAAATTGTTATTGTCACTTCAGGGTCAATCTGAAGCCATCTGTGATATTCTCTTTAACCTCCCTAGCGCACTGCTGAGGTCCAGATTTCTGTACCAAAAGCGCACCATAGACTTCAATGGTAAATTTTTCTTTATGTCGCAGGCCTGTAACTTCCCAAAATCTGTCCGTACAAGGGTCTAATAGACATCCTGAATATAATAATGTTTGAAACAAACAATTATGTAAAATTGTAATTTTTTTTTTTTAAATAAAATTAATGAGAAAACACAGAAATCACGGCACAAAGCTTTGCTTCTCTGTACTAAATCTCGCCAGAATAAAGTCTCTGGTGCCCCAGATGTGCCCATTTGCAGTTAACCCTCTCTAAC
>CM070035.1:11790405-11801765 GCA_036250615.1 Ptychadena robeensis | reverse complement strand
AGGAAAGGCGACCAAGCAACAGCTAAGACCTGTTAGAGTCTTTGTAGAGATAAGTGGGTCTCAATCATAGAATATTGGGGTCAACCAAGTATTTATTTGGAGGTAGAGGATTGAAGGTCTATGGTGACTGTGGCACCAGCTTCCTCGTGCACAGTAAATAAAATACTAATTAAGTCGCAAAATTTAGATTTTCATTGACCATCTCTATTAAGGAGTTATACATTTTTATAGGCTTAAGCCGACCATACATGGCTCGGAATCTATTCCCCCAAATTCCCTTAACCAGTGGTTCCCAAACTTTCCTTGCAGGGCCCCCCCTTTTCTATTGAGGAACATTATGGAGCCCCCTCTCCCTATTCAAACACAGGTTAAGATTAAGGGCCAACGCCCCCCTGGAATACCTTTGTGCCCCCCAGTTTAGGAACCACTGCCCTAAACAATCTTTTGCAATAGTTCGGAGGCCGGCTTTACTTTATTCAAATACCGAATTTACCGATTAAGTGATATCTTCAGGTGAGCTTTTACATTACAATGATAACTGGAATCTCTGAGATATCTCTGTAGACCTTGCAAAGCTATGCTTCATTCATCAAGCCGTGAGCACACTTAAGGCATGCTAGAGTAGCATGTTAGGGCCTATTGTCACACCAAGACCACTTAAGTGCTATATTAGCGTGTCAAATCAAGGCCACTGGGAGATAAGTGATGGATGCTGATTTAATTATAATGACCCAATCAGTCTCATTGTAGGTGAAAAAAAATTGCTGCAAAATAGTTTAAGAGTCTTTCAAACATGTTCATCATAAGACAGAGAAACATGTGATGTAGCTTCAAATACTGTGCAGGTGTAAGCCCATTGCAGGTGTCTGAACGCCGGTTTTCACATTGCAAGGAAATAGAATTTAAGTTAAGGAGCAGATGGACGTGCTTGAAATCGCGCCGCCCCGTCCACAGCCAATCGCTCCTCAGCGTTTGTCCACACAATCGTCCGAGATTTTGCACACGATCCGACCTTTTCTGACTGCATGTGATCGTGCCCATAGCCGTATCTGGCGCAATTTTTCGCTAGGGGACGCGAACGGTGGTGGCACACGATTATAAACACGGCAGGTAAGAGTTTAAAATCGCTTCACGCGCAATCGCTTAAAAGGGAAACTAAGCAGTTATATTTAATGGGAGCGATCCGACGCGGTGGCATGATTTAAAACACGTCCATCTGCGGCCGATCACTCTAGGGGAAACAAGCCCTAAGTTAGCCAGGTAGGTAATTGGAGGGAGGTGAGGTAAATCTGCTGATATCAGAAAAGACACCAGTGATGTCACTTCCTGTATTTTGAACGTGGAGGTCCAGCCCTTTCCCGTCCCAAATACCGTAAGTGACGTCACTTCCTGTCAGTTTTCCCTTAGCGCGGAAGCTGTTTTAAAAGTTGAAATGGAGCACCAAAGTTTATTTCATATTTTTCATATCTTTGGTAATTAAAATAAATGTTTAGATTAAATATCTCATCTGTACCGCATGGGCGGTTCTACTGCTTTGCGTAATATGCCCCACGGACCCCGGCACCCTCCCTTGCGCACATATTTGGTGACCTCCATCCCCATCACCCTCCCTCTCCGTTGAGAACTGCCGACCGGGGGGTTGGAGGGGTTTGTTTCGGTTATGGGTACAGGGAAGATTGTTATTGGAGGAGAAGAAGAGCCCTCCCCCACCCCTGATCAGCAGTACCACCAATAGCTTCCACGGACGACCTAGGATAGGGCCCCCGAAAAAGGCTAGAAATGGCACCAACTAAAAGTAATACCAATATATAGTAATGTTTCTGCATACAGCACAATCCAGTACAGGACATGGAAATGCATTGTATAACATGTTAATGGTTTTCAGAGGAATTGGGTGTCTTGTGCAGAAAAGAGAGTTGTGACTTAAATTATCCATAATACCAGCCTGCCAGCTTGATGGCACATGTCAAAGTCACCATCCCGCCGAGATAAGAAGGGGGCATGGCAGTTTTGGCAGAGATTATGGAGGACAGAAATACACTTGGCATGCCGGAGAGGATCTGATTAATTCTGGGGAGTTTCTATTTTAAAGCGTAGAAAACAAAGGCAGAATGAAAGCGTTCGTCAGACCTTTATATATCGTTTCCACGATAAACTGGTTTCTTTGTCAAGTTGAGCCGCCGTGGTATTTTATTCCTTTATATGCCCGCAGGATTTTTCTTTTTCACCCTACCACATTTTTCCCACTAGTTATATAGGATGTCCATACAACAGCCAGATTATTGGTTCATTGCCGGGGTGTCAAACCCCAATGCGAAATTTGAAAATAATAATTGCAGGTCATTTTCAGCCCATGGGCCAGAGTTTGGCAAACCCGGACTACAAAGACATACTATACACAGGGATGGGGCACCCATGGAATCCTGATAAACTGTACAATACATTTAGCGTGTGTAGTCCATGTGTGCCCCATCTCTGTGTATACAGTGTGTGTAGTCCATGTGTGCCCCCATCCCTGAGTGTGTGTAATCCATGTATGCCCCCATCCCTGAGTGTATAGTGTATGTAATCCATGTATGCCCCCATCCCTGTGTATACAGTGTGTGTGTAGTCCATGTCTGCCCCCATCCCTATGTGGTACAGTGTGTGTAGTCCATTGGAGTCCATGTGTGCCATCATATTTGAGGGTACCGTGTGTGTGTAGTCCATGTGTGCCCCCATTTCCCCCCATTGTGCTCACAGGGATGGGGCACACATGGACTACACACACACTGTACATGGCCCTTAGGCTGGGTCACTCTGTCCCAATTTTCCTGCCCTCAGACCCATCTTGGCTCTGTCAACACTCATAGCCCATCTACCAGGTACACTTACCTCGCCTCCTTTCTCCCACTATGTAAGTAGAGAACCATTGATTCCAGTAAGCTCCAGGTAGTAGGCACTGACTGTGATGTCGCTTGAGCAGGCCATAGTTGGCTGGGAGTCATAGTTCTCTACTCCCAAACGTGAAACGACTATGGTGCAGTGAGGTGCTGGTAGGGGGGCTGCTGGAAAGACAGATCTAGGCAAACTGCTACAGCCAAGAAATATTTGCTCGGGACACCAAATATAACCAGGTTTGCCACCTATAAAGTTAGGATATTCCACTAGTTGAGCTACTAATGGCATCCTTAATTCAATGTACAACACATAATATGTTGGTGCTTTTTTAAATAGAACTTTTAACCCTTTACTGCATTTGACCCCCAGTTAAGTCTTTAGCTAGGGGTTTAGGGTATGTTTCTACATCAGTCGGGACCCCCTTTGTTAAGCCCATTGCTTGGTGGGAGGTCCCGATGGAGCACATACACTTACCTGCTCGGCATATGCTGTGTTCTCACTAAACTGAGTCGTTATGCTGATGCACGAGTTAACGTTATCGAGTACGTTAACCCTTGCATCGGTGGATGTCTAAACACAACATACACCAAATGTATGTCGGGATCCCCACCAAGCACTGTGCTTAGCGGAAGGGGTCCGGACAGATGTGGAAAACCCCCTTAGGTTTCTGTTTGAGCCATCAAACAACCACACAAACTCTGGAAGGGCATATAACCCACCCCCGGGGGGGTGAACCCAATGCTTAAAACAACCATTACAGAGGTCTTATCAGGAATAATAGAGAAGACACGGCATTCCAATAAATAATGTTGAGTAGGAAATAATAAAGTTCATCAGCATTTGTTTTGAACTTTAAGATGCGTAAGAAATTGCCATGCATGCTTGTGGGCTAATCCTCTTGGTTGTACGAGTTTATATCAGAATGCACTTTGCATGAATGTTTTCTTTAATATCCTGAAACTACTACACAGCAGCCATAGCCATAAATAATATATGGGCCAGATAAATGCTGGTAGACCTGAGCAAAAGAGCATTAAAGATGGGCTGTATACACAGAGGACTTCAATTGAAGGATGAAGAGGAAAACGGAGAGCGGAAGGGATTTCATAAATATAATGCGCTCTTATGAATGCCGGAATCGTAGTTAAAGAGCATTAGATATTATAGAAAGGCTTGTGCCTAATATATACAATTTGAATGAATAAAAACTTGACAGCCTACAATATGAGCTCGGTCTGGTTGCTGCTCCGGTCTTCCCGACTATCTTAATCTCCGCCTGAAGTATGAATTCTTTGTGTAGGGACCTTGGAGAGGGGGTCATGGTGGCTTTGTATTGAACGCGATGATCATATTCAGAGCTCGATAGCAATTCCAGCTTTCTGTAAAATGACGGGTTAGGTTGGTCCTTCTTAACCAGGGTACCATAAAACCCAAGGGTTCCTCCAATCTTCATTAGGGGTGTGAGGACCCCAGCTGTACCGGTCACCGCCTGCTGGTGGCACTGTGCTTGCCCTTCCATGGGTTGGTCCCACAGTCACCATCAGGTGGCTCCCTGCAAGCGTGGGCTGTGTGGAGCACACCTGCCTTGTAGCTTTAGGGCTATATAGGTGTGCTTCATTCAGACACGCTTGCTGAGCATTTCATTTAATTTCATGTCCTTTACCAATCCCTGTCTGAGCTTGGACTTTCTCCTGTTTCTATCCCTGAACCCTGGACACTCCTGAACCCGGGACTTTTGAGTCCAATAAACCCTTTTTGTTACCCCATACCTCTGTCTAGCTGTCAGTGTGTGCAGCCTGTCTGGTCGCCCCCTTCTCTGAATCCTGACAAGGGGTTTCTTAAGATATAGTATATTGAACTCCTACTATTTAATGTTGTCTGAGATCCAGGACCACACTTTGCATTGTTTGATTTACCTATTATATTGATTGTGATACTGTGGCCTAAAACGTCCCCTCGTCAATACTCGTTGAGTATTGGAATTTCTGGAGTCATGCATGGGTATGCCTGACTGGAGTGTAGTATTTATTACTTTTGAGATGTTGGCCAACTCTTGGAAGTGGTGGTATCGTTATATGTGAGCCATTAGCATGACACCAATAATGCTTTGAGTTTGAAGTGCGACATCTTGCTCCACAGTTGGGAAGTCATTTCTTTCACTTATACCTGCATAATGACCAAGCCTGCAGTAGTAAGTCGAAGGTTGAGAACTTTAGCAAGTCCAGTTGCTTTGTTCTACTGCTGCAGTTAAATTATGACCTGGTTGAATTTTTTAAGTTTTACCAAGGGGTCAAGGACAAAAAAGTTGAGTTGAATTGTACAGGCCATCCATGACCACAATGTCAGAATGGTGAAGTATTTCTATTGGATCATAAGGAAATCCAATATGGCCATGATAATCTATAACTTTTGCAATACTTATATGGCTCTAACCAAGCTAACCATTGTGCTAAATATTTGCAGCTAAGTTTGTAATTTCCAAGCTCCAGATGCAAGAATCTGTAGACCAACTCTGATGTCTGATCACTTGTACACTACATGAGCAGTCTAGCAAATGTGGAAACCTCCATTTCCCATTTTCTACAGTTACAGTGGTTCTGTACCTTCCAAACAGTAAATGTCAGAAACATATACCACTATAGTGGTTTACAAAATGAATGGGTAGGCCATCACCCAAAGGCAGTAAATAAGCCATTGCACCTTGCATTGTGGGAACAGTTCACTTGCTGAAGCTGGTGTTGAGCTTCATAAGAATCTGAGGTTGCATTTCTGCCTGTTTCCCTAATACAGTGATTCCCAAACTTGCAGGGCCCCCTTTTCTATTTAGGAACATTATGCCAGTGCCCCCCTGGCATACATTCGCGCCCCCCCCCCGATGGGCCCGCCCCCCAGTTTAGGAACCACTGCCCTAATAGGACATGTCTGGTCCTCGTAACACCAAGTCATGATGTGATGGAGAATCACAGGGACAGGAAATGAGAGGCAGTTTTCTCTTAACAAGATCACGGCAAAGGTTCTACCTTTCCCTCTGCATTCAAAACATCCAAAAATTTTTGATTGGAAATTGAATTTAGAGACATGAAACGTTCTTTACCGCGGTTTATTTCCAGGATATCGCAGTCCGTTGATTGATTTCACTGCTTGCATTGAGTGAGATGCTCTTTAACCTTCCTCTAAACAAAGACCAGGCCATTATTCCCGGCCAAGTTTCTGATCATGACTCGTGCACCTTCCGCCTGGTTTGTGTGTCGATCAGCATTAATGCTTTTAATTTGAACTCCTGTCTTGACCCGCAAGACTTGGAAGAGTAACCGTTATTACTCCGGGGTCATTATAAATACATGTGTATTTCTCCTTCCAGCCAGTCAATAGTCAGTTCTCCGGAGATGCCGAAGCGAAACGCGAAGCAAACCAACATCCTGCGGAGAGCTCGAAGCTTCCGAGCGGCTCTAGATTATGATGTTAGAACCATCGTCTTTGTTGTTTATTTTTTTTAATTCAAAGGCTATATGCAAGGCAACGGTGTCAATTCCAGAAGAGAAAAGAGGGCTCGGATTTATTGACGATCTGCCATAGTCATGGAGATTTGTTAATAAGTGTAAGTCTTGTCTTTATTTTCTTCTCAACTCCAGTGGCAAGTCTCAGCAAGCGGGAGGCTCTGGGAAAGTCAATAAGTGTAATATCTTTTATGAGTTGAAGTAATGTATTATGAATGAGTGTTATTAACATGATACCATATCTATACTTTTCGCTATGCCGTTTGAACAGCCGATACTGCT
Organism: Ptychadena robeensis; assembly: GCA_036250615.1. Classification (NCBI taxonomy): domain Eukaryota; kingdom Metazoa; phylum Chordata; class Amphibia; order Anura; family Ptychadenidae; genus Ptychadena; species Ptychadena robeensis. Next base: position 11,795,106 of record CM070035.1, on the reverse strand, counting down.
GAGATCCTTAATTGTAAAAAAATATATTTTTCTGACAGCTGGAGGGCGTTTGTTAGGGCTGCTCCCCTCCCACTGCCATACGTAGTGCCTAGGCAGCCGAAATGGGGTTTGGGACATCTCTCGTCAGCAGCTGATTCCCCCTCCCCCCTCCAATCTCTTCAGTTCATGAGAACTGAACATAAAGAATTTAAGTATGTTGTGGGTTTTTTTGTGTAGCAGTTTTCCAGCATCTGAACTGCTGACAGGTGAGTATTGTGTCTGTTTAATGTAGGTGTGTTTTTTTTTTTAATTTTGAGTTTAAAACCGCTTTAAGGCTAGAGATGGTTGTGAAATTTTGAGTAGTCTATTTTTGTTGTAGTGTAGTGGACAATATGTCACCCTGTCAGTGGCATTTTGGTGTGGCCCCTTTAAGGATCTTTCCCATAATCCCTCAGGGGCCAACCAGTATATAAATTTGGACGCTCCCTTGAGGAGTCAAATCAGAGTGGTCCTCCCTTTTGAGACAGTAGATGCTGAGAAAGCGACTCTTCTCCAGGTGTTGGGTGATCACCAGTTTGAGCTGGCTTGTAGTCAGCCAGGGAGCCTAGTTACCCGCAGCTTCATCAGAAGACCCACCTGGATCTGTTCATCAAGGAAATAGACGCAGACAAGACACTTGCTGTTTGCGGGCGGCTTTCCAACAGTTTAGGGTATGTAAACATGCACTATTTATTTCAATAGGGAAACCGCACCTAAGGGCCCTTTCACACTATATGCGTTGCTTTTTTTTACGGCACCTGTTTTTTTTTTTTACTGCACGCATTTTTACATAGACAACCAATGTTACCATTTACACTGCATGCGTTTCCTGATGTATGTATTTTGATTCACTTTTCATGCATGTGAAAAATGCATGCGTTTTTGTATATATGCAGAAACGCATGCCTTTCAAAAATGCATATAGTGTGACAGGGCCCTTAAACGTCTTGGGCCAGGTTTTCCTGCATCCCACTAACACGTCCATTGATATTCAATGGTCGCAACAAGGCCAACACGGTACACGTCCTTGAAAGCAAAGCAAGGGAATGCCGTTTTGGCAATGCGTGGATACTGTCTCATTGACTTGAATGGGAGGTTTCCTTCCTGCGTCTTTTTCCCCACTTTGGACGCAGGTGGGGAATAAGACGCCGTAAAAACATGCCCTTACATTGTTAATTGCACAACCCAGGAACATGGTATCATCATCGGAAATTGCCAAAGATGTAGAAAGAAGTTTTGGGGGGACATTACATGTAAAAAAATATTGCTCTACCACATGTAGCATAAAAAATGTCTACATTTAGGAAAAGCTACAGTAATAGAGCGCAATGTTTTATTTTTAATGTTACCTTATGGGCTTGTTTCAATTTAAGTGATTGGCCGATTGGCCCTGATCCCGTCCATAAAGAAGAATGGGCACGGTTAAAAATCCCATCTCCATAAAGAGTGAATGGGCGTTATCAGCTGGGAAGTGGGGGGTGGGACAGGACATCTTGCCACACCCCTCCACTTCCTGCTGCAGGTCCGTGCCCGCAGTTTGAATCGCTGGAGACCAGACCGCGGGCAAACGTCTTAGTGGACACATGCCCTAATAGTTCTCTACATCTCTAGCAATGTTACTGATAATACCATGTTCAGGGGCTTTGCAATTAACTCACAGTCGAACAAACATTACTATTGATAATGGTGCTGGTGCTCATGGTTCTTTAAAAGCCAGAGTGACTTAGATCGGCTAGAAAAAATCTTCAGAACTAACTAATCAAGTCAAGATTATTATCTACATCATGCGTGTATTTGATTCTATTGAATGGCGCAGGCAATGTGTGTGGCAATAACTAAAGAAGAGAAGGTGCACATGACAGGAAGTAGATTTATATTTTTAATCTAATACAATACACCATACAAATTATTGAGCTCCAAAGGCGATAGAATAGAATCATTGCATATTGTATTGTTATCCTCATGTATTCTATGCACTGCCCTGAAGGTTATTAATCTCTGGGGGCTCTTGGGGGTCTATACCCATTAATGACATTACACGCACTCTTACTAACACTTCAGTGAATTTTGTATTATGGTTTTAATTCATAAATGGTTCGTTATGCAGCCAGTTTAAAGTGTATCACCAGCTTTTGTACTTGGTGTATCCGCTCACCTTGTATATTACAAACTACACAAAGATGTTTTCTCCATTGAATACCATTGTATGGCATTCCCAGTGGTCTTGTCCTATATTCTTTCAATGAACCCCAGAAGCTCAGCAGGTGAATATGAAATGATTGCTGGGTAGAACATGTATAACTATTTGTGCATATTTACCCTTTGCCCCTTTACTATGGGGATCACCATGCCCCTTGGGTGATAGGGGAACAGATTATAGTGGCAGGGCCGCCATCAGGTTGCTACAGGGGTCCTATCTCCTCAGGCCCAATGGTTTGCTGCCCAGATGGTCCCCTGTTGTGGCGGCACTCAAATTGTGCTGCCAACTTCTTAGTCCCTTGATTGCAAACCTATGGCAGGTGTGCCCAAGAGGGCAAGCAGAGCCCTCTGTGTTGGCACACATAGTTCTGTAGGCCATTCATGAGGAGTCGACTATTCATTTCTCTGTGTGTACACCAGTCGACGCCAACACAGGGAGAGAAGCGCTGACCTGCACAGCCGTCTCCATTATCCCCTGTAGTCCCTTGATTGTGAACCTATGGCACATGTGCCCAAGAGGGCAAGCAGAGGCCTCTGTGTTGGCAAACATACTTTGGTAGGGCATTCATGAGGAGTCTACTAGTCATCTCTTTGTGTGCATGCCATTTGACGCGTACACAGGGAGAGAAGCGCTGACCTGCTTCTCCGTCTACATAATCCCCTGTTGTCCCCCGATTGTGAACCTGTGGCATGTTTGCCCAAGAGGGAAAGCAGAGCCCTCTGTGTTGGCACATGTAGTTCGGTAGGGCATTCATGAGGAGTCGAATAGTCATCTCTTTGTGTGCATGCCATTTGACGCGTACACAGGGAGAGAAGCACTGACCTGCACAGCCGTCTACAGACTGAATGTACCAACTGTGTATCACATGTATGCAGTGTCTGATTGGTGGGGATGGGAGGGGAGATGATGTTTTCAGCTCAGGGTGACATCATATTCTCCGCTGGTGAAATGTAAACAGACGGCAGCTCTATCTATATTTTTTTTAATTGCCCTATGTACCACTTTTGGTACAGAAATCTGGTTCTTAGTGACAGCCAGGGTGGTTACATTTGTCGTACCTCCTTTAGCACAGAAAACCAGACTGAATCGGACAGCCAGGGGGCGTGTGTGTGTAGCGGCCCTGTACGGTGGCTCTAGACCCGCCGCTTTACCTTCCGATCATTACACAGCTTTCAGGTAGCGGATTTTCTCTGATTCGCTTTTTTTTGCTGCGTTTATCTATATAGCATTGACCTATTTCCAGCCTTCTTGAATACTAAGTGGTCTAGTCACCTCCTGTATGAATAAACATGATTATTTAACTCCGCTTCTAACCTTTTGACTTAGAAAATAAAGTGATTTATGCAATAAATATCTCAACGCGGAGGAAAAATTCATTCTATAACACAGATGGCATGGAATACGTGCACTTTCCAGTTTATCTTAATAGGAAAACGAAAGGACGTGACAGCAAATTCTGCCCGGGCTATTAATCCTTCCTTCCATCAGGAAACCTGCGTTCTATAGGAGGCCCAGTATTGACCACTAAATGCAAAGCCCTCGAGCAGCACAACAAGCGTAACCTAGTTATTTCAGTATAAATTAAATACTAGATCATTCTACGCACACGCATTGGGCTGTACGGCCCCCTTTCGCAAGCGCTACAGGGTCTCTTTATCTGACTCAGACTCATTGTCCTTTAAAACATTATCCAGTCCACAGGCTCATTGATTTCATATGTGGCCTCTGATTATGTGTTACGAACATTATCCATCTACCCTGACAATCTAATTGTAATGAAATCCCTCCGGATACTTCAAGCAGGAAAACAAACTATCATTTCGATCAATCCTATGTAAGCTGTTGTGGCTTGACAGCGCTAGATATATTCGTCAGGCTTATTACATTGAAAATATACATATTCCGAATGCTGAATGCAAAGGAAGGAGAAACGGGAGGACATTTTTTTTTTTGATGGTGGCGGTTGCCAAGCTTGTACGTAGGCGGTATTCTCCAGTGATAATTGCCTCAATGTTTGATATCAATGAGGCTATAAGTGCCAATATTTAGGTTGTATATTGATTTATTTGTACACTCAATCATGTTATGGCTGAAGAACTCAAACTCGGCATGCGGAGAAAGCCTATTGCGTTCTGTGTAGAAGCAGTGGTCATGCAATTGTATATATATATACAGGGCAGCACATAGGTAGTACACTAGTATGCATGAGGACCAAAAACTAGCTATGCGTACCTTTTATTATTCTTACTAAGTTAGAGAGGGGAGATAACTTAAGCGTCCTTCCCCCTCCACCACCTCCCCTCCCGATGTGTGAGAAAGTAGGCAGTGATCTGTAATTTGACAGCTAGGGACATCTTTTGGCTGAAGTTGATATTGCAGATTAAGTTGTGATTAAATATCGAAGACATTAAAGCAGTTTTAGACTTTGTTTCCATTGCGTTGGGACCCCTCCGCTAAGCGTACACGTAACAGATAGACTTACC
>CM070035.1:11763329-11784949 GCA_036250615.1 Ptychadena robeensis | reverse complement strand
TTGTTGGTAGATCTAATGGAGATTGTATGGATCGATCTTAAGGTGTATGGGGGCTTTAATAAACCAAAGAAAATATCTTTTTAGAAAGAAGGATCTTTGGACTGTTGAATTTGGAAATCCGTGAAGTAATTTGAGAGGTGCAGGGAATCTTTGAGGCCAGACTTTGGGTAAATGGTGATAAGTAGTATGTGATGTGACTAATGACGAGCGCCTTTTGTATGAAGGGATATACAGAGTACCGTAGATTCTCTCTAATATGTCTGCATCTTCCAGCTCAGCTTAATACTCCGGCGCGTCTCTCTCACCAATCCCTTCAAGTTTAGATTTTAAAGCAGAAAAAAAAACCCCAATCCTAACACAAAGCGGAACGACTGAAAAGGCGAAGAGCGGTCTTTGTTCCTTAAGCAAGAAACGATTATTTAAACAGCTATTCATACAAAACCGCTCAGACGGCATTTTAATGTTGATCGTACTTTCCGAGATGCCATGATACCAGCTCAGGAGAAGGGTTTCAGCATTTGGTTTTATTGATGCTGTGGCTCTCCTGAAAAATACATCATCGCTCTCCGCCAGAACTCATTGTCAGTGAGTGATGAGAAAAACATCTCTGCAGTTGCTAATGTATTAATTCCGCGTTCGATTTGGAGGGGAGAATCACAATGCAGCCCACTCACAGCACTTTAAGATACAATCAGGCTCGGTTTATTCTGGAGATAGATGGAATAGGTTCTCCTGTACTTGGTAATCGTTTCATGTAAAACTTTGGATAGACTAGTGAGGGGTTAGTACCCTTCAGTGCTGGCACTATGAGTGGGCCATGGGGAGTCGGGCCCAACCCAGTCAGGTCTGTATGCCCGCTCGATTGGGCCCCCTACCTGCACCCGCCTGACCTGTGAGACATAGGCAGCATGGTGGCTCAGGTGGTTAGCACTCTGACCATGCCGTGCTAGAGTCCTAGGTTCAAATCCCGGCCTGGGCACTTTCTGCAAGCAGTTTGTATGTCCCCCCTGCGTGGGTTTCCTCCGGGTACTCCGGTTTTCTCCCACACTCCAAAGTGTAGCAGGTTAATTGGCTTCACCTACAACGATTCTCCTATGTTAGTTACATGTGACCTATGATATGTATATGTTACATATACATAAATATAGTAGGGACATTAGATTGTGAGTTCCTCTGAGAGACAGTTAGTGATATGACTATATATATGCTCTGTAAAGTGCTGCTTAATATGTTGGCGCTATATAAATACAAGATAATTATAATAGGGGTGCCCCCCTGCTTGGCTGCCCATGTCCTGGTGCTCTGGCACCAACCCTGATTCCCTTCTCTGTTTGGTATTACTATCTGTGCCCCCATTTGGTAGGTTCACTTTCTCTAATAGCCTTGATCCCCAGTAGAGATATAAAATCTCTACTAGTCTATATATATATATATATATATATATATATATATATATAATATTTTTGGACTATAAGACGCACCTGACCATAAGACACACCCAGTTTTTTAAAGCAGGGAATCAGAAAAAAATAATTTCATTTGTTTAAATGAATTAGGATAAATACCATGCAGTACTTAATTTCAGACACAAAAATTGTGTCACTAGAGAGCAGTGTGTGTGGCTGTGTGCCGATCTCCCATCTGCCGTGAGAGCTGGTGGGGAGACAAGTTGCGATCACCTGTGGCCAAATGGACGTGAGTGGTCACACATTTGGACCATAAGACGCAGGCACTTTTCCCTCCAATTTTGGGGGTGAAAAAGTGCGTATAATAGTCCACAAATATACGGTATATTCAGGGGTGCATATAACTTTTTTTAGTGAGCTCCTCAGATGAGTATCAGGAGATGGTGTTTGGTACTCACCCCATATGACAGGTGGTCTACCTCGTGTCAGCTTCCTGCATGGTAGATTCTGCTGCAGATGGACCTCCCTGTTCCTGATTGATCCTCCGATTAGCTGTCTCCATCCACAGGTCACCAGCTGGCTTTGGGTCACATGTAAGGAGGAGGACCCGGCCCTACATAGCAGTGATATATACCTTCCAAACATTATGTATTCTATCAGGGAGGACCTGGCACTACATAGTTGTCCTCAACTATAGGGTGGTAGAAGACAACACAGGGTGGGTGACCCCTTTGGATGATGGTGGTATAGGGTGGTAGAAGACCTCAGTGGATTTAATTTTCTGGCAAAGATTCCAATTTCATACAAAGCTAAATTATTATTTTGCGGTAGATTTATACACTAAATTAACTCTTTTGTTTAGTAAAAGCATTGCCTTGATGTAAAGTACATTCACAATAAGTCTTGATATTTTAAATACCTTTTAATCATTCATCTGTGAACATAGAGGTTGTTATATCTGCTCACCCAGACACAGCATTGTAGTGTTACACAATGGTGGTTCTTTACTGCTCACCATGCAAGTCAGTTGGGTTCATTTAATAAATGGATAGAACCTGTACACCGATCAAAAAAGACTTTGCAAGAGAATGTAAGTAAAAAGGATGACGCCATGTGTAATATAAATACCATCTTGGACGCTGAAGGGGAAAGTTTACCTCTAGTACAACTTTAAAAGTTGTGTTTTATAGTTTAATATGACTAACTATTGCTACCTACACCATGAGATGTATGAACCTTCACAGACAACTGTAGTTGACCTTTATAATGAAGTATCTTCAGGGCCTTTGTCCGCATATCTAAATGTTTTTGGTTCTTTTTCAGACCCCTCTGCTGTCCAAGGCCGAGAAACAAACACAGGGTCAACTTTTGGCCACCAGCGTCAGGTGGGGACAGACTCCAATCAACCAGTCCACCCCATGGGATACGGAAGAGCCACCATCTAAGCAGATGAGGAAAGTAGAGAATCCTGGTGAGTGGATACTCTTATCAAGCTTTACAATACTTTTATACATTATATGTATTTTTAACTTACTGTATTTTTGGCATATAAGACGCCCTGGCTGATAAGACGCACCATCAACCAGAGCATTCTATTTGAAACAAAAAAAATTACTGCTACTGCCAGTCTGAGCTCGGTCTGGAAGTGCGTAAGTTAAAGGAGGCGGGGAAGCTGTCAGCTTCCCAGTCCCCTTTCTGCCATACTGAGCAGTGCTCTGCTAAAGACAGAGCTAAAGAGACTCACCATACACCAGAGCATTCTATTTGGGACAAAAAGATACTTAAAAAAAATGACTGCCAGTCTGAGCTCTGTCTGGAAGTGCGTAAGGTAAAGGAGGCGGGGAAGCTGTCAGCTTCCCAGTCCCCTTTCTACCATACAGAGCAGGGCTCTGCCAAAGACAGAGCACAATCTTTGTCTATGTAGAGCCGGAGCTTTGTATATCAACTTAAGCTGACATACAAATCTCTAGCGGACAAGCATACAGCTTATCACCACTGGCCCAGTTGTTAGCAGTTATTGTAATATAGTCAACAAAAGGCATGTGGGGTCATAAGCTATCTTGTCTTAATGTAGGCACTAGGTTTGGTGTCACCTGGTGCCATAAATATATGGTGTCACCCCATATATATCTGATTTGCCTCTGCCCCTGCTGTATGTGGGGGTTCAGCCTCAAAGGGGTGCTTTTGATAGAGATACATCCACCAAACACATATCTCTTTAGGACTGCCTGCCCATATTTATTTGCACCACATAGTCCAACAAAAAAGGATTACCCTTGCAGGGGTTAATAGCAGTCCACAAAACAGACCGAAAATGCAAAGCCTCTTGGCTTACAAACATTCAACATAAATGGTTGTCATTGACCCACACTCCTTGTGTGCCTCCTGACTTCACTCGGTCAGGAGCCACTGTCTCCACAGTGGTCTCACAACCTTACGTGGAGATGCACCCAACAGCAAGTAGGTATCCTGGGCAAAATTGGAAGGCTCATCCAGTTCCATCCTTCCTATTTCAGAGTCCGGTACACCATAAGAAAACAAAACATTCAGCAACCTAATATTGCTGTGCCAAGAATTCCCAAACTCCTTCTAGGACATCACCTAATGGTCCAACTACACAGTGACTAACGGTCTGTCACAATATGTATAAATATATATGGCTACCAAGCATGAAGGTTTTTAGGGATGCACAGATATGAGATTCTGCATAAACTAGCAGAAACCTCAGGACTAGCGTTCACAAGAGGTGAGGGCAAGCCACAGACTGTGCTGCAGTGGTCACACTGACATTGCAGCTGTGGTTGTTGAGCAAGAGTCTGTTAGCCCTTGGTTGCAAAGCTTTGTGCTTAGGTCTCAACCCACCTCTAGGAGTGAAATGATGTCACCCAAACCCTCTCGGACCCCACATAGTGATGCTGCGGTATGTAGAGCCTCATATATTAAATATGTGTTGTCCTTCATTGACAAAACTTTTAAGCTCTTGAGTCCGAATTCTGTAATATAACAACTCAATACACACAAGCCCTAGGCTGCATTGCCTGAACTATATGGCCATACATGACACAGTAGTCTAGAGCAGTGGTTCCCTTTCCTTGCAGGGACCCCCTCCCTATTCAAACACAGGTAAAGAATGAGGGTCAGCCCCCCCTGGTATACCTTCGCGCCCCCCAGTTTGGGAACCACTGGTCTAGAGCACCTGACTGCTTCCTCTGGATAGCCTCTGACCACTGAGCCTAATGTACTGTATATGTATGTTCTCTTATCTAGGCCCCAGGGGCCCAACCTGCGGCCCTTTGGGTGTTCTTTGTCGGCCCCCCTCAGTCTTCCACTTGAGGCCCTTGAAACCTAACTATTAATGCATATGGGAACTCACCTGTCTGCCGAATCGTAGGTTATGTGCCCCATCGATATAATCTATGGCTTTGAAACACATAACCTTTGATGATATACGTGACTCAAAATTTGCATCACCATACTACAGTGTAATACTTGAAGTATCATTAAAAAAATTTTTTAAAAATTAAACATAATGTCTTCTAGCTCTGCCTGCTGTCATGTGTTCATTATAAAATGCTTATACAAGTCAGTATAGATTGAAAATGTTATGTGTGGCCCTTTAGTGGTGCCAAGGGCCGCACTTGTGGCCCTCCATATCAACTCAGTTGCCCACCACTGGTCTAGGCAATAAACAGTTAATATCTATATGAGACCTTCCCGACTTTATTTGTAATAAAACATGAAACCATAAAATATTAGAACTCAGAGCTGTGAGAATTCCATAACTTTGTTCACCGGCAGCAAAGTAAGAATGGCAGCTTCCAATTATACAATTATATAGGCTAGTAATTAGAATAATCGGTGCATTATTAATGAACGCTCCCGTTCTAAGACCCCCTTCCCAGAAATAGAAACGCAAGGGATTGTGATTGGCAGGACCGTGGGTTCTCCTCCCACCCGGCGATATAGGTAGACCGAACTGCCTGTTCCTGACAAGGATTTCCAGAGCTATACGTTCCTAAAACACAGCAAATCCTAGAACATCAATCCCGGGTAATGAGCGCTCCACAATCCTCGCAGCAAAGACCTGGCTTTATGTTATTATGTGCAGCTTTAAGATGTGTGAGCCACCTCATTGTCAACGGCTCCCAGAATGTCCCCTCTATGGTTCTCCGCTCAGCCATTTGATCCTTCTTCTAATTAAAGCATCACATGCTGACAGACTCTGGAAATGCTGCTATACGGCATGTAACACTTGGAAAACCAGTGTGTGTGTATATATATATATATAGTGTATATCATAGAAAGTTTCTCTTCCTTTCATAAACTATTTTATTGTTACCGTGTTTCCCCCAAAAAAACAGACAGTGTCTTATGTGACCTTTTGCTCCCAAAGATGCCCTACGTCTTATTTTTCAAAAAGAAGAATACGGCACTGGGGTATCAGGGTGGGGGAGGGGGGGATCACTTAAATTGACACAGGGGGGATCAGAGGGGGGAATCACAATGGCACAGGAGACTCAGAGGGGGGATTACCATTTAAGTAACCTCTTCTGATTCTCCTGTGTCAGTTTGATTGCCCCCTCTGATCCCCCCTGTCCAGAGTTACAGAACCGTATCTTCGGGGTGCCTTATTTTTCCATAAAGAAGAATACAGCACTGGGGTATCAGGGTGAGAGGGGGGTCATTTAAAATGACACGGGGGGGGGGGATCAGAGGGGAGAATCATAATGTCAAAGGAGACTCAGAGAGGGGGATTACCATTTTAGTAACCCCTTCTGATCCTCCTGTGTTATTTTGATTGCCCCCTCTGATCCCCCCTGTCCAGAGTTACAGTACCGTATCTTTGGGGGTGCCTTATTTTCAGGGGGATGCCTTATATTTTAGCATGAGGCAAAAATGTAATGTTGCCTTATTTTAGGAGAATGCCTTATTTTCGGGGAAACAGGGTAGTGTATATCATAGAAAGTATCTCTTCTTTTCATAAACTATTTTGTTTTTAAATATTCAACTTTTTCTTTGTGGTATCGAGTGCAGATCACCTTAAGCCTCTTCCTGTCTACATGATATGGGTTCCTCCTAATTTCAATAAATTGGAAAAAGTAATAAATAGTTGCGCACAACTGTCAGCAGTGGTTACACAGTAAAAGGGATGTCAGTGGCCAGAAGGCTCCTCAGTGGGTGTATGGGGCCTGGGCAAAGAACACAGAGTATAAATGGGTCAGTATGATGGGTGGGTGTTTAAGTTGTGTGTAGGTTTGCAGCTCCCAATATAAAGGAGTAGGGTGGCCCCCTGTAACAGACAAATAGGAACAAGGACACAACCTAATGCAACAGAGTATAGTACCGTGAATGGAAAAATACAGTATTTTTTGGATCATAAGACGCACTTTCTCACCCCCAAAATCGGAGGGAAATAGTGCCTGCGTCTTATGATCACACCTTGGCTTCCCGCCAGATCTCCCGAGTCAGATGAGAGATGCGGCCACAACCAGATCCCTCAAATGTGTCTAATGGTCCAGTGCATCTTATAGTCTGAAAAATATGGTAATATAAAAGGTAGAATACTCATATTAAAAGCAAAACAGTACAGGCTTAGCAAAGAGAACTCTCTTCGGCCCTGTGTTACCAAGATGATGTCACTCCTCATGCATCTGTTACCAGGAAGTGATCTTATTCATACCCAGAAAGAGATGTCATCCTGGTAACTACAAGGCCGAAGAGATCACTCCTTGCTAAGCCTGCACTGTACCTCCTTTAATGTATCTTATCTTTTATTTTTAATTCACAGTACTTTACTTTGTTGCACTAAGTTGTTTGCCTCGTGTCCTTGTTCCTAGCCTGTATGTAGGGTTTATAGTGTAGGGTAGGCATGTCCAAAGTCTGGCCCGGAGGCCAAATGCAGACAGTGTTCAGGTTTCCTCAAGCCTGCAGCCTCCGTTAATGATATGTTGAGGTGGTCCGCACTGGTGACACCATTTTACTCCCAGATGATGGGTGACACAGGGTCGCTGTCAGTCATCTGGGGGGGGGGACCCGGCATTCTGCGGCCCGCCGCTGTTGTGGTGGCATTGGCATGGCAACTGTGTTCCCCATCCTGAGTGCTGCCTCCTGACAGGACGTGCTGCTGAAGTTCACCCCATCAGTCTGAGGAACCATGACAAGGCCCCCCTGTTTAAAAAGTTTGAGGACCCATGGTGTATAGCAAGTTGTGTTAGAACCATAACTGACCAGACAGAGCCACTATAGAAATGAGATATGAAATAGAAAAATGTTTTAATCAATATTAATTCCCCTAACCAATGTCTGTACAAGACAGTGGTTCCCAAACTTTCCTTGCAGGGCCCCCCTTTTTTATTTAGGAAAATTATCGACCCCCTCCCTATTTAAACACAGGTTAAGAATGAGGGCCCAGCCCCCATGGAATACCTCCCCCCCCCCCTTAGTTTGGAAACCACTGGTACAAGACTGTGATGTATGTAACAGTCGGGTTACTTAGTGACTATTGGAATGCTGGTCCAGCCAGTCCTGTATTCATTTTCCTTTACCATCGAACATCAACGTTCTGAACAGCTTTGTCTGATGATAACTAGCTGACACAGATTTGCTTGTACTTGTTTATTGCCCATTTTGTTTGGAGTGAAAGCCTAGAGTAATCTCCCGGAGTCATTTGATCCACAATATGCTGTGATGATCCTAGTCTGCGGACTTATGATTATAAATCTGCTCAGTGGGTGGTAAGTCCATTGTGTGCTGTACACCGGCTTGTACCCAGTAATGCTAGCCATACACACGCCGATAAGCGGCCGATTTTTAATCTGACTGACGGGCGTGCACGCTCGCGCCGTCGGTCAGGTTAAAAATCGTCCGCTAATCGGCATGTGCCCACATGGGGCGACAGATCCCTGTCGCCCCACTTCTCGGCCGGCCAGAGAACGGACATGTCCGATCTTCTCTGGCCGATGAAAGCCGATGCCATAAGCTGCAATGAAGCGGCATCTTCATTGCAGCTTATGGCCGGCACACAAAGGGTGCCCAGCCGATTGAAGGGGCCCCATAATGCAACGGGAGGCTAACGTGATGACGTCATCACGTTAGCCTCCCGGAAAGATATCGGGACTAGTCTGCCTACACACATCGGCGTGTGTATGGCAGGCTTAAGGCAAAGAACGTCCCGTATTCCGTCACCCTCCGCCATTGTCTCATCTCCACAAATAAACTGATAAGCAATTAGTGGCTAATGGGGAGTGCCAATGAAACAAATACACTCCAAGTGAGTTGGGATTTTCCATCTTTTTAGGAAAAACTAAATTTTTAATGAATCTCCTTCTTTCAATGGCATCTTGGTGCAATGCTTGTCTGGGTGAGATGAGGAATACATTATAGAGTAACATGGGGACCATTATAGAGGACCATGTTGTGTGATCGAAGTCTCCTGAGGCTTCAGAGTGAGCATGTATCAGGCTATGAATCTATCAAGCAATAAACCAGCTGTAATACTAGCCACTGTCACTTCAAGCATTGTAGAGTAATTGATCATCAAGGTTCACAGCAAAATACTGTCCTTCTCTCAGACTCCTTTCTGTGTTCTTGCATCTAGCTGTAATTCAAAAGACCTCGTTCATAAGAGAAACTGGAAAAAGTAATTATGAAGTATCAGAGAGGTCCACTTGTATGCTGCTCCTGGAATATCCACATAGTTAAAGAGGACCTCTCACCTCCGATTCTCCTTTTTATTATCCGTACCAGAGGTGGATTGGAGGTCAAATGTAAAACAAATACTTAGATGGTAAATCTTCAAAAATGTTGCGATGCTCCACCTCTCCTATGACATCAAGCTAGGGTGACCCCAAGGGAATATGAGAAATAAGACATAATTTCTTAAGTCTCCGTACCATATCCCTATGCGTTTGCAGCAAGCAGCTGATTGGCAAAGGACCCGTAGCCCACAAATAAGGCTAGGTGGTTTTCAAAGCCACTTATCGCACAAACAGAGTACTGGATACCCTGAGGCAAGAGCATAGTCGGGTCTAAGCAGGGTCAGGGGCTGGCCGCAGAAAAGGCATGGTCATGTACAAAGCTGGGGTCAGAGTCCAAACGAGGTATCAGAAGGGTCAGACAAAAGGAGTAGTCAGATCCAATCAGGGTCAGGGCAGGCAGCAGACAGTGAACAGTTATTCAGAGAATTAAGAAGCAGTGGTTTTGTGGTGGGCAATAAAAAGCCCTTCTGAGTTTATCTCATTGCTTCCAAATTAACCATTAGATATAGGCCATGCAGTGACACGCGGACTGCTTCTGAGTCTATGAAAGTACTTCTGAACTATAATGCAAACTACGCAAACTATGCATACAGAGATACAGATTATTCATTACAAAACAAAGGGAGGAGTTGCTGGGTTAATCAGAACATAGTTTATTTTGTAAAGTCCATCCTTGGGTTAATAAGCTGTTTTTCTGCAGGCTTGATAAGGTTGTTTTCTTAAGACTCTTGTCTTTCTGCTGCTGGAGACCTTGGAATGTGGCCATGAAGATTCTGTTCTACTGGAAACAAGCTATGGTAATCTGAGATATGATTTTGAGGAAAAACATACAGGCAGGGTATATACAGAATATAGACAGATGAGTATATGAGTATATAACATTTATATAGCACAACAACAGAAGCAAAATACGTAAAGGAATAAAGAATGTTATCCAACTCTGGCAACCCAATTGCAATTGGCCCCCACATCAGTGGTGACAACAAACATCACATCGCTGCAATCTGCCTGGCCTGGTGGACTGCAAGTTGATGATGGAAGGAGAGGAAAGGGGTCTCATGGCCCTGATATATATATTTTTAGCTTTTTTAGTCTTGAACATAATAAATGTATAAAATAAACCCCTTTAAATTCTCTTTAGATGGCTATCCTTTTAAAGTGGAGTGTAGCACAAACATATTTTAGCGGTATGACAGGTTGTGGCAAGGCAGTGTACTGGGACTGGTTGTGAAGTCTCAGCTGTCTTCCCGGTAACAGACGCCGGTATAGAGGAACTCTGAGTGTCAGTGTTGCTTTTAATGTGTAAATCATGGCACAGCGGGTAGTCATTTCAGTACACAGTTGACAGAGCCAAGGTAAAGTGATCGGCCTTTGAAGTTTGCCACATGTAAGCTTATTTAGGAGTTAAATGAGGACTACAAACCTCCATTTTGTTTTATTTTCTATAATATGTTCTTTTCACTGTACCTGGGTGATTGAATATTTGAGGCAATTAACCTTTTGGGTCCCTTTAAATTAATGTTGGGTCATTGTGTTGGAATTTCTTAATGTGAGCTGAGAAGGAACTCCATATATATCTCAAAATAGATTTTTCCGGAATCTTGTGCTGTCTGTAAACAGCGTTTGGTAATTGGTTTGGCTACAACTGGCAGTCAATGTATAGAACATGTTAATTTGCTTTTTTAACCTTGAAAACATTTCCAAAAATAAAATGCTTTTCTTTTTCTTTTTCCAGCCACTCCACCATGGGTAACTACAGTGTCTGCGGGCACCCAAGGATCCCTGATAGCCCACACATATGGAATGACTCAACCACCTATATACAGCCAAGCAGCCAACGTTCAGGCCCCCATTATAGGGGTGACTCCCACCATCCCCCCTCATGTTGCCCCTCAACTGCCGCTAATGACTGCACATTACCAACTTCAACAACATCAGCAGCCCACACAACCTTTGAACAACATGGTGGTCAATTTACAAAGCCAGTCTATGTACAGGCACAGTCAGCCCATGGCTATGTCCTCCTTGACCGGAGTTGGTCAGGTCCCTCATCCCGGCCATGCTGCCATTGGCAATGGTCACATGACTTGCCCTATCCTTCCTCCCCCACCACCTGCGTTGCCTTCCGCGGCACTGCCTAACAGCGTTCCAGCTACCAACGGCCAAACCGGACCCCAGATCCCCCACAGCCAACCTATGACCCCAGACAACCCGAACGGAGTCCAGATGTTAAGGACAATCGGCATGGGAAAGTATGAGTTTACGGATCCCTGGTACCCTAAAGGTAAGCTAAGCCGACTCCATTCTTTTTTTTCCTGCTTCCTCCTTATTGATGTAATGCTAGTTGAACACCCTGTGATAAACAATTGACACCAAGTTATGGGCTCAGCCGAAGGTCACGAAAACAAGTCTTTTATCCTAGAAGTCTTTCTTCTCCTGTGCCCTGCAGAAACATTTATGAATTAAATATGAAACAGAAAAAAAGAGGAGGCAATTCTCCAGACTAAAACAAAACACACATTCCTTCTTCATACCAACTGACACCTACTGAGCCCGCCACAATGGCTTGAATTCCTCAAGTCTGGTTTTATAGAACTAGGCTTGACATGCCCTCTCTCCCGGCATCCCACTGAAATGAATCAGTTGGCGCTTTGAAAAGCCGAAGCCGGAGTTTTTTCATTTTTTTGTTTTTAACTCGAACGATGCTTAGCGTCCCCGAGCCCCTGACTTTTTCAATAATTCATGATCGTCAAACGCGCCTTTTCCGGAACAAGCTGTGAAACAAGGGCCGGGGACTCGCTGCCGTGCTAACGAGTCAACAGTCCAAATGCATAATACAAGAGACTCTTATTTTACATGACTCAGGCTTTCCGGGTGCGTGAGAGTAAGATTTACGGAAGCCTCATCTTTCCTCATCTGCCCCCTGATTTATGGCCCCTCTATCGCTGCCGCCGGTGACATGTTAGGCCAACAAATGGAAATATACTGCGTCATAGGACGTAGATCATGTGTCTATCTGCGCCACCCTGGTCAGAGTTGTCCGTAGCTCCTCGGTGGAATTCTTCATATTTACTGCTCCATTGTAGGAAGCATGGCATAGATGTCATCTAGATTGGAGAAATGGTGGGTTGGTGTGTAGGGGTGGGGTACAGATATGTGTTCTGTGGGCTTGTGGCACATTGTAGACTGCTTTTATTATTATTTATATATATATATATAGCGCCAACATATTACGCAGCGCTGTACAATACATTAGAGTGGAGATACAACACAGGATAGTACACACAGGTACAGGTTATGACACAGGAGGAGTAGAGGACCCTGCCCGGACGGGTTTACAATCTAATTGGTTGGGGAACAGAGTATACAACAGGTGGGGGGGGGGGACTGGCATGGTGGTGATGCTAGGAGTGAAAAGATGGGTAAGAGAGACCGACGAGGTGAGTTTTCAGGGCATTTTTAAAAGAGCTAAGGTAGGAGCAAGTCTAATGGGGCGAGGGAGAGATTTCCAGAGAGTAGGAGCGGCCCTAGAGGACTCCTGTAGCCGGGCATGAGGTGATTTTATGAGCGGGGATTTCATTAGGAGGTCAAGTAAAGCTGGCCATAAACGTCTTGATTTTTCTCGATCGTTTAAGCCAGTGGTTCCCAAACTTTCCATGGAGGGCCCCCCTTTTCTATTTATGAACATTATCAAGCCCCCCTCCCTCCCTATTCAAATTCATGTTAAGAATGAGGGCCTGCACCCCCCTGGAATACCTTCGTGCCACCCCAGGTAGGCTCCCCAGGTTGGAAACCACTGGTGTGAGTGATCGTGGCCTACAATCGCAGAATTGATTCCAATTATGAGATTGTACAGTGCACCATATTGCGCTATCGATAAATCTGAGATCTCTCGCTGTGATCGATCATTAGGACAGTAAATGATCAACCGTTCTCCACTTTTTAGATCGGAAATTATGTAATGTGGGTTGGACAGCAAGAGGTCGATCGATAGGCATGATCGCATCACTCCGTTAACGTTCGTCGATTTCCGAGTGACCGACTAAATTTTACAGACAGGTCCGATACTTGAGCAATCGAATTTTTGCACAATTTGGGGAGGTTTTGATTAAAGATGGTCGAATATTTTTGAAAAATTTGATGATTTTGAGTTAATTGCAAAGCCCCTGAACATGGTATCATCACCAAACTTACTGGAGATGTAGAGAAGGGTTGGGGGTATATGACTAAAAAGAAAGTTGGTCTCTAACACAAATAGTTTTTGCATAAATTAAGTTCAAAGTCAAGTAAAAATTAAAAAAATCTAAATTTTGACTTTAAATTTGAACTTAATTTATGCAAAAACTACATGTGCTAGAACAAACCTTTTTTTCCCCACAGCCCTTCTCTACATCTCCAGCAATTTTCGTGATGATAGCATGTTCAGAGGCTTTGCGATCAGCTAAAAAATTCAGCTAGTTAAAAAATTCGACCATCTCTAGTTTTGATCGATCACATGCATCGATTACTGCTTGATTGATCGGGGCATCGCCATGATCGATCGCACAAGAATCGCATGAAACGCATGAAGCTTAATGTAGAACAATATAACGAGCTCACAAACTTCTCCTCTCACCACTAATTGGGGCTTTTAAGGAGTAAATAGTCACGTGTAATGCTGTCCATTGACGTCTTCGTGGCATGCGATTGAGTCTTCGATCATAAGTCATACATTGATCGAAAAGTGCGACATTTTTGGGATCTGATTAATCGCCCGATTAAGATCGGCTACACAAAAAAATGGGATCGCAAGTCTCTAACAACGTCCTTCCATTCACAATCAATCGTGAATTTTCAGACATGTCCGATCCCTGCACAATTGATTTTTCATGCGATTTCTCAACATTTCAATTGATCGCTCATATGCATACTTAATGCATGTATCGATTTGTGAACGATCCATCGGTTCATAAAATTTTTTAAAACATTTGGTTCAATAAAAATTGAGCCACTCAAAAATAAACCCAATCGCTTCATTTAAACCCAAATGCTTTTAATAACTCAATGGGCTTATGAAAGCCATAAAGTGGACTTGCCACTAGACGTTCATCTGGTACTAGACTGCCAATAATAGGGCAGAAAAAAGTACCTGTAATGAGTAAATTAAGAATGTCCCTCGCAGCCCCTCCTCTCTCCCTGTTTCTGATGACACAGCACCATGGCAGGGCAGAAGAGCCGACATCTTTGAGGATAGGGACAGACCAGAAAGTACCTGATCTTGGCTCTGCATTGAAATACACATTGATGTTCCCAATTGATTACCCATATAAACACCCCCAGTGGTCACTCACGACTGCACTGAATTAACCCCCGGCAGCCTGGTAAATTAAGATGGAATCTCACGATTCTAGGAAACAGCCGGTAAGTATATTTTTTTAGGATTGTGGAACTCTACACCACCATCTTAGCAGCTCAGAGGTAAGTCGAACTTGAATATTATTATATATATATTTTATTTTTTTGCGTATACATCCTTTTTAGGTTCAGGCAATTGCTGTTATTGGTTGACACAGGTCTCCCATTTGTTCTACTTTGTTGTCACCTTATAACACTCGCTCCTGTTTGACATTACAAGACTGTGTGGGAACATTCTACCCTGTTTCCCCCTATGATAAGCCATCCCCATGAAATAAGCCACCCCCAGATTTTTGCCCAAAACGTTAAAGTAAGCCACCCCCCGCACACCCACCGATACCTGCCCCTGCCCGAATCTCCCATTCGGGTGGAACAATGGGTAACTGTGTCAGGGCTGGCTGCAGTGCAGGAAGGACAAGTAAGCTGCTGATCCCTGCGGTAACGGAGTCTGAAAGTGAGTCAGTGAGGGGGAAGGGGACAATGATTGGCACATAGTGATCAAAGGAGACACTGAATGGCACAGAGTGATCAGAAGGGGACAATGAATGGGACAGAGTGATCAGAAGGGGACAATGATTGGCACAGAGGGATCAAAGGGGACAATGATTGGCACAGAGTGATGAGAAGGGGACAATGAATGACACAGAGTGATCAAAGGGGAAAATGAATGGCACAGAGTGATCAGAAGGGGACAATGAATGGCACAGAGTGATCAAAGGGCACAATGATTGGCACAGAGTGATCAAAGGGGATAATGATTGGCACAGAGTGATCAAAGGGTATAATGATTGGCACAGAGTGATTAAAGGGGACAATGATTGGCACAGAGTGATCAAATGGGACAATGAATGGCACAGAGTAATCAGAATAAGACATCCCCCTGAAAATAAGAACAAGGGCATATTTTGACGTTCCCAAAAAAATATAAGACAGTGCCTTATCATTGGGGAAACAGTATTACTTCCCGACTGGATATGTGTGCATCTTCCAATTGTCTGACAATGACCGGCCTTGCCCATAAACAGGTCATAGTATAGTAACCCCTTGACATGTCAATGATACGTCATTATAACAAGACCGTCTGGAGGTCCCAGCTCATTAAATCCCTAAGACTCTAAAACTCAGCGCTCGTGCCTCGCCAAAGTTCCTGAGCGGTTGTTGTACGATGTCCAGTGAGCGAGGCGCAGGCCAGGCCTATCAGCTCGGAGTAGAATAAGATGTTGTTTTGGAGTTCATTAGTGCACTGATTTTAAATTCTGCGTTTGTTTTTTAATTACAGATCCGCCGTGGGTTCCAAAGGGAGAAATTTTAATTTGCATGTGAAAATGTACTGCGTGTTCCTTATTAACCTTTGCTTGATCCACGCAAACATGAGAATTTTCTGAAATTTTCCATTTGCAACAGGTCATGTTGTCTCCTCATCTGGGTGACGGTTTCATTTAATGCGGTCTGCGGGCCTCGGTATTGTTTGATTATCATTTCATTGTATGCCAGCCAGGCCCGCCGCAATTAAAGTGTTCCATTTTGGTGGATTGTTTTGTATGTTTGCTGTGACTGCCCCCATTGGCCTGCCCGCTATTGCTGCTATCTAATGGGAAATAAATATATGTTTTCCCACTAATGCTCCCTTATATGAGAATCCTGACGGCAGATATATGCCTAGCCTTCCCAATATTTGCCAATAGAAATAACTGCCATGTGGTCATGTCCAGATTTCATGCAAATTAGGATAACAGCTGTATAAGCAGATGCAGTACGTATATGGGAGATAATTTACCTGCCAAGGATTTGTGGTTCTCTACATCCAGTCTTGTTGGACATGGAAGGGGACCGATTTCATCTTCTGTAGCTGAGCTGCTGTATGTCAGTCATTGACAACGACCTACCAATAACCCATAGACCACCCACTAGACGTTATATTTCCTATCGGCCTGAACCGTGAACTTATATTGACTCATATTGACCAAATTCTTATTTTCCACCATCATTTGCAAATAAATTCTTTATAAATCATTATTATTATAATTCTGTCTCTCATAGTTGAGGTGACCTATAAAGAAAACTACACGCCTCTCTCATCTGTATAAGTGGGAGAACTTGCACAATTGGTATGGGACTAAATACTTTTTTCGGATAGAAAGACAGACAGACAGACAGATATGGGATAGATAGATATGGGATAGATAGATAGATAGATAGATAGATAGATAGATAGATAGATAGATAGATAGATAGAGTCGCCCATGAGAATTTTTGGGTGTTGTTTATATGAGAGACATTGATCCGCTGTGTTTTTGAGTTTTACACCTCAGACCTAACAGTTTAGCGGACCCTAGGTCACCTTATGGCAGTGGTTCCCAAGCTTTCCTTGCAGGGCCCCCATTTTCTATTTAGGAATATTATCGAGTCCCCCCTCCCTTTTCAAACACAGGTTAAGAATGAGGGCCCTGGAATACCTTCATGCCCCCCAGGGGGGCCCGCCCCCCAGTTTGGGAACCACTGCCTTATGGAACAACCAGGTCAACTAAAGCTGGACCACAGGCAGTACATGGCACTGTACTTAGTGGATGGCGTCTCATAATGAAACTATTTTACACCCGGCGTCACATAATTCAATTTATTTTTGGAGGAGAATCGCCTAATTTACGAGACCAAACAGAAGGCGTTGGAGATAAGATCCTGCCTAATTCTCTCTATATATACGTTTTGCCATATTGCCAGTTTTTATTAATAAAGCCTATATATCAATAAATCAAGCAGCCCGGCCCATTATCATCATTAGTTGTATCTGTGCGCGTCTTATCTCTGGTCTAGCGAGCCGCCGCCTCCTCTCGTGTTTGCATTATCATTCCCCTTTTTAGCATATTGCCTCTTTTTATCTGAATGGAATGACTGAATTGACCTTGCCGGCTGTTTACTTTGGAATTCCCGGCGGGCTCGATATAAATGACAGCCGTGAGTTACCGTGCCGCCAGTAATGGATTATTTCAACTCTTTACACGTCGCTATTTTTCTTTATACGGCTCATAATGCGGCCAATACTAAACGCTCGATGTTACAGTCGCTGCACAATCTGTGTGTCGTTATTATTTCATAAAAAGTCATTCAGGGGGCTGGTGGGTCTGGTGGGAGCATCTATGGCAGTGGTTCCTAAACTGGGGGGAAGGCCCCCCAGTTTGGGAACCACTGCCATAGATGCTCCCTGAGCTCCCTGAGCACTAAAATATTCCTGGGGGGCGTGAGCCCTCATTCTGAACCTGTGTTTGAATAGGGAGGGGGGCTCAAATATGTTCCTAAATAGAAAAGGGGGGCCTGCAAGGAAAGTTTGGGGACCACTGGTTTATGGACTGCTCAGTCATTTCTTTACTAAGCATCCTGTTTTGATGGCCCGTGGTCAGTTGATAATATATTATGATAAATTGACTTTTGTGCCAATGGATGTTTAAACCTAACCACACACGGGTAGATTCCCGTGCAATCGACCCCCGATCACCACGCTGTGATTGATCGGTGATCAACTGAACGGAAATTAATGTGCACCACATGAGCACATCGATTCCCATTCAATGTGGACCCTGGGGACCCGTTCTCCCCAGCTCTCAGCACGTGTGAATCACAAGCTGGGGAGGAATCCAGACTGCCTCTCACACAGATGCAGCTTCAGAGTGAGAAGTGCTGGCTCCGCCCCCTTCACTCTGACAGCGGACGGCTGAGCAGGAAGGAGGCAGGAGCAGCAGCTGCTCCAATACTTTCCATGAAGACTCTTGTCTCCATGAAAGTAATGGAGATGGAACGGAATTTTCCAACATGTTGGAACCCTGTTCCATCGAGTTTTTTGAGCAGGCTCTATTGATCCCGCTCGAAGGAAGGCACACATGGAAGCTTTGTAAACAGATGCCATGGACAGGCATAGCACAGTGAAAACCTCTGACTATACCATTCACAGGGGAGGGGGGGATTCAAGCCAAAGCCCCTGCTACAACTTTTACACTGACAATGCAGCTGTGGTTCTTGAGGGAGACGGGAGTCATTTTGTTGCACTTGATGCAAACCCTTAGCCATGCGCATAAAAAAATGGCATTTGTTGGTGTCGCCCCTCCTCTAGTAGTGAAATGGTGTCACCCCACTCAGGATCTCCTCTGCATACCATTGATTTTATAAATAAAGCTCCGAACCTGTGGAAACTTGAATTTGCCCCCTGGGCCTGACTTTGTACTTACCTGACCTATAGACAGGAAGTAATTACTGAAAATTCTCTGGATTGAAGGAAAATATATATAATATTTATATTGATTTTTAATGGTTCATCCTGGCTGTCCCCTATTTCCTCTTTCAAAGAGCGCCGGTGCTAATTTGTTGCGGCGATAGATGTCGGTTATGTTCCTCTACCTGTGTGCTTTTCTATTTTTATTTAATCTCCCTCCCTCATGCGCTGCTTTTCCTGTGGGAAGTCTTGTCATTCGCGGCTCTTCACTCCCGGCTGCGTATCAGTAAATCCTTGATGTGCGGCTCCTTCTGTTATCAAAGTTTACCTTGTTCTCTGTGGGACCTCAGTCACTGAAGCCTGATGTGCCGAGCAGGGGCCGGCTGTAACGAACCTTCTCCTCCATCCCTTTCCTGACCCAATTAACATCTCTAATCTAGACCGGCGGCCAGCGGGGACATCCACTAGTCATTGTCTTACAGCAGCTGCGGAGTGATGTCATTGGAGAACGAAGGGGTGAGAAATTAATAATATATTAAACTCTATTGCTGAGCATACATGGTTAGATTTTGTAATAGATTCAGACGCGGTGTGCATTCACGACACGGTGCGCATTCACGACGCGGTGTGCATTCATGACGCGATGTGCATTCTTAACGCCCGATTTCGCTCTAATCTATTACTAAATTTGAGCCATCCAGGCCTTCTTCGAGCGGGATTGGTTGATCGGCCAAACGGGTTTCCAACATGTTGGAAAACCTTGTTCAATTTACATCACTTTGAATGGGGATCGGGGTCCCCATGCAAAGAAGTGGCCATTAGGGATGATGCAGCAGTGCTATGCCTCAATATAGATGAAGCTGAGCATCTGTTGCACGGAATCTACCCATGTATGCCAGGCTTATGTGGTTACTGTATCGTTCAATTCGGGATCGGTTGATCAGCCGAACAGGTTTTTCAACATGTTGGAAAACCTTGTTCAATTTACATCACTTTGAATGGGGATTGAGATCCCCATGCAAAGCAGTGGCCATTATAAATGACGCAGTAGTGCTGTGCCTCGTATAGATGAAGCTGAGCATCTGTTGCACGGAATCTACCCATGTATGCCAGTTATGTGGTTATTGTATTGTTCAATTAAAATTTAAAAAAAAATCCAAAAACATAAAAAAATTTGGACTTGTTCTATTTCCATTTTCCAAATTTGTGGACCATAAGACGCACCCTGTTTTTAGAGCAGGAAAAACATAAAAAACTCTAACCAGTTGTAAAAAAAAATCCCCTGCAGTACCCAATTTCAGCCAAAAAAATGGTGTCACTAGAGAGCACACTTCAGGCAGAAGGGGATTCTGCACTGTTCGTCTCCCTTCTTGCCAGGTGAGCTGCATGGTGATCGCAGTTACAGGCAGACATACATGGAAGCTGCCGGCTGGCCGCTTCCATGTGTGTCTCTCTGATGTACTGCTTATATCAGCAGCGTTCTGCTGGTAGAAACAGTACAGTACAGATGAGGGATGTGGCTGTCGCCGCATCTCTCATCTGACAGCTCGGCCGAACGGCCACGGGGGGTCGCGCATGTGGACCATAAGACGCAGGCACTATTTCCCCCAGATTTTGGGGGTGAAAAGTGCGTCTTCCGGTCCAAAAAATACACTAATTGTTATATAGACAACGCGTTGGGCTTTCTCTTTGTTTTATTTGCCATGAGTGGTTATAGGAACCAACCCCTGTGCCGCAAAAAGTTACTTTTCTGCAGCAAGTGTCAACCTTGGGATTTCAGCGTTATTTCAAAGCGCAGCCTGTAGACACAGCGGCGGCGGCGGCGGCGGCTCCTGGTACACAGGTTGGGAAGAGCCGCTTCAGAACGTATTTTAATGCGCGGCAGGATAATGAGACTGTCAGCCTGCCTATTCTCTGCTTCTGGGGCGTTAATTATTTGTGAAATAGGCTGCCGCAGCTCTGGAGGGGAGGGAGAGATCATGAAGTAATGATGTGAAGTCGTAAAATACAATAACACCAGTCTTATCTTTGGGGAGAAAAACACGGAGATGAGTTTTACATTTGCTCCCCAGTCATTTCTACGCCGCAATCCAGCCACAGCGATTAGGGGGAATGTGGCATTCATTTAATTGTGCCAAACGTTGGGGGGGGGGGGTACATTTCATCAGCAAGAATTAAATAAAATGCTTTTATATTTAGGTTACTGGACGAATCCGTATTGGGTACATGTGTACCTAAATATGCCGCACCCCTTGACTGTGTCAAAGTATATTCAATTCCCCCAGAATGGTGTCCTAAACACTTGTTTCATGAAAAAAATCGGAGGGAACTGTCGATACGCATAATCGGGCGCACTGCTAGTCCCCGCCGGAAGTACGTCATCAGCAGGTGCCCCGCTGGAACGCAGATGCTTACCAGCACATTCTCACAGAGCCAGTCCGTGTATAACACGGATCGGCTGTATAAGTCTTTACTATTAAGAGCAGCTAGATAGGAGGGTAAAGCAACCGCATACCTCAACCCCAAATGGGAAGCCGGCCGTGTATAAACACGTATCGGCTGTATAAGTCGTATACATAAGAACGTATACAGCCGATCAGTGTTATACACGGACCGGCTCTGTGAGGATGCGGTGCTTAGCCCTCCTATCTTAGCATGACTCTTTATAGTATAAAGCTTATACAGCCGATCCGCTGTGATACACGGACTGGCTCTGTGAGAATTGTGGTGCTTAGCCCTATACTCTAGCTGCCTTTATGTATAAGGACTATACCGCAGATCCGTGTTATACACGGACCGGCTCTGGAGGAGTGTGGTTGCTTAGCAACACGCGCGTCCCACAGACAGGGGCGGTTGTTT
>CM070035.1:11743384-11763304 GCA_036250615.1 Ptychadena robeensis | reverse complement strand
GAGGCAGCTAGATAGGAGGGCCGAGGGTGGGGTCAAAAACCCACGGCACACCAGGCAGGTTGAAAAACACTGTCCTAGAGCAATAACAGGGCTTTTCAGGCACCAGGATTGTATAATTTATAGTAAAAGGTCTTTAATATCAGAAAGGAGCACAGTATAAATATCTATACAGTACATTCATTAAATAAGGGTATGTTTCCACTGCGTTGTGTCCTAGGTTAACCATAACATTGGTGGTCCAGACGGAGCACATTTACATTACCTGTGGATCCTCTGTTCACACTTCCACAGATGCAGGGGTTAAAGTCCGTTGGAATTGGTTGAAGTGTGAACAGAAGATCCACAGGAAATGTGTATGTGTATGCGCTTAACGTAGGGGGTCCCGACGGAGCAGTGGAGACATAGCCTATAATACAGTCCCAAACAAATGTTGCTTACATTTTTAATGTCCATGATCTCTTAGGTCATGTATTACACACTGCGTATGCACATGTCAACCCCTGACACATTTCGCTCCTCAATGGGCTCCTCAGGGGAGCAATAGGGGACACAGAAGCGAGAGCTGTGCAACAAATAGGACATCAGATAAGGACATCTATATGTGGTGGATTCCATCACAGAGTGGTCAGTCTGCAAGAAAGAGGCCACCCAAGTGTTTACCGCTCTCCCAGGGACTGTAGTCTCAGATGGTATAGGTGGGGAACAGCACCCAAAACACTCAAAATGCCCAAAATAGAGCCATGTGTGAGGAATGATGGTCCGCCCTCATATAAGGGCTGTTCACAGCACCGGCACTATGGGAAGTGCCATTAATAGGGAGGATGTCATATAAAAATAAAACTTACCTGTAATGAGTAATTTAAGATGGTCCTTCGCAGCCCCTCCTCTCTCCCTGGCTCTTATAATGCATGCCGCGGTTTCCTCCTGGAAGAGCCCAACATCTCTGAGCACAGTGACAGCCAGGTAATACCCTAAACTCAGCTCTCCATTGAAATATATACAGATGAATTTTCCCATAGAAAACCATTATAAACACTCCCAGTGGTCACTTGTGATATTGCACCCCCTGGAAGTCTGGCAATTAAAGATGGAATCTCTCACATGATACCAGTGAACAGTAGGTAAGTATATGTTATTAGGATTGTATACTCAAAATCTAAAAAATATATATGTAAAATTAAGGTTTGACTTACCTCTCAGCTGATATGATGGTGGCCTAGTGCTCCACAGTCGGGCCCAGGGTGGTATCGTGGTGGGGATGTTATAGTGGACCTACCACCAGAAGTTCATGTTTGCATGAATGGCATTAGAATAGGGAGGATGTCATAAAAAAAAACCTAACAGTAATAAATAATTTAAGAAGGCCCCTTGCCACCCTTGTTCTCTCCCGGGCTCTTATAACATGCACTGCGGTGCACCCCACAAGAGCCCGACATCTCTTGCGCGGCAGGGACAGCCGCATAAATCCCTAATCTTGACTCTCCATTGAAATATATACAAACAAATTTTGTCCCATTGAAAACCATTATAAACGCTCCCAGTGGCCACTCGCGATATTGCACCCCCCGGAAATCTGGCAAATAAAGATGGAATCTCTCATATGATTCCAGGGAACAGCAGGTAAGTATATTTTATAAGGATTGTATTGTCAAAATATAAAAAATATAAATGTAAAACTAGACTTACCTAGTTTGACATACCTCTGAGCTGGTATGATGGTGGATAATACTCCACAATCGAGCCCAGGGTGGCATCGTGGTCGGGGCAACTTTATGGTGTGGACAGTATCATGGGCATCTGGAAAAAAAATTCCGCCCTTGACATCATCCAGTGGGGAAAAAGGGTCTCACTTTGGGGGGCATAAGGGGGGCAGTGCTATGTCTTTGGGCACCACCTGGCAGAATCATTGCCTCTTTCAGCGGAACCAGCCCCCTCAGACACCGCTACCCCCTCCTAATGTTCCTACGTCGCTACCACCAACCCCCCCCCAGTAAGAAAATGCTTACCCAAGGCACCAGATAGGCTAGGACCACTCCTGTACGCAGAGATGCTTTTCCCATTAAAAACCATTATATTGCGCCCCCCGGTGCTCACTCACAATATTGCACCCTTGAAACCTAGCATGTTTATTTGAAATCTCTCATGATTCCAGGGAACAGCAGGTAAGTATATGTTTTTTAGGAATCTGGAACAATGTGCCACCATCGTACCAGCTCAGAGGTAAGTCTAAGTAAAATGTTATTGATATTTTGGTGATTTTGAGTGCACATCTCCTTTAAATAAAGTGTTTGCATTAAAGAAAACTTCAGTGCAGGCTTCATCCGGAGAGGAGATGCAATTATTCTTAGATCTCATTGGTTTCACTGATTGTTGTGAAATGCACTTGAAGCTCTGGAGTGTGCCAGTCCTCCTGGCGTGGCGTCGTACCCGTCAGTTATCCGGTGTATAATATTCTACCCTTTAGCTTTGCAGAGCTTTGCCGGTGACTTGGCTGCTTACAGTAAGGCTCCTCTCCCCTCCAGCTGCATATTCCCAGGTACACAATTCCGATGCTTATGTCTTCAATCTGACAGCTAAAATTGCCTGGAGAATGGAAAAGATTATCTTGTTCTAAATTTCAGAGCGCACTAATCCTTAAGTACTGCAGTAGGTGGAAACTGTTTGTGATATACTGTTCACATGCAATTTGTGTTGTTCCATTTTAAAAATATCTTGGCCTACAGTTTGTAAAAAAAAAAGGAAAGAAATAGCGGGTTATCATACTCCGGTTTCACGATAGCAAAACCTTTCCTGAGATAAAGAAGCAGTGCGGCTGCTTGCGTGTCGCCGATTGGATGAATGCACGCTGCTCGCGGATTAAAGGCAGCCTCCACCTTTCAGGGAGAAAAGTCGGATGGTGGAATAATCAAGCTGAAATTCCTTCATCTCCAGAAAAAATTACCAGAACGTCCACAAGATGTCGCTGCTGACTGTTTACATTTCAATGTGGTGTCCAGCTCAGAGATATGATATCACCCTGAGCTGAAAACATAAGCTAGCCACACACGGCTCGATGAAGTAACAGATTAGAAGAACATCGGGCGCAGTGCACGCTCACGGCTCCCGATTCTCCTCTAATCCGTTTCTTCATCTGAGCCATCCATGGTTCCCTTGAGCAGGATCAATGGATCCTGCTCGAAGGAACTCAACCAAACAGGTTTCTAACATGTTGAAAAACCTTGGTTGAAATCCATTACATTGAATAGGGACAGCACTATCACCATCCAATGTAATGGGCGGGCTGCCAGCTTAGCCGCATACACAGGCAGCTGAGCCGCACACACAAGCTGTGTGTTCAGCTAGCTGCTCTCTGTGTGTGAAGGGGCCAGCACGGACCCAGCTCTGCCAGAAGAGAAGGGGGGGGGGCGCTGGCTGGGTGCTACACAGTCGGAGAAGCTGTCTGCTTCTGAGGCTGTGGAGAGACCTGGTGGACTGGGAAACCGGGCCCCCATTGTACAGTAATTGATATGCCCATTTGGTGCACATTGATTATTGTCCGATTGACCGGCAATCAATCACATTGCGATGATGTCACCACGCTGTAATTGATCGCCGATCAATTGCATGGGAATCTACCCCTGTGTGTCCAGCATTAATCTCAACTTCATTCAGCTGCTTGCATGTTGCCGATTTGATAAATGCACGCTGCTCGCAGATTAAAGTGCGCCTCCACCTTTCAGGGAGAATTCCGTCCAGAGTAGGAATATAGTGCTAGCTAGGCACAGGGCCGCCATCAGAAATTTCGGGTCCCCGTACTACCCTGTTTCCCCAAAAGTAAAGCTAGCCATACACGGCACGGATTCCCTGGCTGATCGATTCAGCACCCGATGGATTCCGGCGATTCCGCCGGCATCCACAGGTGAGAACGATCAGCCAATTAGGGAATCCGATCGTGGCAGCCCACCTTGTACGGCCGGATCCGGGAGGGATCTGTGTCCGATGGATCGCCTCCCTGACCGCAACGCCCCCTGATCAGAGCAGAATCGGACCCAAAAAGACCAACAGGTTGGTTCTTCCTCGGATCCGATTCTGTGCCCCTGATCCATCGGATGCGATCGGACGGGCAAGGTGGGCTGCAGGGGATTCCGGCACGATGGATCCGCGTGCACGCGCCCGGAATCCATCGCGCCAGAATCCGGCACGAATCCGTGCCGTGTATGGCAGCCTTAAGACTTAGCGGCTATCCCTCCTCCCATGCTTCTAATATAAACCCTTCCCAGAAAATAAGTTCTACCATGTCCCAGAGGCAGCTTCCATATTTAGGGAAGATATGACAGGAGGTGTTTTGTCACCTCTACTAAACCCAGAAATAAACCCTAGTGCATTTTTGCACCTAAAATTTATATAAGACAGTGTCTTATTTTTGGGGAAACACACACACACCCTTTCTGTCCTAGAGATCAGGATTTTTGTACCATAAGAGGTTAGATAAACTCACAACGTCTTGTGTCGGAATAATCAACATGAAATTACCAGAATGTCCACAAGATGTCGCTGCTGACAAGAATATGATGTCACCCTCTCAACTTCATTCAGCTGATTATGTGTTGCCGATTGGATTAATGCACGCTGTTCGCGGATTAAAGCGCGCCTCCGCTAAGCTGCAGCCGATACTGCTGAGTGACCTCCTAGGTGGTAGGTCCACTTTAAGTTGACAACCAGCATTGTAAAAAAAAATAAGGCGGACCTCATATTCTGCTCAGTTGAGGTTTGTATAAAGAAATTGTCTTGCTTTGCTCACACAAGGAAAAAGCAAGACTGTGGTGATGCTCATATGCAGGCAGACATCGCACATTTTACACAACTACAGACTGGAGGTCTCACCAACATTTCGCGGTTCAGCCACGCATTACGTCGGATGTATATTTAGCCCTTCCCCCGGAGCGGTCCCTTTAATAGATCTACACTCGGCACTGATGAATATTTCAGACGCGTCTATGTTTTCCCCGGATCGCTCTATAAATAACATCAGTAATTATGCACCTGCGAATATCTCAGGTTTTTATAGTCATTTCCGACAAAGGATAAATCGCTTCTAATTTACTCAGGAACTCAGGAATTTACTAATTTACTCAGGATCAGGAATGTGGTGTCAGATTTTTACTCGGTAAATGATTATTGTGCCGGAAATGCACCTGTCAGAGATAAAATAAGGACACTCATATCTCTGCATAGACCATATAGAGATAGGGATATCCTGCAGACCGCGCTGCGTCCTCCGAAGGACATGTGTCGCCAGTTGTGTGCTGCGTCTTGGTGAACGCACATGTGCGCGGCACTTGGCAGCCTGTTGGTGTGATGTTTACTAACATTACACATGCTGAATGTTGTGGGTAAGAATTCATGGCAATGTAGGTGATGCGGGTTGGGGTAGCAACATAGGCGATGCGGGTTGGGGCAGCAACATAGGCGATGCGTGTCGGCTTTTTTGTCGGTTGTTGTGTGTGTGGCTGTGGGGTGTTGTTGTGTTTTTTGTGTGTTTTGTACTCGCTTTCCTAGTTCCCATTCCCGTTGTGCGATGATGGCAGGGTGGGAAGTAGGAGCAGAAAGAGAAAAAACCCCCTCTACTTCAAAGTAGGTTGGTTGGGTAGGGGAGATATGGTTCCCTATTCAATGATGGGAAATTGATCAGGCAAGGCGTATTGGTCAGGATTAGGTACTTAAATGTAATTATAAAAAGAGAACTACATTAAGTGTGTCTTTGCGTTGAATTCCAAATACCGTTTAAAGAAATCTTGGGTTGACCTTTCACATTACTCCACCACTGCACTATTTACTGTACATCCATTATTATACTACAGAATCGTATAGTTTTCCATTTCCTCCATATTCACTACAAAAAACTAAGCCCCCTGGATCAACCAACTTTCAACTGATGGCCATCCAACTATGAAAGGTGGGGTTCTTGGTTTGGTAGGAGCCAAGGTCAGTTGTAGTCTCAATACGGAGTGGGGTCAGGTTGACCCAACCAGAGAGAACTGACTTTGCTTGCATGAGATCAAGGTAACTGCTACCTACTAGGCCCCTCATAATCGTGAATGGTTGTAATTTTGGCCAATGGAATTCAGGTAAGTTGCTATATAGATGGTATCAAGAAGCCATGAAGCATATCAGTTTCCATTGAAATCAAAAATGTTAACATTTTTTGGCCATTACAGGGCCTGTTTCCTGCCGGACAAAAAAAAAAATTAGTATGCCGTCGACATGTTCAACCTCCCATGACAAAGTAGCATTTATAAGGCATTCGTTGTAAGATAGCTCCTTATCTTTCCAGAAGCATTTGGGGGGCCGGAAGTGCTCCGTGTGTCTGCGGCTCTTCTACAGAGGCCACCGAGGCACACGGAGCGGCTCCATTTGTGCCGATCCAGCACGGGGCGCAGTGCGCAGTTTGATCAGGGATGCAGACCTAGAAGGGAGTTTACCCTTTTAGTAAACCCTTCTGATCCTCATGTGTCATTGTGATTTGCCCCCTCTGATCCCCCTGTCCAGAGTTACAGTGACTGTATCTTCAGGGGTGTCTTATTTCAGGGCGATGGCCATATTTCAGCGTGAGGCAAAAATGTAAGGAAGCCTTCTTTTTGGGGAACAGGGTATTATGTGTAGAATAAAGCCTCTCTTCAGCTCCATTTTGTGGTAAGCGGTATAGTAACATGTCACATCACAGCCCACTTCAATGCAATTAACTAGTTCAATAACTGTAAATAAATCGAAAATGTGTTCTTCTAATAAATAAATACTAAGTAGGGCGAAAAGAAGAACAGAGAACGGCTCGGCGGCCTCCTAAAGATCAACAAATGTTATCATTAAGTCTTAAATTTAAGGCAAACCATAGCACTGATAACTATATTCACTGTAACATTCATGAATGAGCGAATGTTCCTTCCAGGCGGTATGTGTTGGTATAATTGATGACAAAAGCAAGCTACGGTTTTCAGAACGGGAATAGCGCAAAAAATTTAAGTTTTAGCCGGATTCTTTGACAGGAAGACTCAGAGGAACCCTCACGACTGCAAGGCTTAGATGAAATCTTTTTGTTGGGGGAATATAACGCTCCGGGTATTCTTCTGCTATTCCTTTTTTGAGCAGGAATACCAGAAAAAAAAATTTGTTCAAAATCAATTGGATCAATTAAAAATGGATCAAAATCAATGCAGTACCAAATATTTCAGCCACAAGAGGTCACTGTTCATCTTCCTAAGACACAGGGGGAGCGGGGGGGGGGTCACAGAAGAAAACGGCTCGCAGATGTCTCTCCTCTACGGCTGTGGTGTTGGGGTGCAAGCTGTCACACACAGGCAGAGATAGCTGGGAAGGTCAATCTATCTTTTCTTCACCGCTTATATCAGCAAGGCTCTGCTGATATAAACAATACAGTTTTCAGACTGAAGATCTCGAGCAGTTTCTGACAGCACCTCCAGCTCCCAGGCTAATCTCATGGCCAGGAGAGTAGGCGGAGGCATGTTGCGCATTCGGACCATAAGATTTTTTTTTGGGCAGGGCCCCCCCCCCCTCTGATTTTGGAGAAGGGAAAGTGCATCTTATAGTACCAAAATAATTTGGTAAATAGATTTTTGGTCTTTTTATATCAGATTAGGTTTGCCATTCAAGGTTGAAAAGACCGGGGGCAAATGTGGATATAGTTAAGGTTCTGCTGCCCCAAATTGACATGTTTAAGTAGGTAACTACCTCTTCTTTAAAATAGTATACCCATGAAGAGAGTAAAATGTGATAAAATCTGCATTTATATAATATATATAAATCTACATATTTTAGCAAGTCAGAAAATAACTGTCGATCTTTGCCTAAAAATACCGTGCACCTTGTAACTTCATGTTAGCTAACTGAAAAGAAAGAACCATGAAAGTCGTCTTTATTTTTAAAACACTACTAATCCCCCTTCCTTTGTATAAGCTGAGTGGAATAAGGACTAACATGCTTTTGGAAGGCAACCGCAGCGTTTTGAGTTTATGCAGACGGGCCGGCCCCCCTACTACAGGTTAAGCTCGCACTCACAAATCGTGGCCCCAAGTTTCAACTGGGGTGGTGTCCGGGCAAGTGGGGACAGGCCCATTGAAAATAAAAAAGGCTCAGACCGCCCGCACACGGGCCCCATAAGTAGGTTTGGGGACAAGCCCTAAGTCATGGCTCTGTATATATTGCAGCGGAGTGATCCTAGGACATGCAATATCTGCACGGTACAAGATGAAGGTAAGAGAACTGATAAAATCAAACTAAATTTAATCATCACCATCTATTCTATAGGTTTTTGGTTCAGTTAACTGTAGGCGTTAACCAACTGCGATTTGATATCCGCAATATAAAGATGACAAAGCCAACTTCAATGAACTGATGAAAGTTTTTGGGCCTACCTGAACTTTATTTCCAGAGCCATGAATTAAAGCTCCAGTGGTGTGTAGAAACACACAACAAGGAAATGTGCGTTGTTTGTGAAAGGTGCCATATGACACAGTCAAAGGGCAAATAGCAAATGTTTTAGCCCTTTTGAAATCTGCTTGCAGTCCGAAAAATCTGGGATCCTCTGTCTGAGTGTGCGAATCAAAAAAAAAGCCCATAAGATTTGAGTTGAAGTGTATTCCTGATTAGCAGGGGGTTCAAGTGCTCGGGCATCTGTGCTAAGCTTCCGAGGGTCTGTTGAAGACCTCTTGGAAATCCTTAAGGTCTATTGACAAATCTGGAATACCTTCAAGGACACCTCACTCATATCTTAGCTGGATCTCATGTCTTTGATCCGATCCCGCTTTGTCTTTGGTTTCCTTAAATTCTACCACTTTTTCAGGCTCTTTGTTTAGCAGGTTGGAGAGCTGATTTCATTACTTATTTGTATACTTTCCAATCCCAATGATCCAACTTTGGATGGCAATAAACCTGGAATTTGCAGGATTACGTATTATTATTTTTTATTATTACATAGCGCCAACATATACGCAGCGCTGTACAATTACATAGAGTTGAGATACAAAACAAGATAATACACAGGTACGGTTATGCACAGTAGCAGATATGGATGACAATTTACAGGTTGAGGGAACCAGACATATACAATGTGTAGGGGATGGAACTGCCATTGGTGGTGATGTTAGGAATGAGGAAGATGGAAGACCAGGCCGGAAGAGGGGGTTTCAGGTTCAAGCGTTTTTAACAAAAAAAGTGAAAAAAGTAGGAGCGAGTCTAAATGGGGAAGGAGAGAGTTCCAGAGAGAAGGAGCGGCCCTAGAGAAGTCCTGAGCCAAGCATGTGATGGGCGAAGTGGTTGGTTAGGGGTTACGGTTGGAAATGTAAGAGGGGTGCAGTTGATTTAAAAGCGAGGGAAGCTGAAGAAATTAACGGATTTAAAGCACGTAACTAGAACATTTAACCCTTTCTACATCTCCAGCAACTTGCTGATGACACTAACTTCATGGGCTAGGCTTTGCACTAATAATTTCCCACACCTTTGTCCTCCGTACTCTCCAACCCTGGTACCAAATTACACCCCCTAACCGCCCCCGCCGCCCTCCACGTGACCTACTAAGACATCCCAACTCATAACCTCATCACACGACGGCTCCAGACTTCTATAGGTCGTCCTTACTCTCTGGAACTCTCCCCTGTCCCAATTAGAACTTGATCCTATTTTGGGGTACTTTTTAAAAAAGCCATAAAACACCACCTCTTCAGTCTGCATATTCATATTCTCTTTCCTACAATCACCACCATACCATCCCATCCCCCCACCTATGTATCCTTGTTCCCCACACCTATTGGACTGTAAGCCCAACCGGGGGGGGGCGTTTCCAGGGTCCCTATTCCTCCTGTTCATTACCTGTACCTGTGTGTTATGTGTGTTGTTCCCACTCTAATGTATGTACCATGCTGCGCTAGTATGGCTGCGCGCTATATAAATAAATGATAATACTAATAAAGAAATGTTCTGACCATCTTTATGTGTGCAACTAGCCACTGAAGCCAAGCAAGGACTATGGTTTTTAAATGGAAGTACATGGAGGGGCAAGGGTTTAGGGGACAACTTGATCCAGGTGTTTAGGTTCAAGTACACACTCCCATCCCAAAGTATCATTTACATCGGATGACTGAATTCCCACCTCCTGGGAAGGGAGGGGAATTGATCTCCAGATATCCTATGTAAATGATACGGGTGGGATGGGGAGAGTGTGGACTTGATTTAATTAGCGTGGTTAAATTTGGGAGGGTGAATGCTGTATTTAATAGGTGTCTATTTCAAGGCATCCCAACAGGTACTAAAGCATCCCTGGGTTTTGGATCCTGACCACACACCACCAATCATACAGAAACATTCATCATCAGGAGACGTGAAGAGAAATGAATCATTCACAGAGAACAAACAACAGTACATGCACTTCTTACTGTGGGCAGCTAGTTTCTCTGGTTGTCTACCTGCTTGGTCCCTCCCTCAGCCCCCAAAATTGAGACCTCCTCTTTTTTTGAATACCTCCACACCCCCCCCCAGTTTGGAGGAAGGAAACCACTGTCCTTGAGAATGTGTCACCCTAGTGCTCTCTGGAGTCCCCAATTTTTTTTTAAAAGCTAGGGGGGCCATGTTAGGAGAATAGCAATAAGTCTACATGAGCATCGGGATACCAGGATTGGTTTACCATCTGGGAAACCTCTGCGGAAGTGGGAACCCTTGGCAGATAAAGTTGCCAGTTATATATCAAATGGAGTTTAGCTGTTAAGTAAAGTCAGTTTTATTGCTGACGTGAAGTCGGTATCTAGAGATGGTCAAAATGTAACCATCACCAAACAAAAAAACCTCCATCAACTGAAAACCGTCTATTTATTATAATTCATATTGCATCAGTTATATTTTCAATATTTATGAGTTTTTTTATTGTTTTCTATACACGACAAGCTTTCTACATAAAATAGGCTACAGTAGAGTTGGAGAAAAGCTTTCTGCCGGATTTCGTTTGAATAGTCTCTTCCGCCTCTTTTTCTGAAACTCCAGAGAGCCCAGGAAATTCAGCACAATTTCAAGCATCGGTTGATGCTGATTAGGGAGACGATAGAATGACTGAACTCTTCCTAAAACATTGTCAAAATAATTCGAGCACTGCATGATCTTTTGAGGTAATGGCAGAAGAGAAGGCTTCAACTTTTAAACTAAGATGACGGTAGCAATGACGGAGATGTCTCACCAGGCCGGAAGGAGAGTTTTTACCGTTCTAATGCGTAGATAGCACTAGGGGCAGCATTTATGAGGAACCCCTGTGACTATCAATGGCCAAGCTAAAAGAGCATGACATTCCCCACGACATTCTTTTCCCTTGAACTCCCAAAATGGATTTTGTAAATTCAAAATCATCGTGACTAGATTATGGAGAATTTACACCAATCATTGTATATTTTTCTCCCCACTCTCACATAGGTGAATAGAGGAATATGTACCAATTTTTCTGTCCACGCGCCAAAGCCCGCCCACACCCAGCCCCCCTCAAGGTCAGAGGGAAAATCTTTGTGAGTATTTATAGTTTGAAGCGAGGACTCCACGCCAAAGACAAATTTTAGTTCTTCCCCAACCTCTGGACTCAAGTTGGCCGGTTCGCTTGCGGCTACGGTTCTGTTTCCTAGTATTTACAATTCCTGTTCATGATCTGGGCATCTGATTTATCAGAGAACCTATGAGCCCCTTCACTAAAATCCAAAAGCCTCCTTCAATTGAGTCTTGTTCATAAACTTTTCTCGTAACAATCTGGAAAGGAAAGGAACACCCATGGCGCATATTTTAGAATAAACAGACAGGGAAGATATCAATCCCAGCCAATCAATGACCTACTGGGGAAGGTAGGAAGCAATTAAGGACAAGTCAATAGACATCACTGACCATCACAATGAGCTACCTATCTCTATCTAATCTATCTATCTATCTATCTATCTATCTTATCTATTATCTATCTTATCTAATCTATTATCTATTTCTATCTATCTATCGATCTCTATCTATCTATCTATTACGGTATCTACTATTACGGTATCTATCCCATATCTATCTATCTACGGAATCTCTCTATCTATCTACGGTATCTATATATATACGGTATCTATCCATATTATTATTACGTATCTATATTTATGATCTTTTTTTTTTAACGGTATCTATCTACGGTATCTATCTATCTTAACGGTATCTATCTACTATCTATCTATTATCCTACTCTATTTCTATCTATCTATCTATCTATCTATCTATCGATCTATCTATTCTATCTACTCTCTATCAATTCAAAATGAAAACAAGGAGGAACTGTTTCAAACACCATCTAACAGCAACAAACCAAACTTTATTTTTTGTAGGTAACTTCAGCCAGCGAAGTAGTTGATTGAGAGTTTTCCCTGAAAAAAGTGCACAGGGGCACATGGATCTTTACAAACACCTTTCAGAGGAAAAATCCGGTCACTGGCTGACGAAAGGAAACAGATCTTTAGAAACAAGAATGTAATTTGCGCTGTGTGTTTGCATGATTTTAGACTGCCACCTCAATACACTTTTTAGCGAACACTGTCTGCCGCGGGGTGTGCAACTCCCCAGAATCCAGGTCAACGAACGCAGAGAAGAAACCCTATTAACAATCCCTTATCTTTATTTTCTTTTCCATTACTTTATTTGATATAGAAGCAGGGGAGAGAGGCAGCATAGGTGCCAATTATTTCTACAGCTTGCTAATGCACTACAACATACCCATTGGAATTATGAGGCTAAAAACACATTCGTCTACAGTGTTGTTATCTGTTGTAAATGGATCTTGACTTAAAGCTGTGGTTCCTTCTCTTGTGATTGTATGATATAGGAGAGGGCACTCTATATATTCGCTTACAGCAGGGGAAAGGCCCCCTGAGACTGCAACAAGGGGTTCATCCATTGCATGGACCTAGGGGGGGTGGGGGAGTAAAGATGCGGGATTGGGCTTCTCAGTAGCCTTATACAAATTTGTTCTAGAAGATTCTAGGGCAAGACGAGTACCATGCATTGTGTTCACAATGTACAAGTGAGATTAATGTCGCCACTTCAAGGTTATATTGACTGGAGATCACGAATTGTTGAATTTAAAAATATTTGGTAAAAAAATTGCAATATTTAGCAAAGGGCAAAAGTATTGCCTATGATGCTCATCACTTTCTCATGAAATGGTGCACTCCATACGCCTCATCTGTCCTGCAATTTTCCATTAGCCTGAGCCACCAGCTAAGGTGGGTTTACACATGTAGATTTTTTCTTCAATCAACTGCCAATTAGATTTTTTGGCTTTTTGCTTTTATGTCATTGTCGAGCATCCTTTGTTATTTATCCCTGAAATATAACATTAGATTAGTTTGTTATCCATCCTGAATGAATGCAAATACACGGGAATTACCATACGACAGATAAAAAGGTACCACAGGTTTGATGGCTTTTTAAAAAATTTTGTGGAGGTCGAACCAATATTAATCCATCGGAAATTGGTCATTCTAGATTCTTGTTCAATCAACCAAAAAGACCTTCTCCCCCCAGACGTAGACCCACCCTTAAGGCCCCATGTGACCCACTGGGATTCCCTGTGTGGACGTATGAAGGAAGAATGGCAGAATCCAAGAGGAATCCAAGACACACCGGCAATTTATGGGACGGATCTGTGAGTGCTCTCGCCCTAATTAACCGTCTGCAGCGAAAACAGTACTGAACAAGCATTGGGCGTTTTTTTATGTTTTCGTTTTGTGTCTGGACCACACCCTCCAGTGATCTTCAATGGAGGGGTCTCCCGGTGGTACCGCATGGTGATGCTATGTGGTCACCATCATTCTCAGCTTCAAATCACCACTGTGGACACTGTGGACACGCTCACATTCATTAGACATGGTCAGCAGCGGGAGGATAAACGCCGCAGTGGACAAAAGCCCCGTAGGCAGGTTGACTTGACTCTTTTGGCTTATGTCCCACTAGAGAGGGGTCTCAAATCAATTGACCTGGGGGGCGTCCAGCAGACGGCAAGTCAGGGATGAGGCTGGGCCGCCATAAGGGATTTCACGGGAATCACGTCCCGTGGATACGCTTAGCGTAGAGGGGGAGAGGTCACTTCCCCTAGCAGCTGACTGACTGACGGGGGGGGGCTGAGGATCGGGAGACGGCGCCCTAAAGCCGCCAAACCGCACAAGGATGGAGTCATGGGGCGTGGTCTGGGATTGGGCCCCTAGCTGACTGACTGACTGAATGGGGCGAGGTTGGGAGAGAGGCGAAAATAGCAGCCACGCACCAAGTATGGCAGTCTGGGCGGGAGCTGGGCCCTTGGGCGAGCAACGCCTAGTGCCCGTCCCCCGGATGGAGAGCAGGCATTACGTTGCCTTTGTAACTGCGCAGAGGTGCCAAACTTTTCCTGGTGCCTGCGCTTAACCCCTGGCTGTGGTCTCGCGTACCCCCCTGGGTGCGGGCCGCCCCCAAAACAAGCGATCGCGAGGCGCCGCAAAATGGCCACGCGGCGCAAGCGAGGAAGTGTGAGGAAAAGAGGGAACCGTATGAGGGGAACAAGCCAGCTATCCTCTAATGTCGAGCCTGATAGACCATGGTTGAGCCTATAGAGAATGATAGGGACGCGTTCAAAATCGCGCCCCAATATCGGAACGTGATTTTGAAGGTGTCCATTTACGTCAAATGGCGCGGCACTATCAAATGTGGCGCACCACCATGCTGTGGTCCCGACTCAAAAAAGTCGGGTAGGGTGGTGCTCATAAACTCCCCAAATTCACACCCATGTTTCTGTTACATCATGCACATTGACTTTAATGTCAGCGATCAACGGCGGGCGTCACCAGCTGCGCATTTAAAAACATGAGCTTTCTTCAAACGGGATTGGTGGATCCCACACGAACAAATGCGGATCCGGTTCTACTTTTGTCAGCACAATAGAGCAGTGCTTCCAAACTTGTGTATTTAGGAACATTATCAAGCCCCCCCCTACCTATTCAAACACAGGTTAAGAATGACACCACCCCTGGATACCATTCCCACCCCCCCAGTTTGGGAACCACTGGAATAGGAAGAAGGATGAGCAGAAGGATTTGTGTATGACTAGCTTTTCTATCTGAGGCTTTGAGAGTTTTGTAGTGCCAATTATTCACCGCTAGGGGGAGCTAGTGTGTGACATGCATCCATACTACATGCAGGTATACAGCTAAAGAGGAGTTCACAGTAAGATTTCTGCCTACATTTCTAATAGTCTGGGTACAGCTGCGGACACAGAGCTGTGATAGCAGGTAACTCTGAAAGGATCAATATACCCGCGATAGCAGCGAGTGGTTCCCGAGGCTGGGGGGCGCCAAGGTATTCCAGGGGGGGGGGAAAGTGTTCCAGGGGGAAAAGGATTCCAGGGGGCGGGTGCGTGCCCTCTTTCTAAAACCTGTGTTTGACATAGGGGGGGGGGGGGGGGGGTCAAAAATGGTTCCTAAATAGAAAACGGGGGCCCTTGCAGAAAGTTGTGAACCCACTGCTATATTAGTATGAATGGCCTCATAACAGCAGCATTGTAGTTGCCCCTGTCGGAGATTACCAATAGGGCCATAAGTGGGACGGTGGGACCAGTATCTCTCCACACCCATAAAGAATAGGGGACAGTTGATAGTACTGCTCACGCCGATTGTTAAATATCCTTCAGACCCGATGTTATCTAGTAATTTCCCTGGCGGGAGGCTGCGGATCAATGGCGGGATTTCAGCAGCTTGCCTCCCCTCATCCCCACTTCCTATCGGGCCTTGTACAGAACAGACGGTTCCCTTTCGCCGCTTTTACAGTCGGAGGTTTTAATTATGGATTTATTTTCTGGAAGGTAGGAGGCTCAACATTTTTTATTTCTTTCTAGGTTTATTCAGAAAGATGAAGGGGCAGAGAAATAATCCTGCCATGATAAGTAAAGAATAAGCGTATTAACTACTGCGGTTAAAAAACAAGTGTCCGGGTCCATTTGTAGTCTTTGTAAGGAAGTGAACTTCCATGAACTATTTTGGGAGTTGGAAACTTCAGACAGACAGGATAAGGCCTGACAGACACTAAAGATAGCATACACACGTCCACGACGCGTGATTGATCGGGGATCAATTCGTCGACCGGAAATGAATGTGCCACCACATGGGCAATCCATTCCTATTCCAGCAGCAAATCCCTCCCCCCCTCCTCCCATACAGCAGTGCTGGAGTATGAAGAATGCGGACTCCACCCCCTTCACACAGCCATACTTGGCGGTCCAGCTCTGCCGTGCCCAGGCTGATGTCATAAGGCCGAGTAGCGGTTTTTTCCTAACTTAACATGAGATATGTTGACAGTGGGAGGGTCTGGACGATGTTACATGCGGCCCTTTAGTTGATGCCGAGGGCCGCATGTGGCCCTACATATCAACTCACGTGCCCACCATGTTCTATATCAACTTAATAACAATATATCAAAACAAAAATAAGCATATACTGTGACGGGCAATGACTGAGAACCCCTGTGAAACAATGGGTTTGCATCTCCTTGGAAAGTTGGGTAAGTCAGATTTGCATGGTGTATTTAGGTCACAACGGTCCGCCCCTTAAAGGTTAACCCATAGGGACCATTCCCTGACTGGTAGGAACGAGACGCCCGGTAATTGGTAGCCAAAAAGCCCCCTCCATATAGGTAGACAGAGAGCCTCTTTGTAGGTCGCCATAGAGCCCCTCCCCTTAATGGTAAACAGAAAGCCCCAACTCTGATTAGTCAGCCACAGAGCTCCCCCCTTACAGGCGCGGGGGTTTTGCTGTTGTGGGGTTTTTTTTTTTTGGTGAGCCGAGTGGCGGTGGGCCAGAAAAATAAACAGAACAGGTACGCAGCAAGGAAAGTCCCTAAGGCCACCTGAGCCGGACTGAAGGGGCTTAAGATTTTGCTTGATATGCCGTTCATTCAATTGATCACCCCGCATTCAATCACAGCGTGGTGACCGTCACCACGCTGTGAATGATTGCGTGGTCAATTGCACGGGAATCTACCCGTGTGTGGCTAGCTTAACTTAAGGCTTTCCCCACATAGACCATCGCAGGTGAGCCATTGTTGTTGGGAGTGATTGTGCTGGAACGGACAGGGAGAGTGTTGGGGGGGGGGCATACAATTTGGCCCCAACGTGCCTCTCTCCCCGTGATTGGCCCAGAGACAAAAATGGACGTGTTAAAAACCGTGTCTCAATGGTGCACATCAGGGGCGATTGGGTGTCAATTGTGCTGGTTTTGCGTCCAACCCCACCTATTCCTGCGCCCAAATCATGTACAAAAAACGCACCCAATTGCTCACAAAAAAAGTCACCCCAATCGTAGTGCCGCCTTAGAATTTTGGGTGATCGGCCTATCTCCTAAGTGCGGAACAAGCACTAAAAGAAAAAGCAGCCCAAATGATTGGCTTCGTTGCTCTGTCCCTGTGCAAGCCTCTCCTGTCTCTCATTAGCACAGTTAACTGGCTTCTTTGGCCGCTTTTGATTAGGGTAACAGGAACGAAGGGGGGGGTTGTTGTGGGTCTTAACACCTCCCTAGCGCAGACTGCCCATCTCGCGCCGTTCTATAGCGGCGTGATACGGGCCAACGAGGCCAGTGTACAAAGTATCATGCTTGTATCTCTTTCCTCCCTCTCGGGCTCTTCCGCAGTCGGTTGTCATATTGTTGCCTGCCCCAACCCACATCGCCTATGTTGTACCCCAACCCCGCATCGCCTAGTTGCTGCCCCAAACCCGCATCGCCCATATTTAGCCTTGCCCCACCCCACATTGCCTATGTTGCTACCCCCAGCAGCTAATGCATATGTTGTGCCCCACCCACATTGCTATGTTCGTGCCCCACCGCCCACAGTGGCCTATGTTGTACCCCAAACCCACATTGGCCTATGTTGCTGCACCAAACCCGCATCGCCTTGTTGACATCTGCCACAACACGATCGCCTTGTTGCTGCCCCAACCGCCATACGCTATGTTGCCTGCAATAATCCAAATGCCCTATGGTTGCTGCAACTAACGCCACTTGCCCT
The DNA here is from genome assembly GCA_036250615.1 of Ptychadena robeensis. Classification (NCBI taxonomy): domain Eukaryota; kingdom Metazoa; phylum Chordata; class Amphibia; order Anura; family Ptychadenidae; genus Ptychadena; species Ptychadena robeensis. The sequence continues at coordinate 11,745,238 of CM070035.1, read as the reverse complement.
ATGTTGTTTACCCCAACAGCATCGCCTATGTTGCTGCCCCAACCGCATCGCCCTATGGTGCTCCGCCACCCGCCATGCCTATGTTGCTACCCAACCCACATTCCTAAGTTGTTACCCCACCCGCATCGCCTATGTTGCTACCCCAAACCAACATTGCCTAGTTGGTACCCCAACCCGCATAGACTTGTTGCTCGCCCAACCTGCATTGTCTATGTTGCTGCCCCCAACCCGCATGCCTTGTTGTTTACCCCAACCCGCATCGCCTATGTTGCTGCCCCAACCCGATCGCAATTTAGCTGCCCACCCACAATGCCTATGTTGCTTACCCCAGCCGCAGATGCCTATGTTGCCTGCCCCAACCCACATTGCCTATGGTGCTTGCCCCAACCACATCGCCTATGTTTGCTACCCCAACCCACATTGCCCTATGTTGCTGCCCCAACCGCATCGCTATGTTGCTGCCCCAACCCGCATCGCCCTATGTTGCTGCCCAAACCCCGCATCGCCTCATATGTTGTTTTTTTTTACTGCCAAAACCAAATTTGCACTATGGTGCTGCAATAACCACATGCCTATGTTGTACCCCAACCCGCATCGCCTATGTTGCTGTCCCCAACCGATGCCTATTGTTGCTACCCAACCCGCATGCCTATGTTGCTACCCACCCACATTGCCTACGTGTTACCCCAAACGCATCGCCTATGTGCTCACCAACCCACATTGCCTATGTTGTTACCCCTAACCAGCATGCCTATTGTTTTTTTTTTCTGCCCCAAACCTGCATTGTCTATGTTGCTGCCCCAACCCGCATGCCTATGTGTTAACCCAACCGCATCGCCTATGGTGCTGCCCACACCCGCATCGCCTATTAGCTGCCCAACCAACATGCCTATGTGCTACCCCGCGCATCGCCTATGTTGCTGCCCCCAACCCCATTCCTATGTTGCTGCCCCAACCAACATCGCCATTGTTGCTACCCCAACACGCCACAATTGCCTTGTTGCTGCCCCAACCCGCATCGTCTGTTGCTGCCCCAACCAGCATCGCCTATGTTGCTTGGCCCAAACCAGCATGCCATGTTGCTGGACAATAACCCCACAATTGCCTATGGTGCTGCAATAATCCACATTGCCTATGTTGTTACCCAAAGCCCGCATCGCCTAGGTTGCCTTGCCCAACCCGCATCGCCTTGTTGCTACCCCACCCGCATCGACCTATGTTGATTACCCCAAACCCACATGGCATTCGTTGTTACCCCAACCGCATCGCCTTGTTGCTACCCAACCCACATTGCCTATGTTGTTACCCCAACCCGATAGCCTATGTTGCTGACCCCAAACATGCATTGTTCTATGTGGCCTGCCCCCCAACCCGCATTGCCTATGTTGCTGCCCCAACCCACAAGGCCTTGTTGCTGCCCCAACCACATGCATAGGTTGCTGACCCCAACCCACATCGCCTATGTTGATCCCCAAAACCCCACATTGCCTATGTTGCTGCAACATACCACATTTGCTATGTGGTGACCCCAAACCCGCATCGCTTATTTGCTGCCCCAACCCGCATCGCCTATGGGCTACCCCAACCCGAATCGCCTATGTTGTACCCCAACCCACAATTGCCTACGTTGGGACCCAACCGTATCGCCTATTTGCTACCCCAAACCACATGCATATGTTGGTCTTACCCCAACCGCTTCGCCTAGGCTGCTGCCCCAACCAGCATCGCCTATGTTGTACCCCAACCCCACATTGCCTACGTTGTAACCCCAACATTGTATCGCCTTGGTGCTTACCCCAACCCGCATCGCCTATGGTGTACCCAACCCGCATTCGCCTATGTTGTTACCCAAAA
>CM070035.1:11719103-11742148 GCA_036250615.1 Ptychadena robeensis | reverse complement strand
CATCCTGACTTTGCCTCCTGCGGCCCCCAGGTAAATTGAGTTTGAGACCCCTGCTCTAGTGGGAACATAGCCAAAGGAGTCAAGTCACCAGCCTAAGGGCTTTTGTCCACTGCTGCTTTATCCCCGCTGCGGACGCATGTCTAATGAATGTGACAGTGTCCACAGTGTCCACAGTGGTGATTTGAAGCTGCAGAATGCTGGTGACCACATAGCATCACCATGCGGTACCACCGGAGACACCTCCATTGAAGATCACTGGAGGTGTGTCCAAGACACGAAAAAATAACGCCCAATGCTGTTCAGGTACTGTTTTTCTGCTGCATTAATTAGGGCGAGAGCACGTCATCAGATCCGTCCCATAAATATGCCGGTGTGTCTTGATTCCTCAGTGGATGCTGCATTCCTTCCTTCATACGTCCAGCACAGGGAATCCGCAGTGGTCACATGGCCTTAAGGTGGGTCTACGTTGGGTGGACGAACGTCTTTTTGGTTGATTGAACAAAAATCTAGAATGACCAATTTCTTCGATGGATTAATATTGTTCGACCTCCAACAAAATTTTTTTAAAAGGCCATCAAACATGTTGGTACATTTTTATCTGTCGTTGTAATTTCCAGTGTATTTTCATTCGATATCAGGATGGATGAACAAAATATCTAATGTTATATTCGATAAATAAACAAAGGATGCTCGACAATGACATAAAGCCAAAAAATCTAATTGGCAGTTGATTGAAGAAAAAATCTACATGTGTAAACCCACCTTTAGACTGGTGCTCAGGCTAATGGAAAATGCAGGAGCAGAGGAGGGCGGAGGGAGTGCACCATTCACTGAGGAATAGTGATGAGCATCATAGGCAATACTTGCATTTGCTAAATATTGCAATTTTTTTACCAAATATTTTTAAATTCAACAATTCGTGATCTCCAGTCAATATAACCTTTATTGCGAATATCTGCACTTGTACATTGTGAACACAATGCATGGTACTTTGCCTAGAATCTTCTAGAAAAATTTGTATAAATGCTACTGAGGAAGCCCAATCCAGATCTTTACTCCCCCACCCCTAGGCATGCAATGGATGAACCCCCATTGTTCAGTCTCAGGGGGCCTTTCTCCTGCTGTAAGCGAATATATAGAGTGCCCTCTCCTATATCATACAATCACAAGAGAAGGAACCACAGCTTTAAGAAAGATCATTTACAGACAGATACAACACTGATAGACGCATGTTGGTTTTTATCTCATAATTTCCATATGTTATTTTAGTGCATTAGCAGCTGTAGAAATAATTGGCACCAGGCTGCCTCTCTCCCCTGCTTTCTATATCAAGTAAAGTAAATGGAAAAAAAATAAGATAATGGATTTAATAGGGTTCTGCGTTTTGACCTGGATTCTGGGGAGTTGCATCACCCCGAGGCAGACATTCTCTTAAAAAGTGTATTGATTGGCAAGTCTAATCATGGCACAGCGCAAATTACATTACTTTCTAAAGATCTGTTTCCTTGCAGTCATGCCAGTGACCGGATTTATTACTCTGAAAGGTGTTTGTAAAGATCCATGTGCCCTGTCACTTTTTATTCAGGGAAAACTCTCATCACTTCGCTGGCTGAGTAGCCTACAAAAAAGTTTGGTTTGTTGTGTTAGATGTGTGTGAAACAGTTCATCCTTGTTTTCATTTTTTGATTGATAGATAGATAGATAGATAGATAGATAGATAGATAGATAGATAGATAGATTAGATTACCGTAATAGATAGATCCCGTAGATAGATACCGTAGATAATAGATTACTTTTAACGTAGATAGATAGATATGGGCTAGATACCGTAGTAGATGAGACCGTAGATATGATAGATAGATTGCAGTAGAAGAGAGATATAGGATAGATACCGTAGGAGAGATAGATACCGTAGATGATAGATTAGATAAAGTAGGATAGATAGATAGATAGATAGATAGATAGATAGATAGATAGATAGATAGATTAGATAGAGATAGGTAGCTCATTGTGATGGTCAGTGAATGTCTATTGACTTGTCCTTACATTGCTTCTAGCCTTCCCAAGTAGGTCATTGATTGGCTGGGATTGATATCTCTCCTGTCTGTTTATTCTAAAATAGGCGCCATGGGTGTTCTCTTTCCTTTCAGATTGTTACGAGAAAAGTTTAAAAGACTCAATTGAAGGAGCTTTTGGATTTTAGTTGAAGGGGCTCATAGGTTCCTGGATAATATCAGATGCCCAGATCATGAACAGGAATGTAAAATTAGGAAACAGAAACGTAGCCGGCAATGCGACCGGCCAAACTTGAGTTCCAGAGGCTTGGGGAAGAACTAAATTGTCTTTTGGCCGTGGATGGCCTCGCCTTCAAACTATAAGACTCACAAAGATTTTCCCTCTGACCTTGAGGGGGGCTGGGGGGGGGCGGGCTTTGGCGCGTGGACAGAAAAATATGGTACATATTCCTCTATTCACCTATGTGAGAGTGGGAGAAAATAGACAATGATTGTGTAAATCTCCATAATCTAAGTCACATGATTTTGAATTTTACAAAATCCATTTTTGGGAGTCAAGGGGAAAAGAATTGTCGTTGGGGAATGTATGCTCTTTTAGCTTTGCCATTGATAGGTCACATGGGGTGCCTCAGAAATGCTGCCCCTATTCTATCTACGCATTAGAACTGTAAAACTCTCCTTCCGGCCTAGGTGAGACATCTCCGTACATTGCCTACCGTCATCTTATTTAAAGTTGAAGCCTTCTCTCTGCCATTACCTCATCATGCAGTGCTCGAAATTATTTCTGACATGTTTTAGGAAAGAGTTCAGTCATTCTATCGTCTCCCTAATCAGCAATCAACCGATGCTGGAAATTGTGCTGAATATTCCTGGGCTCTCTGGAGTTTCAGAAAAAAGAGGCCGGAAGAGACTATTCAAAGAGAATCCGGCAGAAAGCTTTTCCACCTACTGTATCATATTTTATGTAGAAAGCTTGTCGTGTATAGAAAACAATAAAAAAACTTCATAAATATTGAAAATATAACTGATTAAATAAATGAATTATAATATAGACGTTTTTCAGTTGATGGAGTTGGTGATGGTTACATTGACCATCTCTAGATACCGACTATAACAAGTCAGCAATAAACTGACTTTACTGTACAGCTAAACTCCATTTGCATATATACTGCAACTTTATCTGCCAAGAGGTTCCCAACTTCCCAGAGGTTCCCAGAGGTAACCAATCCTGGTATCCAGATGCTCATGGTAGACTTATTGCTAATTCTCTAACATGGACCCATAGCTTACTGGGGACTCATAGCACTAGGGGTGACACATTCTCCAAGGACAGTGGTTTCCAAACTGGGGGGTGTGGAGGTATTCAGGAGGGGGGTCGCAATTTGGGGGCTGAGGGAGGGACAAGCAGGTAGACAACCATGGAGAAACTAGCTGGCCACAGTAAGTAGAGTGCATGTACTGTGTGTTTGTCTCTGTGAATGATTCATGTCTCTTCACGTCTCTGATTGATGAATGTTTCTGTATGATTGGTGTGTGTGTCAGGATCCAAACCCAGGGATGCTTTAGTACCTTGTTGGGTTCCTTGAACATAGACACCTATTAAAATAAAGCATCACCTCCCAAAATTTAACCAAGCTAATTAAATCAAGTCCACACTCCCATCCCAACGTATCATTTACATAGGATAGTCTGGAATTCCCCTCCCTTCCCAGGGAGGGGAATTCCAGTCTATCCTATGTAAATGATACGTTGGGATGGGAGTGTGGACTTGAACATAAACACCTGGTTATCAAGTTGTCCCCTAAACCCTTGGCCCCTCCAATGTACTTCATTTAAAAACCATGTCCTTGCTTGGCTTCAGTGCTAGATTGCAAACAATAAAGATGGTCAGAACATTTCTATTATTATTATTATCATTTATTTATATAGCGCCAGCATATTACGCAGCGCTGTACAATACATTAGAGTGGAGATACAACACACAATAACACACAGGTACAGGTAATGACACAGGAGGAATAGGGGACCCTGCCCGGTTGGGCTTACAGTCTAATAGGTTGGGGAACAGAGTATACAATAGGTGGGGGGATGGGACTGGTATGGTGGTGATGTTAGGAAAGAGAAGATGAATAGGCCAGACTGAAGAGGTGGGTTTTTAGGGCTTTTTTAAAAGTGCCAAAAGTAGGAGCAAGTCTAATGGGACGAGGGAGAGAGTTCCAGAGAGTAGGAGCGGCCCTAGAGAAGTCTTGGAGCCGTGCGTGTGATGAGGTTATGAGTGGGGATGTCATTAGTAGGTCACTGGAGGAGCGGAGGGGGCGGTTAGGGGTGTATTTGTGTACCAGGTTGGAGATGTAAGGAGGACAGAAGGTGTGGAATTATTAGTGCAAAGCCCTAGCCCATGAAGTTAGTGTCATCAGCAAGTTTGCTGGAGATGTAGAGAAGGGTTATATATGTCTAGTATCGCTTTAATCCAGTTTAATTTTCAGCTTCCTCGCTTTTAAATCACTGCACACCTCTTACATTTCCAACCGTAACCCCTAACCAACCACTTCGCACATCACATGCTTGGCTTCAGGACTTCTCTAGGGCCGCTCCTTCTCTCTGGAACTCTCTCCTTCGCCCCATTAGACTCGCTCCTACTTTTGTCACTTTTAAAAAAGCCTTGAAAACCCCCCTCTTCAGCCTGGTCTTCCATCTTCTCATTCCTAACATCACCACCATGGCAGTTCCATCCCCTACACATTGTATACTCTGTTCCCCAACCTGTTAAATTGTAATCCAGATCTGCTACTGTGTCATAACCTGTACCTGTGTATTATCTTGTGTTGTATCTCAACTCTAATGTATTGTACAGCGCTGCGTAATATGTTGGCGCTATGTATATAAAAAATAATAATAATAATCCTCAAATTCCAGGTTTATTTCCATCCAAATTGGATCATTGGATTGGAAGTAGACAAATAGATGAAATCACTCTCCAACTGCTAAACAAAAGCCTGAAAAATGGTAGAATTTAAGGAAAACCAAAGACAAAGCGGGATCGTATCAAAGACATGAGATCCAGCTAAGATATAGTGAGGTTCCTTTGAAGGTATTCCAGATTTGTCAATAGACCTTAAGGGATTCCAAGAGGTCTGTCAACAGGACCCTCGGAAGCTTAGCACAGATGCCAGCACTTGACCCCTGCTAATCAGGAATACACTTCAAATCAAATTAGGCTTTTTTTTTGATTCGCACATCAGAAGAGATCCAAGATTTCGACTGCAAAGCAGATTTCAAAGGCTAAAAACATTTTGCATATTTTCCCTTTGACTGTGTCAATATGGCAACTTCACAACACGCACAATTTCCTTTTGTGTTCTACAACTCACTGGAGCTTTAGATTCATGGTTCTGAAAATCAAGTTCAGGTAGGCCCAAAAACTTTCATCAGTTCATTGAAGTTGGCTTTGTCATCTTTTATATTGCGGATATCAAATCTCAGTTGGTTAAAGCCTACAGCTTAACTGAACCAAACAACATATAGAAGTAGATGGGATGATTAAATTAGTTATATTTATCAGGTTCTCTTTACCTTCATCTTGTACCGTGCAGATATTTGCATGTCCTAGGATCACTCCGCGGCATCTATAGACAGAGCCATGACTTAGGGCTTGTCCCCAAACTCGAACTTTGGCCGTGTGGCGGCGCGGTTCTGAGCCTTTTTTTATTTTCAATGGGACTGTCCCCACTTGCACGGACACCCACAGTTTGAAACGTGGGCCATGATTTGAGTGCTAGCTTAACATGTAGTAGGCCGCGGCATAAACTCAAAACGCGGGTGCCTTCAAAAAGCATGTTATCCCTTATTCACCTCAGCTACAAAGGGAAGGGGGATTAGTAGTTTATAAAATAAAGACGACTTTCATTGTTCTTTCAGTTTAGCTCACAGGAAGTGACAAGGGCAGTATGTTTATGGCAAGATCGACAGTTATTTTCTGTACTTGCTAAAAAATATGTAGATTATATATATATATAAATGCAGTTTATCACATTTTACTCTCTTCATGGGTATAACTATTTTAAAGAAGAGGTCAGTTACCTACTTAAACATGTCAATTTGGGGCAGCAGAACCTTAAATATATACAAATTTGCCCCCTCTTTTCACCTTGAATGGCAAACCTAATCTGATATATAAAAGACCAAAAATCTATTTACCAAATTATTTGGACTATAAGATGCACTTCCCCTTCTCCCAGAAATCAGAGGGGGGGGGGGGGCCTGCATCTTATGGTCCGAATGCGCAACATTGCCTCCCGCCTACTCTCCTGGCCAGGAGATTAGCCTGGGAGCTGGAGGTGCTGTCAGACGGCCAGATCTCAAGTCTGAACTGTATTGTTTATATCAGCAGAGCCTTGCTGATATAAGCGGTGAAGAGAGATAGATGACCTCCCATCTATCTCTGCCTGGGTGTGAAAGCTGCACCCACAGACACAGCCGTAGAGGAGAGACATCTGCAGCCGTTCTTCTGTGACCCCCCCTCTTCCCCCTGATGTCTTAGGAAGATGACAAGTGACCTCTTGTGGCTGAAATTTGGTATTGCATTGATTTGATCCATTTTTATTGATCCAATTGATTTGAACAAATTTTTTTCTGGTATTCCTGCTCTAAAAAAGGAAGAGAAGAAGAATACCCGGAGCTTTATATTCCCCCAACAAAAAGATTTCATCTAAGCCTTGCAGTGTGAGGGTTACCTCTAGTCTTCAGCTTCAAAGAATCCGGCTCAAAACTTAAAATTTTTTGCTCTATTTCCCTTCTACCGGTAGCTTTGGATTTTGTCATCAATTTTACCAAACACATTACCGCTGGAAGGAACATTCGCTCATTCATGAATGTTACAGTAATATAGTTATCAGTGATATGGTTTGCCTTAAATTAGACTTAATGATAACATTTGTGAATCTTTAGGCCCCGAGGCCGTCTCTGTTCTTTTCCCCTACGTAGTTTATTTTATTAGAAGAACACATTCGATTTATTTACAGTTATTGAACTGAAGTTATTGAATTGAAGTGGGCTGTGATGTGACATGTGACTAATACCGCTTACCACAAAATGGAGCTGAAGAGGAGGCTTTATTCTACACATATATACCCTGTTTCCCCAAAAAGAAGGCTTCCTTACATTTTTGCCTCACACTGAAATATAAGGCATCGCCCTAAAAATAAGACACCCCTGAAGATACAGTACTGTAACTCTGGACAGGGGGATCAGAGGGGGCAATCACAATGACACAGGAGGATCAGAAGGGGTTACTAAAAGGGTAATCTCCCTTCTGAGTCTGAGATCCCTGATCAAACTGCGCCCGTGCTGGGATCGGGCACAAATGGAGCCTCTCCGTGTGCCTGTGGCTCTGTAGAAGAGCCGCAGACACACGGAGCACTTCCGGCCCCCCAAATGCTTCTGGAAAGATAAGGATGCTACTTACAACGAATGCTTCTTATAAATGCTACTTTGTCCATGGAGGTTGAACATGTCGAGGCATACTAGATTTTTTTTTTTTGGTCCGGCAGGAAACAGGCCCTGTAATGCCAAAAAATGTTAACATTTTTATTTCATGGAAACTGATATGCTTCAGGGTCTTGATACCATCTATATAGCACTTACATGAAATTCCATTGGCCAAAATTTACACCAGTCACGGATATGAGGCCTAGGTAGGTAGCAGGTACCTTGATCTCATAGCAAGCAAAGTCAGTGCTCTCTGGTTGGGTAACCTGACCCCAGCTCTCGTAATTGAGACTACAAACCTGACCCCTTGCTCCTACCAAACCAGAGACCCCACCTTTCATAGTTGATGGCCATCAGTTGAGTTGTTGATCCAGGAGGCTTAGTTTTTGTAGTGAAATATGGAGAGGGAAAAACCTATACGATTCTGTATATAATAATGGATGTACAGTATAGTGCAGTGGTGGAGAAGGTGAAAGTCAAACCAAGATTTCTTTTAAACGGTATTTGGAATTCAACCAAAGACACACATTAATGTAGTTCTCTTTTTATAATTACATTTAAGTACCTAAATCTGACCATACGGCATTCCTGACAAGTTTCCCATCATTGAATAAGGGAAACATATCTCCCCTCCCACCTACTTTGAAGGTAGAGGGGGTTTTTCTGCCTCCTAACTTCCCACCCTGCACATCATCTGCACAAGCGGGATGGGAACTTAGGAAAGAGAGTAACACCCCCTCCCTCCTAAGTAACCCCTATTTAAAAATCTCTGGGTTTATTGAAATTGGGATTCGGCCAGGAAAATCACTTAAAAAACATGACTTTGCCGTCCTAAATGTGATGCTTGACAGGTATGGCTCAGAGATCTTTGACTACTGATGTCCAATCTTCCTGTGATCCTTTTGTCCCTGTTACCTAACCACAGCGGACACTGACCTATAGAAGGTCAGCTCACACTGCTGGTAGAAGCAGCAAAGATCTGTGATGTGGATTTTGTTTCACTATACCCTCTGCTGGGTATTTCCGGATACATCATCTGTCATTACTCGCACACTCCCTGGTTCTCAAGGAATCTCACCTGTCCAATCCGGTCACATGACTCACATTTCAAGGAAGTGCCTAGCTGCCTAACCAAAGAGGTCTCATGTACTTTGTTTCCCAGGCGCTGCTTTGCTGACTGCTGGTACTGTTTCTGACCCTTGGACTGTCCAGACTCTATTGCCTGACTTTTGAAGCCACCTCTGTTTGCTGATTTTGTGCTGCATCTGGGATCATTCTACAGTTAGTGTAGATGAGGGTCATAACCTGGGAGTCTTCCACAACAAAGCCAATCACTTCTTGCGGGGTTCTCTGGTTGAAACCTGGGAACTCTTTCGATTCTTCACCTTGGTGTGCATTTGCCTGGTGACATGGTGAGTCTGCTATTCCAGCTGTGTAACTATGACACTCTATAGCAGATAGTTAGCACTTTGGCCAGTGTGCCGGTTCAAATCTTGCTCCTTTGCCCTAAGTTTTCATATTCTTTCTGTATAGATACGAGGTAACAATATTATAATCTGTCATGAGACAAAAAGCAGTATGGAATTTACCAGTTCATATGCTGAGAAGAAGCATATTGATGGGAAGATGAAGCAGAGAGACAGAAGGTTAAATTTATCACCAAGCTAGTTTTCCTTTCACTGTCCAGTCCCAGAAATGAGGTGTGTCCATGCAAACCTGGCTCAGAGAGACTTTAAATGATAAAGGCCATCATATTGATGCAGAAAAAGTTTTTTGCTTGTGATGTGACACAAATCCCAAGTATGGGGATAGATTTTCATGCCAGACTTTGATAGATTGTGTTCCTTGACATTTGTCACACACGCCAGCTGGAGGAAATTATCTTCATCCTCAGTTCATTTATTTCTTTTACTTTTCTCTTTTCAGTTTCAGTAAGGTTTGGCTTGTGTCTTGTTCAATATCTTTCTTGTCAACTCTTGTTTAGTAAGCGTTTTCTTGTGTTTCCACGGGTCTTGGATGTCACGGTACAATTTTACCGGGCTAGGCCCGAACGGCGGCAGCAATTTGGAAGGTGTGTGATGTGGCGTACGAGCTCAGCGCCGCACGCGGCATGCTTCTACAGATACGTTCACCGAGCGAAAATGACAAGGAGCAACATGTCCTGCTGATATGAAATTACATTTACTTCCTGCTTAAATTAAATCAAATTTATTTCCCAACTTCAATAAAAGACCAATAGCAGTGGCCACTTCTTCTGGGAAGTGATTTCTTTTTCTAGCAGTATGGTCGGTCTTTCAATTTAAAGTGGAACTTGCATCAGATATATATTTCTTCATGGGTAGTGTATATTGTGGACGTGTCACCTCCAGGGATTTGTTCTTTCTTATAGAGGTCACAGTTCCTAACAAGGTCTGTTCTTCAGAAGAAGAAATCCATCTTACTTAATACTAGTCTGAGACACAGTAATGTAATCGCCATTCCAGTTTGACTTTCCCATAAGTGACCACTCACTCCAAGCCCATAAATAATCCATAATCACCAACAACAGTTGAACTCACCTCCACCAATACTCTATGATTAAGCCCTTTCCCAGGCGAAACTCGTCAGTGGTGGTTCAAAAAGTGTATGGTGGATGTCTTAACCCCCCCTAGTGCTTCTGATGGCACTATCTCGTCCAGCACTGTCCTGTCAGGACTGCTCTGGACGACATGAAGCCACCCGGTGAAGATCAGAGCCCCAGCAGTGCATACTTACCATTCTGCTCTGTACCGGTGGCTCCAATCTTTTAAGCTGGCTTGTCCCTTTTGATCGGCTTGAAGCCGATGACCCCCCCCCCCCCGTGATGTGATGACGTCACATCAGGTGGCGGGAGATTCAAATGTAAATTCTATGCAGAAGTCTGTTCAGCGTGATTCCCTTTGAAGTTAACTCTCCCTCCCCTGGTGTGTTCTGTGTTCATCACACTATAGCAGAGAGGGTGCCAAAGGAATTGTACTAGATACAGTGATAACTCTATCCAATACAATTCTAAGTAAAAAAAACACATTTCCAATTGTAATAAAAATTTTATCATAAACAAAACATAAATAGGAATACATACTGTTTTAAAATCTTTCATACCAAATAAGTATTTTAGAGATTTTATCATTCAGATGATACCTTTTATTAATTGTTTTTTAAATGTCATTTTTTCTTTTTTTACATAATTGTTTCAAACATTATTATATTCAGGATGTCTACTAGACCCTTGTACGGACATATTTTGGGAAGTTACAGGCCTACAACATAAAAAATTCCATTAGAGTCTATGGTGCGCTTTTGGTACAGAAATCTGGACCTTGTAAGAACGCTAGGGAGGTTAATATGGATACCATAAAAATATTGTGCAAATATTGTTGATAGCAACAATTATACCAGAAAAGATACGGGGTTACCCCCAATCCGAGGACTTTATATTGGAGCCCTAGGTTTAGACGGTGACCATGCATTTTGTGGTATACTTTTTGCTTTTGATGTAATTGAATGGAAGCCCAACATTAGGAAACAGACATACCACAGATAATGGCCCTGCAAGAAACCTGTTGTACCAAATATTGTTGATGTTTCTGCTTTAGGCTTGCTTCTGTCACAAAACCCTACAACACCAGGGGATCTGTCCCTGTTACTTCAATGATGTCTGATTCTAGCTCTATCCCATATTCCTTCTCTTTGTCTCAGAGGACTAAAGTGTCCAGCAGGAGAGCTCCCTCTGCTGGATGCTGACTGTATCCCCAACCTTGTCTGGTGGCCCTCCCTCCTGCCCTATATAAGGAATTCTCGGGCAACAGGAAGTTTCCTAAGCAAGAAGGTGTTCTATGTCTTCGCCTCCAGGTTTCTTTGCTTGTGATGTCTGCTCTATGACACCATGGCTTCTGACCCTTAGCTTGTTCTACGGATTGTCCTTTTCTCACCCCTGGGCATTTGACTCTTTGACTGAATTGTCAGCTACTAACTTCATGGGTGGGTCTGAGGACCGTAACCTGGGAATCGTCTACAGCAAAGACCATTACCTTTTGCAGGGTACTCTGGTGAACACTGGATGGTTCCTTAGACTCTGCACCTTGGGTGTCTTGCCAATTGACATCAGAGATGAAGCCTTTTAGTTCTATCAAACCCTATTTTTAATGGCTAGAGGGTGGTAATTATATTAAAGTGAGATATCAGCTTCCAACATAGTGGAAGGTTTTATGAACTACCCCAAGCTTCACTCACACTAGGGCTACACGAAATGTTTGTTAGAATTTAGTCAAATTTAACCATTGTTATCCGATGCATAGGTGATGCTTTAGTATCAAGTCTTGAGTATCAAACATATGTGTACCTACTCCAAAATTGATCAAGAGATCTCAAATACCTGTGTTTATGATGGAAATGTTATGACCATCAAGGTTCTTGACTTGAATTGCTTTTAATTGATCAAATTCAAGAGTTGGTTTAGGTACTATTTCCCTAAGGCCCTAGAGATTATGGTGCCCTGGGGGTTGAAACGTGTTCTACTGTGAGAGTTACATTTGACCCAAAGTCAGCTGGTGACCTGTAGAGGGAGACAGCTTATCAGAGGCTCAATCAGGAACAGCAGAATCGACCATGCAACAGGGTGATGCAGAGGACAGTGAGGGAGACAGTGAGGAAGACCACCCTACATATGGGGTGAGTACCACACACAATCTCCTGGTACTCATCTGAGGAGCTCACTAAAAAAGTTATGTGCACCCCTGCTAAAAAAGTTCACCTGTATACACTATGTAATCAGGTTAATTGATCCAAAGACCAGTGACAGGGAACATTTATATTGACGGGTTCTATAGAGTTAACGTTCGCAACGTCCAACATGCTTCTTTGGCGTGGGGCGGTGTGAGTCTTGCCGTTCCCCCCTCCAATGCAGAATACTGGCTTTGTATTGCAGAGGAGGACATGATTGCCTGCGACTGTGGCCTGCAGCAGATTACGGAGAAACTTACGGGGAACCGGTCGCAGGAGCCTGCAGAAGCAAGGGGTAAGATCATTAAAACTCCTCTTTAAATCCCTCCTAGACCTAAACATTTAACTTTGTGTAGCTTATTATACACTTGCCATATTTCTTATTCATTAAGACCCCCCCCCCCCCCAAAAAAAAAATACAGGTGTAAAAGGAATATATTTATTTAAAAAAAAACATTTTAATATTAAATTCAGCAATACATGAATGCACACATCATCTTTAATAATCACCGAGTGGAAAATAGGCGTTTGCTGTATTTCTGCAGGAAGATACTCAAAACTCTTCAGGGTAGTAGGCTCCAGATAATTGGAGGTCTTAACCTCAAAACTCTTAAGGCCCCCATACACGGGTCGGATTCCAGCCGGATTCCGGGCCGATCGATTCCGGGCGCGTGCACGTGAATCGATCGTGCCGGAATCGTGTGCAGACCACCTTGTCCGTCCGATCATGTCCGATCGTTCGGGGGCACAGAATCAGATCCGTCAGAGAACCAACATGTTGGTCTTTTTGATCCGATTCTGCACAGATCAGGGGGAGTTGCCATTTGTGAGGTGGAATCGGAGGTGGAATCGGACACGGAATCGTCCCGGAATCGTGCCGGAATCCGTTGGACAAGGTGGTATGCAGCGATGGATACTCTTAATTGGCCGATTGATCACACCTGCGATTCCCGGCAGAATCGCCGATAACGATCGGATGATGAATCGATTGGACATGGAATCCGACACGTGTATGGCTAGCTTTAGGGGTAGTAAGCTCCTGACAGGAGGAGGCCTTCACATGTTTCAGGAGGGTGTGCAGAGCTGGAACATATTACATATTTATTTTATAGCAAAAATCTAGTTCCCAAGTTCCCTTTACTTAATGTAGGTTAGTGCCTCATCCCATAAATATATAGAAGAGAAAGTTTTGGGGATAGTTAGGTCCACCTGTCTATGACATGGGGACCAACATTTCCCAATGTGGAGACTAGGGGCTCTGGCGGGGACTTTAACGGCACTGAGGGTAAAATATAAGCAGTCTAAAGCAACAGTTGAGCATATTTTATTGATGAAAAAGCCAGATGGTAATTCTAGCGATCATATCATAAATACAGACATTACAGTGGATACAATGTTCATAGAGCGTAACATCATAAAAGTAGTAACAGTATAGATTACATAGAAATCCTAACCACATAATTGATGTTTGTAGACAACAAATGGGTACAGAGAATGGGATAACATCTTCTCATACACATATTACATCACACAACATATTACATATTTATATTCACTAAGAGTAGAGCCACTGCTAACCCAGGGACCAGCTATGGATACTTACTTTACACTGGCAGCTCACTTTGGAACATGCTTTTTACTAGAGTTAAATTTTTTAACTAGCTTATTTGGGAGTTGATTGAATAGCCCCTTAACATGTTCACCACAATTGTTGGAGATGTAGAGAAGGATTGTGGGAACATTTGGGAAAAAATAAGTAAAAGTATTGCTAGCATACATAGTTTTTGCATAAATTAAGTTTGAAGTCGAACTTCGACTCTGGAAATTTTAACTTGACTTTGAACTTAATTTTTACAAATCTATTTAGAGCTGTTAGAGCAATACTTTTCAATTTTATAGTATACCCTTAACCCTTCTCTACATCTCAAGCAAGTTTTGTGATGATACCATGCTCAGGGGCTTTGCCATTAGTCACAAACAGAATACTATTTACATATTCACTTGAGGGGTGGGGCGAGTCTCTGGCTGTCACCACAGTTAATATATTCACTGCACTTGAAATTCAGCATATGCAGACCTAATAAGCAACTCCACATAGTAATTGCAAGTGCAGTGAATATATTACCAGCTGGAGACTCACCACGTCTCTCTATTGAACCACAATAGGTCACAGAAGCCTGTAGAAGCAAGGGGTAAGATAATTAAAACTCCTCTTTAAATCCTTCCTAGACCTCAACATTTAACTTTGTGTTTAGCTAAATATTCACTTACCGCACCATATTTCTCATTCTACTAGACAACCTCGCCCCCCCCCCCCCCCCCCCCCCCCCCCCCCCCCCCCAAAAAAAATCAGTGAATATTTTACCAGCTGTGATATATGGAGACTTATGTCTCTAAATTGAATCTGTAAATAGAATTCTCCATGAGGAACTACCATAAATGAGTCTCTGGGTGAAACATGGCTCTAGTCCTAGTGCATATCAAGATGCAATATGTTCAAACCTCTATATGTGAATGAGGTTTTTTTCCCCCTAATTTCTTCCCAAAAACATGGGTGCATCTTATGGTCCAGTGCACTTTATCTAGCACGAAATGCCATATATATTTGATCCCAGTCTGGCGTATGACTCAAACAATGCATATCGTATTTTTTGGACTATAAGACACACCCAGTTTTTAGGGCAGGAAAACCAGAAAAAAATATTTAATAATTTTTCACATCAATTGGGTTAATGCAATGAATTCAATAATTGCAATATTCAAGTCAGCCAGCAGGTGTCACTAGCAGCAGTACACTCTCAGCACAACTTCATTCTCCACACGGATTGGGAGAGGAGAGGCGGCCGCGAGCTGCAGAGTCTACTACTCTCCGGCTGGCTGTTACTGTGTCCCTGCAGAGTGATTGCAGTTCCCACGGACACGGAGAGAGGCATAGATGGCAGTTCATCGATGCCTCTCTTCATTGCTTATGCCAACAGGGCTCTGAGCTCTGCTGGCATAGGCAATTATACAGTACAGATGGAAGAGCCGGACACCGACCGGCATCTCTCAACTGACAGCTCCTCCAGCTCCCCGGCTAATCTCCGTGCCTGGAGAGGCCTGGCGGCCGAGTCGCGCATTCGGACCATAAGACGCAGGCATCCCCCTGCCCATTTTGGGGGAGGAAAAGTGCGTCTTGTGGTCCGAAAAATACGGTAATTTATTAACAATATTATTAATAGTAATATCAGTAATATACCAACTCTATGGTTTCAAGAGCAGACCCACAATGTAACGTTGGTCTACATCTATTGATGGCCACCCCCACCGTTTGTTTCCTTTGACCTATTCTTTTCAAGAAGTCAATAAAACAATCTACATTTTACAGTGCCCATCAAAAAACAGCCAACTAAGGAGTACATTTCTCCAGCGTGTGATTAATTTATTTGCGGTCTAGGTGATGTTACATATTCGTTAGCTGTTATTTTGTGTATTTTTTTATTGGCTGTATGATTGATGTATTCCGAATGCGCTGACTTAGGAAATCTGTAAAATAAATACTTTTCTGCTACTGAGCGTTCGGGAAGGAAAAAAATATATAAAAAAAAAATCATAGAAGGGATTATATGCCTGGACTTAAATTCTTTGCCAATCGCGGCTTGAACTGCTGCGTCTGAATTTTATGCTGCTGATTCAGGTGGAGGAAAAATGACCTGACACTTTACTATATGATATATGTTACATAAAGTCAACACTTACTGGTGAACATTATTACTTAAAGCGCTTGGAATCAATTACTAGAAACGCATGCCTGCTTAGGTGTTTTATGAATCGAGGAAAGATCAGTGAATATCCAATACTTGCTGATAATATTATTAATTGTAGCGTGTGCCGAGATCTAAATATATTTTAAGGACCAATTCATTGACTCAGATGCCAACCACCTTCCCTCCTCCTTGAGACTGCACCATGTGTATTGTACAATGGTATTCTACGCATTGTACAATACCATTACGATTGTGACTTCTATGTCAGGTCCAAGACACATTGCCCTTACAGTCATTATTATTATTGACCTTTATTTACCATATTTTTCGGACTACAAGACACACCTAATTTTTAGAGCAGGAAAACCAGAAAAAAAATATTTAATACATTTTCACATAAATTGGGTTAATGCAATGAATTAAATTAATGCAATATCAAATTCAGCCAGTAGATGTCACTAGCAGCAGTACACTCACAGCACAACGTCATCTTCCTCACTGGTTGGGAGGTGGGGGGGGGGCGGGGAGAACAGCTGCACAGTCTCTCCTCTCCAATTAATTGACTCGGATACCAACCACCTTCTCTCCTACTTGAGACCATGTGTATTGTACAATGGTATTGTACGCATTGTACAATACCATTACAATAGTGACTTTCATGTCAGGTCCAAGACACATTGCCCTTACAGTCATTATTAATATTATTGACTTTTATTTACCATATTTTTTGGACTATAAGATGCACCTTTGACTTTTATTTACCGTATTTTTTGGACTATAAGATGCACCGGACCATAAGAAGCACCCAATTTTTTGAGCAGGAAAACCAGAAAAAAAATATTTAATACGTTTTCACATCAATTGGGTAAATGCAATGGATTACATGAATGCAATATCAAATTCAGCCAGTAGATGTTACTAGCAGCAGTACACTCACAGCACAATGTCATCGTCCTCACTGATTGTGAGGTGGGGGGGGGGGGGGGGCCAGGGGAGAACAGCTGCAGCTGTTCTCCCCCCGGCCCCCCTGTTCCCAGTCAGTGAGGAAGATAATGTTGTGCTGTGAGTGTACTGCTGCTAGTGACATCTACTGGCTGAATTTGATATTGCATTAATTTAATCCATTGCATTTACCCAATTGATGTGAAAACTATTTAAATATTTTTTTCTGGTTTTCCTGCTCTAAAAATTGGGTGCGTCTAATGGCCTGGTGCATCTTATAGTCCAAAAAATACGGTAAATAAAAGTCAATAATAATGACTGTTAGGGCAATGTGTCATGGACCTGATGGAAGTCACTATTGTAATGGTATTGTACAATGCGTACAATACCATTGTACAATACACATGGTGCAGTCTCAAGGAGTAGGGAAGGTGGTTGGTATCCGAGTCAATTAATTGGAGAGGAGAGACTGTGCACAGTCTCTCTTCTCCTCTCTGGCTGTGCCTGTGTCCGTGGAAGCTGCAGATTGCAGTTCCCACGGACACAGAGAGAGAGATAGGTGGCAGTTCATCTATCTCTCTCTTCATTGCTTATACCAGCAGGGCTCTGAGCTCTGCTGTCACAGGCAATTATACAGTTCAGATGGGAGATCTGGACACAGGCTGGCATCTGTCATCTGACAGCTCCCCGGCTAATCTCCTTGCCGGGGAGAACTGGCAGGAAGCCAAGGGGCTGCACATTCGGACCATAAGACGCAAGCACTAACCCCCCCCCGCCCCGATTTAGGTGAAAAATTGCGTCTTATGGTCCAAAAAATATGGTATAGATCGCCAAAATATTACATAGCGCTACACATTAAATTTAGAGTTGAGATGCAACACAACATAATACACACAGGTACAGAGTATGGCACAGGAATAGCTTACAATCTAATAGGTTGGGCAAGTATACAATAGGTATGTGGGAAGATGGGTAGGTCAGACTGAAGAGGTGGGTTATGAGGCCTTTTTTGAAAGTAGGAGCAAGTCTAATTGGATGAGGGAGAGAGTTCCAGAGAGCAGGAGCGGCCCTAGAGAGAAGTCTTGAAGCCAAGCATGTGATGTGCGGAGTGGTTGGTTAGGGGTTACGGTTGGAAGCTGTCAGGAGCTGTGGAAGTGATGATGTGGGGATGTCATCAGTCTTCTGTAGGACATTATAGGTACAGAATGATATTGATTCTGTACCTGGATTATCGCTGTGCAACCAGCACCGTCATTTTAGCACCTCATAGCAAATACCTGCCAATGGGATGCTCCTCAACATAATGGGGTAGAGAACTCCTGGCTTGATCTTCCACATATGTAAAGCTTATTGATGTTGATCACATTTCAATTAAGAATGTGTTGTTTTGTATTTGATGTTTTTATTGAATTCAAACAATTTTGTTAAATCGTCTACTAGAGTATAGCCAACATAGGAATGGTCAATCATGTGCATTGCCTGTGCAGTAGACATGGCTGAACCAGTTGAGGTATTAAGTGTTAGGTGTTTTTTTTCAACCGAACTGCTGTAAAAGCCAAGTTTTCAAAGTTTTTTTTTTCTATTTTGATTGGGTTACAAATGCATTAGCTTCTATCAACAATGGTAACCATGTTCGATTTTCGAGCTTCCTAATGTCATCTTATGTCTGCTGTACAAGTAATTCACATATTGAGGCACAAATCAATGGCGGTTCAAAAGGTTTTGCAGCAGTAAAGAGAATGAAGGCAGCACTTCCAGACTCTAGTTAAAGGATTTCTGCTCTGTGATCTGCTCGTGTAACAACAGGATGAAAACTATACGGCTGTTACCTGGAAACGATGAAAGAATATTCCAGGCAGGGTAAAGTCCTGGCGGTAAACATATAACATCAGATAGTGCACCCTTGCTGTTGCTGGTATTGAGAGCTGAAGAAGTTCTCCCTTCAAATGTTACAACAAAGTTTTCAGCAGGGTTGCTCTCCTATAAGTGGAAGACTAAAACATTCTGTCTCATAGCCTATAGCAACCTATCATTATGCAGGCAGAAGTCAACAAACGTACTGGTATTTCTGGTTTCTACCAGCTTACAATGAAACCGGTCACAAAAATAAACAAAATAAAAAAATAAAAGTCCCCAAAATTTTTAAAAACAAAGATAAAATACCAAAACCAGCTAAACTATTCTCAGATATTTGTTTCCTTATTCTGCTGCCACATTGCCTAGGTCTGATGGCCACTATCTATTCTATCCACTTTTAGACAAGATTGTCCCGGACAAGCCCCCAACCCTTGACTGAACCTTAGTTAATGATTATAGTAATCCAGGAAAATATTGATATCTTAATGATATGAAGTGTTTAACAAAACTACTAATGTCCCCATCAGCTTACACAATTGATGGTTGCTCATGACCATTTCTAATAAAGTGCATTGATAAGTATGCTCTGTGACACACAGGACCTGTAAATAACATCATTGTGCTTTATACAAATATGTGCTTCCCAATTAGAGGTCTATATAAAAGGAAAGATGGGAGTGATGGTTTCAAGGTCTCACAACCGGCTCTTCTAAAATCATGGGACACTATCTGCTTCATTGAGCAGAAAGAATTCCTTGGCACTTTGCAAGATACACACCACTTAACCAAGGGTGTAATGGACAGCAGATAGGAATGTCTAATCTATATTATAAATAAGTTGATAGAATTGAAATATTTCAGGGCATGGAAACTATGATATGGGGGAGGGGATTGATATGGGAGAACACAATCCATTATTCCCCACAAAGTCACTGCACGCCAGAAATTTGAATAGGTCATTACCAGGCTCAATGGCCTTTCTTCATTTTAATTGTCATCCACTTCCAGAGCAAGCAGAGCAGAATGCTTATTTGCCAATCACCTTCCTGGCTGAATAAGGATCAGCAGTAGGATCCTATGATATTGGGAAGTGGGGTTGAAATTTGGATAGGTCAATACCAGGCTCAATGGGCCTCTCTTCTTTAATTGTGCTCCACCTTCAGCAAACAGAGCACAATGCTTATTTGCCAATCACCTTCCTGGCTAAATAAGGATCGGCAGTAGGATCCTATGATATTGGGAAGGGGGGTTGATACAAGAGAGCACAATCCATTATACCCCACAAAGTCACTGCACACCAGAAATTTGGATAGGTCATTACCAGACTCAATGGCCTTTCTTCATTTTAATTGTCATCCACTTCCAAAGCAAACAGAGCACAATGCTTATTTGCCAATCACATTCCTTGCCAAATAAGGATCCACAGTAGGATCCTATGATATGAAGGAGGGGGGTTGATACGAGAGAACGCAATCCATTATTCCTCACAAAGTCACTGCACACCAGAAATTTGGATAGGTCATTACCAGGCTCAATGGCCTTTTTTCATTTTAATTGTGCTCCACCTCCAAAGCAAACAGAGCACAATGCTTATTTGCCAGTCACCTTCCTGGCTAAATAAGGATCGGCAGTAGGATCCTATGATATGGGGCAGGGGGGGGGTTGATACTAGAGAACACAATCCATTATACCCCACAAAGTCACTGCACACCAGAAATTTGGATAGGTCATTACCAGACTCAATGGCCTTTCTTCATTTTAATTGTGCTCCACTTCTAAAGCAAACAGAGCAGAATGCTTATTTGCCTGTCACCTTCCTGGCTAAATAAGGATCAGCAGTAGGATGATTTGGTTGTCTCTTCTACATGACGTCTTCCTGGTCAGTCTTTTCGCATTCAACAGACTTCCTTGCTCATAGTCCTGTCTCTCTCCCATCGTAGATGTTTCTGTATAGAGGCCAATACCAAGCACTCACATTAATTGCATTTAAAAATACAATAAGTGATTTTTTAATGAATACATTACTGCATTAAATGGTGGGTTTATGTCTGCCTAGAGTTTAAAGCTGTAGACTGGAAGGTTTTAAGATTATTCAAACATTAACATATGTTCTGAATCTGCTTTAATGGAATATACATAGATTTCTAAAAATGTAGATTTGATACCCAGACTTTTTTTGTTCTTTGACATTGGCATCTGGCACAGCTCTCCGAAGTTCTTTATATTATAAACGCGGCAGCTTTGTCCAGAGTAGGTTTTGCAGTCGGGGAAGTTTGTCCTTGTTAACTCATTTCTGAGGAAAACAGTCTGGGTTCCTTTTCAATTAAATTGCTCGCAGTACTCAGTGTTCTGGAGACTTAATTACCCTGTCTACATTACAGCGCCGATGTATCAAAGCCGGAGTCTTTCCGAACTGCACTCTCCGCCGATAATATTCTCCGCTTCTGCTTAAATCTCCGAGACTACAATAGTAAATGCATTCGCATTAAGGCCTTTCGGTAATTTCCCAAGATGAACATAAGGGAGCCTGGATGGATCTGTTAACCTGGAATCAATGCTTGGATTAATGAAAAGCAAAGTGTATTGTATGGGAAAGCAGTACAATACAATTCTGTGAGTGACCCCGCCGAGGCCTTTAGTGTGGGTCTTTAACAGTCAATAGTAAATTAGGGAACTGGAAAATAAGGAAATGATCAGAACAGCCCTGCTGTGTGCAGTCAGTGAAACTTAGCGAAGTTACAAAAGAAATAATATAAATAAGTTCTGTTTGTCTATTTAAAGAACCCTGTGGACGAATAACATGTCCACTCAAAACCTTAATGCCATGTTTGACTATGTCCTTGTTGGTATAAGATGGGAACATACGTGTGTTGGCCTATGGTCCTGATAATACTGGAAGTGACTAAGGTAAACTGTGCACATGCCCATTTTGAGACTATAGATGGCTGCAGTCTTTGGACACGTCAATGGCAAGTTTGACCTAAAATTTGCTCCATATTGGCATACTAATGGCCCATTATGTTGGAAGATGAACAATTTCGGTAGAATCTGCTGATTCCACAGAAAAGTGGTGGAGACCCCTATTAAGCTCAATGGCTGGCAAGTCTTTTGGGGTTGGTGTTAGGATGTAAAGGGGCAGAAAATATAATTGCCTTCTGCCAGATGCAGTGTTCCTTCCTGTCTTTCTTGGGTCATTCCATTGTTAAAAGAAATAGCAGGAAACACTTAGTGTTGAGCTTGAATATTCGAAATGCGAAAATATTCAACAAAGGCTTTTCGAGAATTCACAAATTTCGAGAATATGCCGGCAGATATTCGTCATGCCAAATATTCGCGGTATTATTCATTGGGGGGGCTTATTGCCATGCATTGCGATTTTATATAATGTGACCATTCATTTTGAAGGTAATCGCAATGCAATTATAATTGTCATACGCTCGAATTGCGAATATTCACAAAAAAATAGTAGAATTATTCGCAACATATGGTGAATTTGAATATTGCCTATGCTGCTCATCACTAGAAGCACTCCGTTTTCCTCACATTGGACAGATTTTCTCTCTTTTCTTACAGTCTTAGAGACATCAGGTAAAGAAAAATCTACCCAAAGTGTATTTAACCATTCCCTAAAGAAAGAAAGAAAGAGACTTCTCCCTCCAGAAACACTTTACGCCAGTCATTTTTAGACTCATTCAATTTTTCCCGCTGCACTACCTTTTTAACCCGACTTATTCTTTCCGCTTAAAACTTTAGGATTTCACCAGCTTGCAGCGAGGGATTAGATACGGTTTATACAAGTCTTACTTTAGTTACTAGACTCTTAAAAGCTTATTCTGATTAGACATGGTTTATATACTTTATATAGATTAAACCTTATATAGATTAGACATGGTTTCTACACTACACACTTTTTTCATCATATTTTAAAAAGTCTTTTCCAGGTTTTCAAAACTTTTTTAAACCTTTTCAGAGTTTTAAAGTTTAGGTTTGTGATGTCATTAATGGCAAATCTCTTAAGCTGGGAACACACGCATAGATATGGGCCAGATCGATGGCCGCTTTGATTGCCTTGCGCACTCATGGCCATCTATCAGGCCCATAGCTAATGCGGCCATCCCTGTTTTCAATCCTTCTCGAAAACAGGGTGTGGGGAATCAGCTCAAACGGTGCTCTCACAGCATCAATCCAAACCTTTTTTTCCTCTAAAGCCAGCCATACACAGTCGGATTCCATGGCCGCTCGATCACCTATCCGATCG
>CM070035.1:11673368-11719003 GCA_036250615.1 Ptychadena robeensis | reverse complement strand
GGGGGCCTTTAGGCTATGTCTCATCAGAACCCCCTACGTTTAATGCAGTGCTTGATGGGGTTCCCATCTTTGACACTTATTTGGTCAGGAAGCAGAACCAATGGCAGTTATCCCGATTTACTGAAAAATATATTTACCTTACTATTGGTCCTGGTGAACATTATAAAGGTCATCAAAGAACATGAACTAAAGATGATAGATCTTTTTAGCTGTCAGGAAGACTTGGAAACAATCCAAAATATTTGATAAGGATTTGTACTCATGGATCACATAGTAACTTGATTTGGTACTTCCTTAAAGTGTCATACAGGAGGCTTTGGTTGTACTTTAAACCTGACAGATATATTACAATGAATTCCAGCAGAAGCGGTTACACCATAAAAGTCCTTCTGGAGTGGCCTTAAAACTCATTCATAAATAAAGCCCAAACCAGCAATTACACAGCTTGGAGATATTTTTGCATGCCGTTATCTCTTAACTATTAGAATTGTGTAACATCTCTGGAATTAAAACTGCTCTATAGAGCTGTAATTAGTTTCTTCGACAATTCCCATTGCTTTTGGTGTAAGGTAATGGGGAGAAATGATTTCTGTGCTCACATTGTTGTTACAAATCCCTAAAGACCGAAGTGGCTGCCGAAAAAAAAAAGTTTCCAGTAGGAATAGTTGTGTGCAGTTCAGAGTAAATTATTCTTCAACCGCTTTACAGGTATATAGATCATGCCTCAGCTAAAGTAACAGCAGACTTATTTACATCATTTATGTATTATTTTGCATATATAATTCGACTTTGAGAATATCTCACTGAAGCAGAATAATTGGGTTTTCTGGGACTTGAATTATAAAGAAAGGGGAAATTGGATGCCCCCATTTACTTGCAATGCCAGATCTCCATGGTGGGGTCAGTAGGCACATAACCATTGAAACCCAACCCCAACCTCCTCTTCTAGCTTCTCTTCTACTTCAAAGAACATTGTCTTGGCTCTGGTGGCGCTACAGTCAAGAATGCCATCTCCTCCCTCCTCTACTACATCCCCCTCTTTTTCTCTCATCTACCACACTTTATACCCTCCTTATGTGTTAGTGTCCTTTTCGCCCTATGGGTTTTATGTCATTCCCGGACCCTGTCTCAGTTGTATCTACCTCAAACAGGGTATGGGGACCCTAAAGCTAGGCATACTTGATTTTTTTATTCATTTGAGCACAATCAGTCCCTGTTCAATTGCCAACGATTGCCATTACTTTGGATTGGGACTAAGGTTCCCCATCCAAAATACTGAATGTGTTCGATTGTGCAGAAGTGCTGCAGATTGAGTCTTCTTTCAATCGACAAAGCACAGTGACGTCATCACACTGCGTTTGAGGATTCATCGATTGCATGGGTATCAATCCGTGTATGGCCAGCCTTAAGCTGGGCA
The DNA here is from genome assembly GCA_036250615.1 of Ptychadena robeensis. Taxonomy (NCBI): domain Eukaryota; kingdom Metazoa; phylum Chordata; class Amphibia; order Anura; family Ptychadenidae; genus Ptychadena; species Ptychadena robeensis. The sequence goes on along the minus strand of CM070035.1, from coordinate 11,717,586 downwards.
TAGAAGGGTCGTTCTCCCGTTGACTGCCCAGCCAACCGACCGGGCTCGATGAGCCTTTGTGTGCCGGCCATTACTTCGGATGGGGACTGCCAATCCCATCCAAACTAATGGGATTGGCTCTGAATTTACCGGCATCACTGTGCGATCCGACATGCGGCAGATTCTTGGTCAATATGACCAGGGGGTGCACCCGATTCTCTGCCGACCCCACCGCCGATCCCATTAGTTTGGATGGGGATGGCAGTCTTAACTTAGGGTGCCCGGCCACCCTTTCTTCAAGCGGGATCTTGGTAAATCTCTGATTACGGGAACGTGCATGCCGGCCAATCGGCTGTCGAATCGGGCCGAATCTGCTCGTCTAAGTTAAGTGATATAACAGGTGCTATGTATGGTGTTTATCTAAGATGGCGCTATATAAATTGGAGCTGTTAATAATAATAATGATATAGTATATACAATATACATTTACTACAGTCACTACATATTTTTGAGTAATTTGGCAGTATAAAAAAGCCATAAAAAAGCCATAAAAAAGTATCCATATTGCAAAAAATAATTTTTTGTAATATATTTGCTACAATTTTTTTCAGTTACATGTTTTTTATTTGTTGTGTCTCTATAGCGCGACCTACATGAAAGCCCTTCCGCTTGAAGATCAGCTAATCTGATCTATTTTGCTGTTCCATGCAGTAAGAACAAGCATCATTTCATCCCCCTCTGGGTGATATAGTGGCCTGGTCTGGTCCAGTTATTTGTCACCTCAGTTGCATTAGCCGCGGAGTAGCCATTGTACGTGTCCTCTTATCGGTCCTCTTCCTCCTGCCCGGCATTCATTACAGTCTTATCTGACTGCCACTTCTGTCTCTGACTCTGAATAAGGCTATAGATTGATTCCGTGCCGCGCAGTACAGGTCAGTCTGTGAAGTTAATTCTCATCTCTGCCGCACAGCGTATTCATCTCAGATTTGTCATAATCCGCCTCCATTTAGAAATATCTCCTATGCCTCGGTGTATTCAAAGATCCTATACGTTGATTTTGGCTGTAGTTAGCTTCGGACTCACATAGGAGCCGAGTGGTTTGAAAGGTGAAGTAACCAACCTTTACAAAATTAAACCAAAATGTCAAACTACAACATATTTTATTGACCCAAAAATCCCATCCCAATCCAATCCCATACATAGATAACAAACAGAAAATGCAAACGCTATTGGGTGCCCTTAGAGTGGACATTACTTACCTATTGTGCTTTATATAGTCATACACATACACACTCATAGTCAAAGCACACATACGCACAGTTTATAAAACAATAAATCAATAAATCGTGGTTGGCCCATGCAGCTCTTCTCCTGCTCTGGGGCAGCTACAACCCCACTCTGCTATATATATATATACACAACAATAAACTTTGACTCACCTATAAGGCAGCATGATGGTGGTGTAGCACTCCACAATCCTAAAATTTACACTTTCCCTCCTGTTCCCTGAAATCATATGAGAGATTCCATATTTAGCTGGTTAATTCAGGTGCAATATTGCAAGTGGCCACTGGGGTGCCATATAATGGTTTTCAATGGAGAAGATGCATCTTTATACTTTCATTACACAACCTTTTATTGTTATTATCTTCTACTTATATAGCGCCGACATATTACACAGCGCTTTACAGAGGACATCTAGTCATATCACTAACTGTCTCCCAGAGGAGCTCCCAATCTAATGTCCCTACCATAGTCATGTATATGTAACTAACCCTCTGGGAGACAGTTAGTGATATGACTAGATGTCCCTATAGGACACATGTAACTAACTAGGAGACCTTATTTGGGGAAGCCAATTAACCTACTGCATGTGTTTTGAATGTGGGAGAAAACGGGAGCACCCGTTGGAAACCCACGCAGACACGGGGAAAACATACAAACTCCTTGCAGATAGTGTCCAGGCCGGGATTTGAACCTTGCTGATGAAATTGTTTTTCCAGCTGTCACTGCTTTTACAGTTAACTTATTACAGGGTTTTTTAAGATGCATTCTACCCTGTTATTGGCACTTATGGTGCTGATCATAGGAAGTGAAAATGAAGGTGATGCAGGTCCACTTTAAGAAGGGAGACATTACTATGTTAGCCTCAGGAGATATGTTTTCAGCATAATACACAATTCCCTTGTACCATCTAGTGGCCATTTGCTGTAGTGCAAGAACACTGACATGAAGACTGGCAGAAGAGGATTTATTTTCCTGTACCTGAAATGGCAACCTAAAGGTGGCTTGACTTAGCAGCAGGTAGGATAGGTATATGTTTTTAGTAAAAGTTTAATTTTGTATGCTGTTTTTCTTTCTGATATATCCACTATAAGCCTAACCTTGATTTTAAAGCCTCTCTCTGGACAATGGATTTATCCTCGCACACCCCATTCACTCCCTTTAGCCCAGGGCTTTTATTATTCTTACCCTAGCCAGTGACAGTTCTGATGGGAGGAACTGCTGATCCATTAACACAGCCAGATGGGTACAGACAAGGTCATTATTGTTGAAGTTACTCACCTTCTAGGCCAGGGGCGGGCAAACATTTTAAATAGTATACTTCCAATCACAGAGCATCCCTCTCATCTTTTCTCTATAACATAGAAGTCATTATTAGAGATGGTCGAATTTTTCAACTAGCTGAATTTGTGAGCTGATTGCAAAGCCCCTGAACATGGTATTGTCACCAAAATTTCCGGAGATGTAGAGAAGGGTTGTGGGAACATTCGTAAAAAAAAATTGTTGCTCCCGCACATGTTGTTTTTGCATAAATTAAGTTCAAAATTAAAGTTGAAATTCCGATTTTCAAAATTTTTACTTGACTTTGAACTTAATTCATGCAAAAACTGTTTGTGTTAGAGACATACCTTTTTTTGTAGTATACCCCCAACCCTTCTCTACATCTCCAGCAAGTTTGGCGATGATACCATGTTCAGGGACTTTGCAATTAACTCGATAAGCAATCCACAGAACTAAAAATAATGCTAGCCGAATGCAGTCCAACAGAAGTAGGGTGAACAGGAAGCAATCAGCACTACTGCCCACCCTTCCGTGCTCTTCACAATGCTGTCATTGCCAGTCCATCTAACCGGCCAGCACTACCACTCCACAATGTCTGCCCTTACCATGCAGTATTTCTGCCAGGATCGACCAGTATTGTTTTGCACTTACAGAACATCTATTGAAAAAAAAAAAGAAGAGCGTCAGTGACTTTAAAATATTGAAGTGTAACTTGGCCTGGTGCCTGTCATGTTCTAAGTGTCCATCAATTGCAGTCTTTGTTTTCCCTTACATAGCCCTGAGAACAGTATTTCACCCCCTATTATTCTAACATCTCATTAAGTTGCTGTTTTTTTTCTCCAGAACCCTTAGATAATGAAATGTTACAAGGACTAATCTTGCCTATCAACATTCTTGACAATGCTAAACAAGAGCACCACACTGGAAAATTTATAATAGGTGAAGTCAGATGACGGCATTACATTAGTGTCATCTTTATATATTGTGGAGGTTTTTACAGCTAATAATTACATCATTGGCAAAGGAAGTCAGTTGGTAAAACATTTATAGCTATTGGCACAGACTAATGCCTCGCCGTGGCAAGTGGCGGTTGTTAATATTCTCTGCCTTTTAATGAGCTCTCCGAGGTAACACATCGCAGAGTTACACAGTGACATTAATGGCCTCTTATTACCATACTTTGTTTTCAGCCAATTAAACTATCCGAGAACTTTAGACACTAGTTAAGAAAGTTGCATAGAATGTGGATTGATCTGTTAATGGTGCAAGGCTTTAATGGGAAGATGTGTTTTGAATTCGGTGGACAGCTTTCTGGGCCTAATAAGGCAGTCGACTTTATGAAAGAGTCTAAATGTAATTAAGTTAAAACCCTCTGATGCCTGATTGGTGCCATTGGATCGTAGATTTGCTGAGGTAAAAAGGAGGATTGTAACCCTGACACCCGCTGTGATGGCTGGAGAGTTATTCGCCCTTGGATCACTACTAACTCGTACTTCTGAAGGTGAATGATGAGAGGTTCGGAATGGAAGGAATGAAGGTCAACAGACACTATGTCCAGATGAGTGAAGGAAAAACAGGGACCTAAAGCAGCTCAGTAATGACCAAACTCTGTTGTGTGATGCTTCCCTTGCCTTAGGGTTGTGTCTAATAGGTAGACAGGCCTAAGGGTCCCCACACACTTAATGAGCCACGGCTGATTTTGCAGCCGACCTATGTGTGTGCGTGTGCTCGCGGGTGTCCACATGCCTTAGGGTTGTGTCTAATGGGTAGACGGTCCTAAGGGGTCCCCACACACGTAACGAGCCGCAGCCTATTTTGTGGCGACCGATGTGTGTGCGCTCATGGGTGGCAACATGGGACGACAGATCCCTGTTGCCCCAAAGCTTGGTCGGACAGAGAACAGACATGTGGGACCGGCATCCCCTTTCAAACTAACGGCCGGCACACAAAGGGTGCCCGCCAATACTGTCAGTGATGGAGAGCAGCGTGGTTACATCATCACGTTGCTCTCCACAGCTCATCTGTCGGTCCCCACTCGTACGTGTGTGGGTACCTTAACACTTACTACAGGAGTGTAAAACCCAAGTACACCGAGGGCCCAAATTACAAACTTTGACAAAGTCGCGGGTCAACCTTAACACTGTCTACAATTGTAGAGGTTTTTCCGATAAAACGATGAGTCTTTTTATATGGAAACGGAACACATTGTATCTGGAACAAGCATTAAAGCATTAAAAGACACATTTGAGCCATTCATTTGTTATATAACATTTAAAAAACAATCTTACAGGTGAAATGTAATTCCACCCTGGGCCAGCTTGGCTTCCAGGATCAGGTTTGATACCCTTTGCCTTACTCGAAACAGACTATTTCCATCCTTATGACTTCTCTACTCTGCTGTTGTGAAAACAATATGAGTGTGTAGTCAAGTGTAGACAAACAGAGAAGAGGTATGAGGCGTGAACATAAGGTCATCACTGAAATGGTTAATAACTGGACAACAGTCAGATCACAAGACAAAAGTTAAGTCAAATACTAAGTCACACTATCCATTAATGAGCCATGGCATGGTGTGGTCCTGGGCACTCTCAGCCAACATGTAGATTTGTGTGCGTCCTTCTGTCAATGCAAAAGAAGATGGCCTCAAGTTCCTATCTTTCTCCTCATTCCTTGGACATGTAACCACAGGCACATTGCATCAATTTCAGCGTGATTAAGCACATTGGCATGTGTGAATGCCCAGTAACGCATCCAATGAATGTGTCAAAAACACTTTCGTTGCTTTTCAGATGCATTTTGCCATAAAACTTTATTGTCCTTTTCACTACCGACACACATGTTATTTAAAATGTTTTCGGTAAACCTATCCAATGGAGACTATACCTTACCTTTCTTCCATATTCTTACTTTCTTCTTTCCCTCCACCATCCGTTCCTTTAATTACCAGTCTTTACCATCTCTTACTACAATTTCTTTTTTCCTTATTCTTCCTCCTTGTTGGCCTTCCCTTTCTCTTTCTTTTCATTTTTGTGTTGAGCAACTTTCCGATTTCCTACTTTACTTCTTAATTACCTAATTTCTTCATTTTTTCTACCCTAAGGGTCCCCATACACCTTTAGATTTCTCTGTCAGATTTCCTTTAGATCTCCTTTTGTTTTACCAAAACCATGTAATATGAGGGACTTTCTAAAGCATCAAGTCTACCTGTGTTCAATCGCAGAGGACCCGGCACTACATAGTTGTTGGTAGATCTAAAGGATATCTGACAGAGAGATCTAAAGGTGTATGGCTAGCTTTACCTAGTTTGCCATCCTCATAGACCATGTGTTTTTTTCCTTGTGCTGGACACAAGAGTCAGACTGTTTGATTTGAGGGCGGACTGACCACGATTTGTAAACAACCTTCCTGCGGGTTCAGGGAGTGTTGCTCCCACATCGTTACAAGGAGCCCTATAAATTTGCATTGCAAAGGTGTGTACACAGCATTGGGTGTGGCTTTTATGTGTCTCAGTGATCTTTAATAAACACATCAATGGCTATAGTGTCTGTCACCGCAATGACAACACCCTGTGTTATAAACAAAGTTAAGCGGCAATGCAAAATGGACACTCTCTCATTTATTTAAATGAGAAGTGTCCTTTCTGTGTCTTTTTCCACATGTTGGACACATCACCAACACAGGGAAAAAGATGCAGTGGACACATTGCCCTAGGGCTAAGTTCCCATTGTCATACTCCCTAGAACCACACCATTCAACAGAGCCGTAGTAGATTTTAAGTGGGCGGTTTTTAAATGGCCCCAACCGCCCCTATTGTTGCTCTATGAGTGCATGCTCAGCAGCTGTGAGTGAGGAACGACATGCCACTCTGCCCCTCGGCTGTGGTTCATGGGCTTGTGATAGGGGGAAATTTCCAATGTGAACCTGGACTTTCTTCCTTCTCACCTCCTTCCCTCCTCTTTTTTTACATATGTTGTATATCTCTTTCTTTACTTCCTCCCCCACTTTCCTTTTTAGTGCGTCTTCCTTCTTTCTTTACATCTCTTCCTTATTTTTGTACTTTCTCCTTCCCTCTCTTCTGCCCTCCCCTTCTTCCGTTCTTCCTTCGGATAGAAGCCCATGGTAGAAGCATTGTTTTTTATTTATTAACTAGAGCAGAGCTTTATATGAATTAGCTTTTCTAAGGGTGCCCATACACTGGTCGATACCCGCTCGATTGATGAATGATCGAGCGGACGTGGTGACTTCATTGTGAAAATATTTGAAATTCAAATATGTTCGACGAATATCTGACATTTGAGAATTCGCGATATTTCATGAATGTGCGCTCAGATATTCGCAATGGTGGATATTCGTCATATTACGCTTCAACATTGTTTACCGGCATACATTGTGCATATTTGTGCGCATTGCAAATGGATACGCACAATACACACAGTGCTTGTACTGGCTGAGATCACAGAATGAAGAAGAGAAGCTGTAAAGCTGGTTCGCGAATCTTTGCGAATAATTGCGAAAAGCCATACACGATAGAACGCAATAGAATACAGTAGAATCGAATTTTACGAATGTTCATTTATATATTCACAGAATTACGCAAACTCGAATATACTATATTCTGCTTAACACTAGTCACCACACTGCAATCGAGAGTTCAATGACCCAACAGCGAATCAATGTGCACCACTTTGCGCAATGAATTACCATTTTGATACTTTGGATGGAGATCAAGGATCTCCATCCAAATTAATGGAAATCAAACAGGGATTGACCAACATGTTGGTCCCTGTTCGATCAAGCTTTATTTGACAGGGATTGATCCCACTCGCAGAAAGGGTGGCCGCGTTTGATTTCCAAATAATTGATCTCTGTGCGCACCACAATCGGCCTTCCGGGCATCATATGAAAAATCAACTTGTGTATAGGGACCTAAACTCTTATTTGTGTATTCAAGGTTCTTTATATCTTATATTTGCACACAATAATTTTTTTTATAAAATCTGAATATATAATTTTTTTTAGATTAGACATCGAAGCATTGCATGAAATAACTGTAGATTTAAACAGATGAAAAATAAGGGCATAACCAGTTTTTTTTTTTACCTAACCTGTTTTTTTTTTATTAAATAAAAGATGGATTCTTCTCGGTTGCTACAGGCAACAGTTGCGCTATTTTTTTGCGCGCTCCAGTTAAGGAGGTCAGCTCCCCTGACTCATACACTACGTGTGCTGCACTGTGTTGAGCTCAGCCTTTCATGCAATGTTCCCAGCAGCTTCCATATTACTCTTAATAATAGAATGGAGTTTTGGTGTTCTTGTTAAACACGCTGCACAAAGTTTTAAAAGTCAAATGTCAAATTCAAAGCAGATTCTGTAGAATTTGGTGACTTTGTAAAACTTTTAAGTAGGTCTTGTGGATCAGGCTACATCCATTTTAATGGAAACTACTTAACAAGGATGGGAAGGAAAGACAAATCTGTCATCTTTCTTTTTTTTCACCAACTATAACGATCTAATCAATAATTCAAATTATTACATTGTCTGCAGTTTTTCTTCTTTTTGTTTTTATAAAAAGAATCTTCTTAAAATATTTTGTTTCTAAATGTATTTATCTTGTTATACTTAGGGGAAGTAGCACATAGGGTTACTGTATTCTTCTCGATTATGTAGCTGGAGAGGTTGTTGAGCCTCTTGAAAGAGCTCACATTTCTTCCTTGTTCTCTACATCCATTATATTGTTCTTCCTTCAAATGTGCGCAGGGAAGACTCGTACTGCCTGCCGGGAAATTGCTGTAAGGGCCATTAAATAGGCAAAATTAAGCTATTTTTAATTCTTTTGGTGGCTTGAAATGTTTTAGTAATGGTCTGATTTTGTCAGTATAGAAGTTTTCAGCTTATGTGTATATGTTGTTCAATTAAATAATTAATAGATCACTGGAAAGGGTGTGAGCCTCCCAGGGTTCGCTCTTGGCTTGATACCATTACATCAATGATTAAGCTGGAAAAGATTATTTATACGCGCTGAAATACCGCTGCCAAGTACTATAAGGATTGGGGTGTTTGGTAAGTCGCACTTGGCCTGCGTTACAGACCCTGAAGTTCCTTCCCCTTAAGCTCCCCATAGACGGGCCAATTCCCGGCCATAGTTGTGGCCGACTGAATGCCATGCGCGCTCCGAGCACATAAAGGCCGGTCAGCCGCAACTACAGGGTAGCCCACCCTGAGGATCCAACCAAAAGAGCCGGCAGATCGGATCGCACACGGGTCCGTCCTGCTGGTTATTTTTCTGCCCGATCCTCCGAACCTGCTGCAGGCAGTTACTGTGGATGGAAGTCTCCTCCCCCTCCGAGTTAATTGGCTACAATCTGACAGGAATCTGACAGGATTCCTGTCCGTTCTGTAGCCGACTCCTCACAGCGTGGTGACGTCACCACACTGCGAGGAGTCTGCTAAAAGCTGGCCATAGATCGAGACGTCTATGGCCGGCTTTACTTTATATTTTCTCCTTTGGTGACATATTTGCTCGTGTCTATTGTTATATTGTTTGTCTTATTGCTATGCACACCTCGCAATGCTATTTTGATTTCCCATTTTGTTTTCTTTGTTATGCATTTGTTTTAAGCATCAGATATATTACTATTTTTGCTTGCTCTTGTAATATTTGCGCAGTTTGTTTAATAAAATTTGATAAATAAAAATATTTAATAGATGACAAAGGACACTCAAAGCACCATAAGTTAGCTTAACAAAATCCCTACTAAGGAATAAATGATGAGGGGTGTGTCACATGATTTGGTCTACACAATCATCTGACTTAAAGCAGACCCACCACCAGAAATTCATCGTTACATGAATGGCGCTACATAATAGGGAGGAATGCATAAAAAAAAAAACATACCTGTAAAGAGTAAATTAAGCAGATCTCTCCCAGCCCCGCCTCTCTCCCTGGCTCGGGCCGCAGCGCACCAGGAAGTCAGCGTAGAGGTAGACGGGTAAATCTCTAATCTCAGCTCTGCGTTAAAACGAATAAGACGTATTTCCCTATAAAAAGCCATCATAAACACCTCCAGTGGTCACTCACAAAATGGTCAATTTTTCGACTCGCTGACTTTGTGAGGTGATTGCAAAGCCTCTGAAAATGATATCATCACCAAAATTGCTAGAGAAGGGTTGTGGAATTTTTTTTTTTAGTATGCTCTAGCACATGTAGTTTTTGCATAAATTAAGTTCAAAATTAAAATCAACATTTTTATTACTATTTTTGTAGTATTCCCCCCCAACCCCTCTCTACATCTCCAGCAAGTTTGGTGATGACACCATGCTCAGGGGCTTTGCAATTAATTTTAAATGGTCAAATTAAAATTCAACTATCTCTAGTGCCTGGCAATTAAACATGGAATCTCTCATACGATTCCAAAGCAGGTAAGTATATTTTTTTAGGATTGTGGAACACTAGGCCACCATCATACTAGCTCAGAGGTAAGTCAAACTTTAATTTTACATAGCGTATCTTCAAAATTTTTGCCTTAAAAAGTCCCTCCAAAGGGTGACCAGAGATTGTTTCCTGGTTTACATTGGGTGCAAGTCTTCACTTTCCTTTAATTTTACATATTTATTTTAAAGATTTTGAGTATGCATCCGCTTTATTCCCAATTTAGGTAATTTGATGAGTTTTACAGTAGAGTGAAGGCACCCCATTGCTCAAAATCTCTGAAAGGACTGTTAGAAAACCTTTTCAGAATGGGATTGAAAAACAATATATTTATAGATATTTAAGTAGAAGTAGAAGGTGGCTTTCTTGAAGAATCAAAAAAAAAACCAGGTTCTGGTGTGTCAAACTTATAAAAGATGATTCCATGTTCGGTCGTTTTTGATGTCCTCAACAGAGAGGTCACAACATATTGACGACAGCTATTTATTATGTTCCTTAAACCCTTATTTACATCTCCAGCAATTCTGGTGATTATACCACATTTAAGGACAGGTTAAGATCCCCATACCAGTCACGACAGATGGAGCGCTCAACAGATGGACCTGTTTGAGTACAGCGTGGTAACGGCACCACACTGCACTTGGGCATCTGTTGATAAGACGGGAATCAAGGGGCACCACTTTAGGTGCCTGATTCCTGGTCAATCCTTTAAATGGGGATCCTTGTCCCCATCCGATGGCATGACATTCTAGCAGGATTTATGGACATGTCCATTACTTGTTCTGGTCTTTAGCTAGCCATACACAGTCGGATTCCATGGCCGATCGATCACCTATCCGATCGATTCCGGCGATCTCAGCGGGAATCGGAGGTCCGAACGATCGGCCAATTAAGTCCGTCCGATCGCTACATACCACCTTGTCCCACGGATTCCTGGACGATTCCGTGTCCGATCGCTTACTCCACAAATGGCAACTCCCCCTGATGTGTGCTGAATCGGATCAGAAAGACCAACATGTTGGTTCTCTATCCGATCCGATTCTGGGCCCCCGAAAGATCGGACTTGATTGGACGGACAAGGTGGGCTTCACGCGATTCCGGGACGATCGTTTCGCGTGCACACGCCCGGAATCGATCGTCCCGGAATCCGATGGGAAACGGACCCGTGTATGGGGGCCTTTAGTCTTTGAGTGAGGTGGCCGCAATAGATGGCCACGATGGTCAGCGCTCGAAACTGCCATCTATCGAGTGGCTATTGTCAGGTGTATGGACACCTTTTGTCTAGTCCTCAGCAAGGGCATTGGTAGGATCCTCATAGATCAATGGGAACCTCAGGGCAAAACAACTAGAAAAGAAATGTAAAATGAGAAATACTCAATAGAAGGGCCTACGTGCTGTAGATTCCAGGGTCTAGGAACCTTGGTCCTTAATATAAATGTACAATGTAAAAATACCATTAAGTGAGAAGTTGTCCCCAAACTTTTGAATATTTTATATATACAGTGGACCCTTTTGTTAGGAATTGCTTGACTTAAGACCAACTTACATCCAGAATTCACTCCAAGGCCAAACCCGGGATTTGTCAGAGAAGCATTTATAAGTTGCACTCTGAGCCCAGATATTCATGTGGTCATAATTTTAGATTTGCATCACCGTTGACACAAAATGCCTAGAAAGACAGAAGGAAAATAAAAATAAAAGAAGAAAGAGAAAATAAAGTAAGAAATCACAACTGAAAAGAAGGACATTCTGAAGAAATATAAGTGGCGGTCATGTGACTGATCTCACAAGTCCGGCCTGTCATAATGGACCATCTCACCAATCTACGAAAGTCCACAGACTCTTCCAATGAGAGAGAGGAGACCAAAGAGCTGGATCCTGATGTTCTTATGGAAGGGGACTCTCCTTCCCAACAATAACCCCCTTCCATCTCATCCTCTCTTCCTAAAAAGACGAAGATGTCACCTTGAATGATGGATACATATTTTATTTTCTAGTAGGCTCTGTACATTTTAACTTTTTGGTGAAAACATTTTATTATGAGGAGGTGAGGTAAGGGGGGCTTTGGGACATTCCGAACACATTATGAGCACCATATTTTTCGGGCTATAACACACAGTTTTCACCCCCAAAATCGCTGGGGGAAAGTGTCTGCTTCTTATTGTTCAAATGCGAGACCACCTTGGCTTTGCGACAGCTCTCCTGGCAAGGAGATTAGCCGGGGAGCTGTCAGATGTGAGATCCACCCACAGCTGGATCTTCCATCTGAACTGTATTATTGCTTATGCCAACAGAGCCCTGCTGGCCTAAGCAATGAAGAGAGTTCATCTATCCCTCTCTCCATGTCTTTGGGAACTGCAATTACTGCAGCTTTCACGGACACAGGCAGCCAGAGAGCAAGAGGAGAGAAGACTGGGCAGCCCCCCCTCCTCCCGATCAGTGGGAAGATGTGATGTGCTGTGTGTGTACTGCTGCTAGTGACATCTACTGGCTGAATCTGATATTTCATTCATTTAATCAATTGCATTAACCCAATTCATGTGAACACTTTTTTACATCAAACATTTTCCTGGTTTTTCCTGGTTTTCCTGTTTAAAAACTGGTTGCGTCTTATAGTCCGAAAAATACTGTATTTTCATTATTTCTTGTTTATAAGACAAAAAAGCTAACATATATAGAACAGTTTTATAAAGGTGAGAAAGGTTTCCGCTTCCTCTACAGAAGCTGGTGGTTGTTGAAATCCTCCTAGACGTCCACGTTTTAGGAGAAATCACAAAAAGGAAAAACAATACCGCAGCCCTCCCCGCTGCAAATAACAATTAAGCACGTCCCGAATACTTTTCATTCACACTACGGCCCTGGTGGATTGATACATTTTCCTTATCAGGATTCATTTATCTTTTCAGGGACTCTGGCTTAGTAGAATCCCCTTTTCGCTGACAATTTGTGAATAAATCACTTCAGCTGCAGGAAAGTGCCGAGATTTAATCCATGCTAGAAGAGCCTCTCCAGATGACATAGTGAAACTACTGCTCCGGCTATATGACCTTCAAGGCAGAGATTATGAAAGATCTGACATGCTGAGGATCAGGCGGCCAAATGTCACCGGAGGGGGACGCGTACTCATCGCTATTAATCTACACCATGATATATACTAGGCCATCATTTCATTCTGTATACCTCTCTAGTACAGGGCGGGTCTCCCTTTGTCTTCAGAACTTGTTATATGGATTAAAGCTGAACTATAAGAACATGAAGAATGAATCGCACATTATCATTAACCTCCCTGGTGGTATGATTTTTTTCTTCTTTAAAGCAGTATGGGAAATTTAAAATCAATACAACCTGTCTACATTTCTGTATGTCCCTGTCATCGTTCATTTGAGGACTTGGGACAGCTTTGGTGGGCGGCCATTGTTGGCAAATGACACGGGCAGCCTCACATCCCCACCATCATCACTGACATCCGGGACATGCATCCATATATTTTATATATAGAAATAGGATAGGAAATTTAAAACAAATACAATCTCTATACATTTCCCATATCTCCCCAACATCATTGATGTAAGGACTTGGGACACTTATAGTGGCTAGCCATTGCTGGCAAATAACATGGGTAGCCTTGCATCCCCACCATCATGACTGACACCAGGGACATGCGTCCATATTTTTTTAACAGCAGTATGGGAAATTTTAAATCAATATAATCTGTCTAAATTTTTGTATGTCCCCGTCATCGTTGATTTTAGGACTTGGGACACCTATGGTGAGCGGCCATTGCTGGCAAATAACATGGGTAGCCTTGCATCCCCACCATCATGACTGACACCAGGGACATGCGTCCATTTTTTTTAACAGCAGTATGGGAAATTTTAAATCAATATAATCTGTCTACATTTTAATATGTCCCCATCATCGTTGATTTGAGGACTTGGGACACCTATGGTGACCGGCCATTGCTGTGAAATGGCACTGGCAGCCTTGCATCCCCACCATCATCACTGACACCATGGACATACATCCATATTTTAGTTATAACAGCAGTTTGAGAAATTTTAAACAAATACAACCTGTCTAAATTTCCAATATCTCCCCAACATCATTGATGTAAGAACTTGGGACACCTATGGTGGCTAGCCAGTGTTGGCAAAGGACATGGGCAACCTCGCATCCCCAACATCATCACTGACAGCATGGACATGCGTCCATATTTAAAAAAAAAAGCAGTATAGGAAATGTAAAACAAATATAACCTGTTACCATTTCCCATACCTCCCCAACATCATCTTTATACAGTATAGCAAATTTAACACAAATACAATCTCTACAAATTTCCCATACCTCCCCAACATAATTGATATGAGGACTTAGGACATCTATGGTGGATAGCCATTGCTGGCAAATGGCATGGGCAGCATCACATCCCCACTATCATGGCTGACACCAGGGACATGTGTCCATAGTTTGTTTTTAAGCTGAATTTGTTGATGTGAGGACAGCTTTGGTGGGAGGCCATTGCTAGCAAATGACACAGGCAGCCCCACATCCCCACCATCATGACTGACACCAGGGATATGTGTCCATATATTTTTTTAAAAATTATAGGACATTTTTTAAACTCTGTCTTAAGTTTTCTGTACCTTCCCGGCTTCATTGATGTGAGCACTTGGGACACCTATGGTGGCTAGCTATTGATGGCATATGGAATGGGTATCCTCACCTCCCCACCATCATTCCTGACAGCAGGGACTTGTGTCAATAGTTTTTTGTTTTTTAAACAATATGGGAAATGTAAAACAACATGTCTAAATTTCCCGTTCCTCCCCAACATAATTGATGTGAGGACTTGGGACAACTATGGTGGGTGGCACCATCTTGTGACTGGAATTCAAGGAGTAGAGCGGCATGAAGGGAGTGATTTTGACAGGGTGGGACAAGTGATATGATGACACCCAGGAGTTTAATGCTTACCAAATGCCTGAAAAGCGATCTGCAACATGCTGAACTTTCCCATTGAGTCAATAGGGGTGTTTAACACCCAAACAACCATCCAAACGTGACATAAGGAGTTGAAAAAAACAAGCAGAAACCGCACTTCTTGACAAATGACGCCCTTGATTATTTCAATACATCACATACAACAAGTGAATACATGCACAAAAAAACGACATAACTGCACGTGTGAATTTAGCCCAATACTGATGTACACATTAAAATTTTTGGAATCTGGCTGAGTAACATTTTCAAATCAGGAGATGGCTAGTTGGTGACAGCGAAGGCTCAGTCTGTCATCCGCTTCCTTTTCAGTTCTCTGCGTCTCTACATCAAGTCAGCTGAGGAATTTCAAAGAATTACCAATTAACTTTTCGCGCTGCACTAACAATACAGAGAGACCTTCTCTGCGTTTGGTATGCAGCTATTGTGCATTTTTTAATTTAAGCGGCAGATTAGCACAATTATATTTTGTGCAGGTCTGTGAGCCCTCGAGTTCCTTCTCTCTCTCAAATATTGTGAGGATTTCAAATTTAATTAAATCGAATTGAGAGTACCCGGTCTGTGTTGCATGCACACACAACAGTAAAAAAAAACTCCTGAGCACCTGTCAGTCCTGCACTTGTGATGTTCATGCTCAGCTGCCCATGCCAGCTCCAGGGAAAAAATATTCATATATACATCTCTGTGTGCTCAGTCCGAGGATTTCATGGGTCGTCTCAGGGGTGGGCTGTACACTGGTGTGTCTGACCGGGCCTCAGGTTAGTGAGACCGGAACACTGAGGGGATTCTCTGCAGGGGAAAAGAAGAACACAACTTAGTCCTGAAAACTTTATAAAACTTTTTTACTTTAATTCAGCTTTTCAGATAATATTCATAAAGGATTGGCCATCAGCTGAGCTAAGCTGAGAAGATCGTCTGCAATCACTCACAATCTTAATCAAGGTGCGGCGATCTTGCCCATGCATTTGAACAGCTGTGATCGGTGCGGCCCACGATCTTAAACGCGGCTCACTGTACTCATATCCATGAATGGACGCGTTTTTTTTACGCACCCCCATTCATTCTCTATGGGCGCGATCAGGGCCGATCGGGTGCAGTCATAATCGTGGCCAAAAAAACATGTTAGATTGCTAAAGTAGTCATGCGATTGTTTTTATCAATCGACCCATGTAGGCCTCATCCCACTTCCATGATTTCGTGTTTTTTGGGTAGCCGATCTTTAGTTACATCATCGATTGATCTGTCATAAATCGGCATGCCGAAAATGGTGCACTTTTCAATCGATGTACGACTTATGATCAAAGACTGGAATTGCATACCACGCTCATTTACAAAAAAACAATCTGTCAAATTCATCCTTGCTGCCACTGAGATCATGTCTCAATACCTGCTCCTAGCTAGTGGTTTGGGTGCGGAGCATGGGTGCGGGGTCGGATAAACTGCCCTGGAAAAGCGTAGTTTGAGGACCCCCTGGATTGAAGTATACCTATCACAATTTTCGGACATCTTTACCATTTCCTCTTGCTTCCTGCAAAAATCTCCTCAAACTTGTAGTGCCCCCCAAAACCCACAGAAACATACTTTAAGGCAGTGCTGACACCACTCTGCCTTAAAGCAGTTTTAAACTAAAACTAAAAAAACACACATACATGACACAGACTAGTGTTGAGCTAGAAAATGCGATTTTCGAATATTTAGCTCGAATATCGCTATTTCGCCATTTCGCGAATATATCTTTGGATATCCGACGCGATCGAGATTTTTCGTGATTTATTGCGCTTTTATAATCGCAATTTTACAATCCCGATCCATTGCAATGAATGGGATCGCGATTATATAATCGCAATGCGATTTTTAAAAACGGAAATGACGGATATTCTCCCAGTCGAATATCCGAGCTCTATTGACTTGCATGCATTGCGCATATTCGATCGCAAGTGCGCTTTTTAGATCGCAATTCATGTCGTAAGTGCGGATATTCGAGATTACGAATATGGAATCGAATATTATGGCGGATATTCACGAAATTACGCAAATTCGAATATTGCCTAGTCGCTCATCACTAACACAGACACATAACTTACCTGTCAGCAGTTCAGATCCTGGAAAACTGCTACACAGAAACAAATAAAACTTACTTACCTTCTTCATGTTTTCACTGATGGTGGCAGCATGTTGATTAAGGGCAAGAGAAGCCACTTCCTGATCGGCACATGGCAGCTGACAACAACCCGCCCCCCCCCTCTCCCCCCCTTCTCCTACACAGACAGAGATTCGCTGTCTGTGAAGAAGTGGGAGGGGGGCACTCTGCTGCATCCAAGTGAAGAGGGGCTTCTCTTTTCACAAAGTCTCACAGACGTGACGCTGACGTCACATCTGGGTGACTGAGCAACAGGGGCCTATGGGAGAGAATTCACAGTAACCCCTGCAGCTTGTTATGTCCTGCCTAGGCGAGATGTAACACAGTGGGAAGGGCTGTCTCTAAAAAAAAACACCCCTCCTGCTGTCAGAAATAGTTTTTTTTAGTCTGGCACCTCTGCAGTATCGGCTGAGCTGCAGCCGATACTGCAGAGTGACCTAACAGGTGGTAGGTCCGCTTTAACAAATGTCAGTTTTTTTGTGTATTTTGACAAATCGATTATTAAATAGAGATGGTCGAATTTTTCGACTTGCTAACTTTGTGAGCTGGTTGCAAAGCCCCTGAACATGGTATCATCCCCAAAATTGCTGGAGATGTAGAGAAGGGTTGTGGGAACATTTGAAAAAAAGGTTTTGCTCTAGCACATGGAGTTTTTGCATAAATAAAGTTAAACAATAAAGTCGAAATTCTGATTTTTGAAATTTTGACTTGACTTTGAACTTCAATTGTGCAAAAACTATTTGTGTAAGAGACCTGCTTTCTTTTTTGTAGTGTACCCCCAATCCTTCTTTACATCTCCAGCAAGTTTGGTGTTGATACCATGTTCAGGGGCTTTGCAATTTACTCAAAATCGTCGAAATGGTTGAATTTTTAAAACATAATTTCGACCAGTTCTATTATTCAACAGAGTCTTCACTAGATAGGGAAATGTACATGTGTAGCCGAAATGTTTATTATTATTATTATTTTGCTTTAATGTTTATGTGTTGTAAGCAATGATATACTGTTGTGTAATAGATTTATTAAAGCGGAACATTTTATGCCCGTACTGTATATATCTCCACCTTTCGAGTGATAGAAATCTGATTGCTCAGCTCTTCCACCCCAGTGGGATATCACAGTAACCACATCACAGTTGGTCAGAGTGCGACCAATTTAAAGGAAGCCGACGTAGGTAAGTAACGCGTATTTATTTCACCCCTTACCAGCCGCCGCTTATTAACCACCCTTTATCACAAGGGAACAGGACTATCCTCCACACACAAGTCATTTTCCTGGCACTCTGGAAATCCAGTGTGTATGATGAATTATCTCTCGTGTCCCGCATGTATCACCACGTATGTGCAAATAAGTCCTATTGAAGCTATATTTATACGTGGGTACTTGTGTGCGGAAATTAATTAGACAAGGCTGGGATGCTTTGATTTCTACAACTTGCACAGATGCCAATTGGAAGCCACTTTCAGATGCTCCTAGAAACACGCCGGAGAATATCCGTGCTTTGCCATTTTTGCTGACAGACAAGATTTCTCTGCTTCCTAAGAACCTGAAGGAATAACTGTTCATGTGCATCAACCAATGGTAGAGGTTCATCCATTGAATTCTCTTGTGGTTTATACAAACAAAAAAGAGTCGCCACCAAAAACAGGTCACACTCTCTAATATTTCGTTGGACCGCCTTTAGCTTTGATAGCAACACGCATTCGCTGTGGCATTGTTTTGATAAGTTTCTGCAATGTCACAAGATTTATTTCCATCCAGTGTTGCATTCATTCTTCCCCAAGATGTTGTATTGATGATGGTAGTCTGACCGCTACACACAGTCTTCTCCAGAACATACCACAGATTCTCAATGGGGTTAAGGTCTGGACTCTGTGGTGGCCAATCCATGTGTGACAATGATGTCTCACGCTCCCTGATCCACTCTTTCACAATGTGAGCCCGATGAATGCTGGCATTATCATCTTGGAATATACCCGTGCCATCAGGGAAGAACAAATCCATTGATGGAATAACCTGGTCATTCAGTATAGTCAGGTAGTCAGCTGACCTTATTCTTGGAGCACATATTGGTGCTGAACCTAGACCTGACCAACTGCAGCAACCCCAGATCATAGCATTGCCCCCACAGGCCTGTACAGTAGACACTAGGCATGATGGGTGCGCCACTTCATCTGCCTCTTTTCCTACCCTGATGCGCCCATCACTCTGGAACAGGACTTTGTTTGGTTAGGTAGTGTATAAGCAGAAAGGTTGTGATGATACATCTTGTGCACATATAGATAGTATCTTAGTCCGATTCGCTTTTCCTCCATTGACAGACATTTTCATGTCAACAGGTCCATTGCTTTGAATGTGTACTTCGCCGTTGCCCAACTTAAAAAAAGATCATAAAAGTAGAAAGGTGTGAACCAGGCCCTAGAGGAGTTGTGGGTAAACTTTTTGACCTGTCGTCCACAATGGGTTTTCAATAATTTTTATATATATACATATATATATATATATATATATATATATATATATATATATATATATATTAAATAATATAAACATTTTAAAAATATATGAATTTGTGTGTGTGTATGTATGTATATATATATATATATTTATGAAATAAACTTCACTTACCTCTGAGCTAGCACAATGGTTTAGACGTGCTCCACAATCCTAAAAAAAATATCCTTACCTGCTGTTCCTTGGAACCATATGAGTTTCCATATTTAGGGCTTGTTCCACTAGGGAGGTCGGCCGCGGACCAGGCAAATCGGTTTAAACCGCATCCAGCCGACCCCTACCCATGTGGTTTGGCATATGGTCGTTTACGCGATCAGATGCGGTTTTTGGGACGCACAGGAAGTAGGGGGTTGTGTTTAAATTTTACTTTCTTATTGACCCCCGACCGCGCCGGACCGCTCTAGTGGAAACAAGCCCTTAGCTTCCAGCCGGCTTGGGGATAATTAATGGCAGTATCCTGAATGGCCACATGAGGGCACCAGATAAAGGTTTTCAATGGAGAAATATACACTCTATACCAGACATGCGCAAAACTAAGGCCCGGGGGGCGAAACTCGCCCTTTGGTCTTTAAATTTGGCCCTTTGTCACCTTGGTGTCAAGACGCTCTGGCTCCCCTCATTCCCTGCAATAAGTAAAAATAACACCTAGAGGATTATGAATTGGATTGTTTCCTAGAGGATGTAGTTTGCTGCTATAGAATGTTCAATCTTCTCTATCAAAATCTTCTATTTATTATTTTTTTAACATTTTCTTTTTTTAAACATCCTGTCCTAGCTACGAGGACTAAGGACCCCTATGCCGGGCGGCCCTTGCAGGCTCTTGGTCCGGCCCCTGTGTCAAATTTAATTACCATTGTGGCTCACAAGTCAAAAAGTTTGCTCACCCCAGTCTATACTCTCTGTATATGCATACATCTTTCCTGATACTGGGCTTGCAGCTTTCGGGTTTTCTCCCTGCCATGGCACAACGTCATCAGTGGAAAGAAATTTCGTGGGACAATCAGAATTTATTAATTACAGGTAAGATTGTTTATTTTCACAGATCACATGTATAATGGGGAGTTTGGCTGCCACAGATACCCCTGTTAGCACACACCTCTCCTCTTTTTAAGGAGGCATTTACGACAAGGTAATTGTCTTGCCGGCTCAATCGGAATTCCATTTCTTCCACTCTCCGATTAGAACGAATCTTAAAATATTTAAAGGCTGAAGACTAATTCAGCTGTCGAGGATTTGTTTGCGCCTTTGATTTGGCTGAGGTTCCGTTATACTTAAAGAGAGAATCTGAAGGATTATGCTTAAACCGCGGGTTGTCTTTGTTAGTAAACTTAGCGTTTTTTTCCCGCTCTCGTTTTCCCGTTCGCTTCTCCTCAAATTCTTCTCCCTCTGACCCTGAGTGAAATTCAATCACTGTAAACTCACGGTGCCGAGAGAAGTGTCGTCTTGAATGAACAAATTCCTCGGCTAGTCCCCATAGAGGAACATCTCTTAACGCTCTGAAACATTAACTGCAGTAAATTAACTTTCCGCGTCCCTACCAGAAAAGGCTGCGAGAAAGAAGCTTGTAAGAAATAACAAGGGAGTTCTCCGAAGGCCCAGAGGAAAGATCTGCATTGTAAGGAAAGCACCCATGGATGACATCTACTGAATATGTGCAACATCTGCTTTCAGTTCTCTGAACTCGAAGCGCAAAGCAGTTAGGGGAATCTTCTGCACGCGGCAACTTGTTGTTTAGTAAAACGGTGAGCCTTTTGGTTGCTGATAATGATCGTTGTCTACGCCTTCAAGCATCTGGATCTACCATGTTTTGTTCTGTAGGCCCTTTGCTTTCCAAAAATTAGGTTCTGAGGTTTTCATTACCATTTGACATCTTTAAGTGTAAGGCCAATTCAGACCTCCACTACTCTGTCCAACCCCCAACAGTACTTTTGTACTTATCGTCCGGTGATCCTGCATTGGTGACCCCAGGGATCCCAGGTAGTGTTAGAGGAGCCTGTGCAGCAGGCAGTATGGCCAAAGCATGTCTTCCTGTTCTGGTGGAGGGTTCTGTTTTGCCCGAACTACTTCTCGGCCAAGCGCCATCCCAAAGACCAAACAGATGTATCCCAAACAGTAAAGACGTGGCTCTCTGCTCTACGCGGAAGTATCAAAATTTGCATCCACAGACACCATATGGATATGTTCAACACAGTATAGTCCAGGTGGGCATGTTCAGTTTAAATTTCCTGCAGCCCAATCAGTCACTGGAGATTCACCAGCAATTGTTCACTAATATTATAGTGCCAGGTGGCACACCATTGCCTCTGTATAGCAGTGTGCTTGGGTGTGTTTCTGTGTTTGCCTAACTGTCTGTGTGCGAGTTTCTTGTTTCCAACAGTGACCCGGCCTGATTTCTGATATTGCTTAAACACTACCTGCCTTGACTTTGGATTATCTCTGATCACATCTCCTGTCTTATCAATCTGTAGTATAGTTTCTTGAACGGACCTTTGTGTATGACCCTTGGCATTTTTCTGGATTGCCCCATAAAGCCTGTTACTCAGATATCTGGTGTTGGTAGTGATTGTGCGCCTAGACTCATACGCATTACACTTTTATCAAACAATGAGTTAAGGCATTATGGTCAGAATAATATTCCGATATTCCTGTTTTCGAGCGGGAATGATTGAAAACAAGGATGGCCAGATAGATGGCTGTGATCGCACACAATGTTCGAAGCGGCCATTGACCTGGCCCAGATCTATGGGTCTGTTCTCAGCTTAACACTCCCTTCCTTTTCCAAATGTGCCGCTGAAGCATTGCCACTTTGGGTCTCATTTGGTGACTACTAGAAGCACATAATCCACATGTTCAGTCCATTCTTGTTATCCTGTTATATCATATCTTGTCATCAAGAATGGATTTCTCTGGATTTCAGAGGAGTGTCATGCAGTCAGTGAGTGCATCGTTTTTTCTTTTAGAACATTGGGTGTAATATGCTTGGCATACATGGCTCGATGGCTATATGATCAAGGGGCTGGCACTTCTGCATCATCTATCCCTTCCTTGGTCCCAATCCAAAATAATGGAAATTGAACAGGGCTTACCAACATATTGGTTCCCTGGTCGACTGAGCTTTCTTTGTGTGTGAATTGATCCCTCTTGAAGAAAGGCTGGACGGCTCTATATTTTAATAGATACGAGGGAGAGGAGGAGAGCTGATTTTGGGGCTCTTCCCACCCACTATGTGACGTACCTGCCATGGCAGCATGTAAAACAATCACACTCTCTGGCACAGCTGTAAAGAAGTCCGTAGTCTTGTGTGAATTGGAATGCAGCTTCACATCTGCAGAATCTAACGTGATGTAATCTAGTGGCCGTTTTATAGAATTACAGCTCCATGGTCAGAATTAAGTATCACTGAAGTGTGGGTGAAACTGCTTTTCTCTGCCCTTAATAAATGTGATTTCTCCAGGAATGAGGAAGGTGAGTATGTTGTTTTTTTATTCTGTAGCAGTTTTCACCGATGTATACTGTTGACAGGTGAGTATTATGTCAATGTAATGTATGTGTTGTTGAATATAGATCCGCTTTAAAGTTGCGTCTTGGTTTGTTCTGTAGAAATCTGAGTTTTTCTGGCTGATATTAGGCTTTCATACTGAATAAAAAGGAACCTAATTCACTTCTTTTTGGAATGTGTTTCAAACACTACACGCTACTAAAATGATATTTATACACAAATCTACTTTCTTAGCGCGCCGCACAGCGGCATTTAAAATAGGTTAGGCCCTATTGTGTATGCTTTGCATAAAAGAACGTTTCCTCCTCAGAACTAAAAAAAAATATCCACATTCCTCTCAGTAACATACTCGAGCATAAAGATGTTTTCCATTGTATCTTTCATTATGAATTTTTGATTTGTAATTGTTGTTCTGGGAAGTCGAGATGTTTTGGGAACCTCTTGTTGGTATTCCAAAACCGCAGCCAGCCAATGAACACAATAAAAGGCCTGAAATCCGGGCAGCGCATACCTAGTATTAGATGATGTCTGTAAATTATTATGCTTGATTCTCCACTCTGCCTTTACCTGGCAGAAGAATTTATTCCTGTTTCATTTCTTCAGAGCGGTTCATTTAAGATTAATGTAGACAGAGAAGTCCATAAGTGCTTGTTATACCATCCAAAATAAATGAAGGCTTGGGGAAATGTGACAGCTCATTGGGGTATTGTGGAAGCTACATCTTCTTATAGATCATTATATACTTGGAGGAAAGTCAATAACGCTGGTGCTCTTCGGCTTCTGCCACGTGCGTCTACTCCGTTGGGGTTATTGTCTCAACCTTTGACACAAGTCGTTTATTCTTTGCAAAGTCCTGCTCCCCCAGCGCCACTCTCCATATTGACTGACTGCAGCTATAAGCTGTTTCATAGCCTGGAGCTGTTATGCCGGCAGTCACAACCGCAAGCGCTCTCCAATACCCCAGTTTTTATTACTATCAACTTATTGCTTATAAACTCCAGCTCCTGTTACAAGGTTACAAGACATGGTTGGTGTTTTGTTTTGTTTTTA
Organism: Ptychadena robeensis; assembly: GCA_036250615.1. Taxonomy (NCBI): domain Eukaryota; kingdom Metazoa; phylum Chordata; class Amphibia; order Anura; family Ptychadenidae; genus Ptychadena; species Ptychadena robeensis. Next base: position 11,693,412 of record CM070035.1, on the reverse strand, counting down.
CTTTTTGACTTGCCAATGAATTTGGTTTTACCACTATAGTTTTTGGATGGGTTGTGGGGACTTTCCAATTAACTCCCAAATTAACAAGTCAAAACTTCATGACCATCTCTAAAGGATACAGAAGTTTTTTTTTAATCTTCCATTTAGATTTATGTACTGTGACAGACTGGTCATCTGCCACTGTGAAATTAGACTGTTAGCTGGTTCCTGGAAGGAATCCGGGATATAATTGCCCAGCAACTATAGTTTGCTGAGTGTTTGTTTTCTTAAAGGAATCCCGGACTCTGGGATAGGAAGGATGGAACTGGGTGGGCCATCCTATTCCCCCAGGGTCCACTAAAGGTGTTAACACCTGTTTGCAGGTGAGTGGAGCCAGTTGTGTTTCCACAAAAGGAGCAGAGACCAGTGTGTCAGTGGTTCCTGACAGAAGTTGGAGACATAGGTTCAGACCATGTAGGAGACTGTGGGCTAGGGTAGACAGGGGGGCACACCAGGAGTGTGGGGCCTAGACCTGTGGCTACTGAAGCCGGGGAAACAGGGTGCTCACAGGGAGTCTGAGGCCCAGACCTGTTCCTGCTGGGAAGCTGGATGTTTGTCAAGCCAGGAGGATTGGCATTTTTCAAGGACTTGTTTGAATTGCCATTAACCCCTGCGAGGGACTGTGTTTTGGACTAAAATAAATGTGGGCAGAAGCCCTAAAATTACACCATTTGCGTGGATTTATACTGTGAGAGCACCCATTTGAGCTGGATCCCCCACAGTACGTAGAGTAGACTCGTGAGTTACTACCGCCTTGACTTGACCAGCTTTAGTTACAATCAAAATTTAATTTTTACAACCAAAGTCTTGGCTTGCAACCAGCATTAGAAAAGAAGGGAATTGTAAAGTAGTATGAGAATGACAGCCATGTGACTGATCTCACTAATAAGTTCAGCATGTGTAAACCTCCCTGGTGGTATGGCCATATCGGACGATCAGGGCTAAGTATACTGCACACTCATCGATGATGCTTCGGAAATCAATGCCCCTCCATTGTAATAGAAGTCTATGGCACTGCCCCCCGATGACGTAGAAGACATGGTGCCGGTGATGATCTGCGAGCCCACAATGATGCAAAATCGCTACAGGCTCACAGAGAACTGGCAAGTCTGCCCGATCCCGGCTAAAGCAGAGTGTATTTTATTAACAAACTGCATGAACTGGGTACAGGCAGACCACCAAGGAGGTTAATGGACCATCTTGCCAATCTACAAAAGTCTACAAACTCTTCTAAGGAGATAAAGTACACCAGAGATTATATCTGCATAGTCTCGAATATTCGAGTTTCTACGGAAAGTACCATGCATTGCATTTGCAAAATTCACATATACAATACATAATAATGACAGGAAATCTAAAATTTACTAATTCACTTAAAATATTTGGAGAATAATTCACAAAATGTTGTGAATTTAAATATTGCCTATGAGTCAGATATAGAGGGCCTCATAAACTGCCTGGAGGTCTAGCCCTTTGCCTCTTTGGATTTCAATCATCTTATGTGGGTATTACCGTCCTAGGTCATGGAGCCTAAGCATCGATCTTGGAGGCTACACATCTTATATGGGTTAGTACCTCAGGTTATAGTGCTAAGGAAACTATGCGTATAGGGAACTTCAGAAACTCACTTATAAAAAAACAGATATGTTTAGAATTATTTTTGAATTGCAATATCATGTTGATAATGGAGGAAGCCTACAACTGTAAGACGGGCAAGGTCCTCACTTTGTCTCATGACCCCTGAACTGCATCTTGACTAGTTAGCTGTTTTAGATGGAGCATAGATGACTAGAGCTCTGATATCCAAATGAGCAAAACTAATTTGGAAACTGTGAGGTAGAAAATGCTACGGATCTTGGTTGCATTTTCATTGTTTGCCTAGGGACCGTCTTGTGTGCTCCCCTAGTGAAATCTGAATCATGGCTTTTCGCTGAGCCAAAGCGACCTCTGATTTCACACAGGATTTCAGATGATTTCTCTTCCCCTGAATATAAATGAGGAAAATGTACACACCCCATAGGAGAAAGTATTGGCCTGCATGACAATAGCTGATGTTATTTTACAAGTTCTCCTAATCATCTGCTGATCCCTGGAGTACACTGACCTATTTTAGCTCGGAATAATTAGCCTTTCAGGCACCACCATCGTGTTTTCATTAAATATATATAAGCTCGCAGGGCAACATTCTCTGGCCCAGGCTTTGTAATAATGTTCTGGGAGATTGCTGTTGATTCTTTTATCCAATTGCAATACAAACTAAGGCATCTATGTATCCCCCCTCTGCCTGCCTGTCTATCTATCTGTGTTAAAAATGACTTGTTACCATCATATTCACAAATCCCAGCACCTGGTATGACTTACAAGGTTTCTCCTGATCGGTCTGACCATTAAGACCATTGTAATGCGTCACTATTTATTCAAACAAGACATCACTTCCCAAATGCCCCTGCAGTCTTCAATCCTTATGGACCTGTAGTGCCTCCTGTGACCCTTGTCTAAGACCACCTGCCACCCCATGACCTTGTGTGATCCCATTTGCTCCAGTGTATCTGTGTTCCTGTAGGCCAACCTTGATAATTATTTAAAAATATAACAGCAGCACTCTTAAGCAGGGAACACACGGCTCGATATACAAGCCGTTCAAGATTTCCGGCAGCAGCGTGATGACGTAATCACGCTGCTGCCCGACATCAAAGGAGGTGGAGGCAAAGCTCTGCTGTGTCTCCAGCTCCGACGAAGCTTTGCATGGAGACCCGCAGTCCCTATGCAAAGCAATGGACATCGACCGCGGTTTACAGCCAGATATCCCTGTTTTCGAGTGGGATTGATTGGCTCGAAAACAGGGATGGCCACATTAGATATGGGCCAGATAGATGGCAGTGAGCGTGCACAGTGCTCAAAGTGGCCATCGATCCAGCCCATATCTATATGTGTGTTCCCAGGTTTAGTTCCCTGCTACCAGAGTGGTAAGTGAGCGTGGCTGGTAGAGGGGTTTGATACCTATGATCCAGAATGACCAAAAAATATATATGTATAATTAAAGTTTGACTTACCTCTGAGCTGGTAAGATGATGGTGTAGTGCGCCACAATCCTAAAAATATATACTTTCCTGCTGTTCCCTGGAATCAAATGAGATTCCAATTTTTTTTGCCAGGCTTCCTGGGGTAACTCAGGGTGCAATATCGTGAGGGGCCACTGGGGGCATTTAGAATGGTTTTGTATGGGAAAAGTTGTCTTATTCGTTTTAATCCTAATCAGTCTAGGGGCATATATATAAGAACAATAAATCTATGCCAACATCCCTCAAAAAGAAAAAAACATAGACACATAGCTGAGTTTGGACAGAGGTCGCCCTGATCCAAATGCTAATTGGGTGGCTAGCCCCTGGGACTTTCACGGCACACAAATCCACAAAACAATGTTCATATAACAGGATATCATTTTATTAAGAACGACACAAACAAATATCTCTAGCATCTATATCTCTCCCTCCTGTCCGTGGAAACTGCAATTACTCTGCAGCTCCCATGGACACAGTAACAGCAACATCGGCAGAGCAGAGAGAGACTGCAGATGTCTCCCCCCCCTTCCTCCTCCAGATCAGTGTGGAGAATGACGTGTGCTGAGAGTGTACTGCTGCTAGTGACACCTACTGTCGGAATTGAATATTGCATTCATTGCCTTAACCCAATTGATGTGAAAACGTATTAAATCTTTTTTTTTTCTGTTTTTCCTGCTCTAAAAACTGGGTGCGTCTTATGGTCCGGTGCGTCTTTTAGTCCAAAAATACAGTAACTTAAGCATTTCACCCAACAATTCTTGATATCGTCCAGTCCCAAGTTCTCTCTTCCTCAGACATGCCCAAGTCTACAATGAGGATATCATGACAATCTTCTTTATTTTCGGGCCACTCTGGTGTCAGTTGAAATGTTGAATAATGTGCCCAATTTGTAATGCTCACCTGTGTGTACCCGTTTACAACGGGCAGCCATTTATCCCCTTCCCTACAAATATTGCTCAATTTGCGCTCTTAGCTTATAGACTTGGCAAAATTTACAGCTGAGATCTTCAGAAGATCATTGACCATCACTGAGCATTTACCTGTAGAAAGGAGAAGGTTAAAATAAATTGACTATGATATGCGTTTGATGGTTTCCGCGACAAATTGGAGCTTTGACATTTAAATAATAGAAGAAAGGGAAAAAGGAATAAGCGGAGCCGTGGCCGGGAAAATATCTAAAAGATCAAAGTGTAGCGTTTCAGATCGCGTTAACTGCTTGCTGGGAAGGTGACACTTTTAAACAGGTATCAGGCTGATGGACCGTACACAGTCATGAAGACGGGATTCTGTCTGGCAGGTAGTTGTTTCTACAAGGTGCTTTGTGATTTATCGGTTGATTCGAATTATATAATTAATTGATCCTTTCTTCCTTTAAAAATAAATACGCAGCGTTAGGGTTTAATGTTTTTACCCATTGGCCCAACTTTTTGTGTAGTAGCTAAACAAAGTTTGAACTTTGCATGTCATTGAATATTGTTTCTATTGAGTACACAGGGGGTTCAAGTTCAGCAAAAGTTTAAGTGTTCGTTTGCCAGGTTCAAGTTTCCCTTCTATAAACACACAACACAACGCTACTAACAACTTTGTCTGCTAATAGATCTATGTTTGTCACAAGCATGTTAATATGCTCCACTGTTGACCAACTCAACTACCTCTGTTGCCTATTTCAAGCCAATTTCCAGTACTCGCTGAAGTTTGTAGTGAACTTTCCTCCTGCTTGTTTGAGGTCAAGTCTCAAGATCAAGTGTTCCTGATCTTAAAATTCTGCCCTACGCAATCCTATTTACACCCTTGATGTATTCGTTCCTCAAGTCTGAGGTTCCTTGAGTCTCAGATATGTTTTTTGCCATCATTGACAATGTCTGTTGCCCGTGTGTAGACTAGTCTTTTCAGGTCTCAAGATTGGACAAAGTATTCTAAATAAAGTTTATTTAAATATCTATATAGAGGTGTTAGGACTCCCATTCTTCTGGTGCTAATAATTCCCCCAACATTCTATGATTTCCCCACTGAAAGGCCTTTTTGATATTTTTTCAAATCTTGCAATTCTATAAATCCTGAACCATCGAGTCTTTTTCTTCAGTAGTTTTATTGAATCTAGTTCTATTGAATTCCATTTCCCAATAGTGTAGATAGGTTAAATTTACATTGCTTTGACCTTGTAAAGACCCTGGCTGTTCCAGTCACCGCCTTCTGGCGGTGCTGTGATTGCCCATCCATGGATTGGTCCCACAGTCACCAGCAGGTTGCTCCCTGCAAGCGTGGGCTGGGTGGAGCACACCTAAATAGCCCTAAGCTAATGAGGAAGGTGTGAGCTCCACCCAGCCCACGCTTGCAGGGAGCCACCTGCTGGTGACTGTGGGACCAACCCATGGATGGGCAATCACAGTGCCACCAGCAGGCGGTGACCGGTACAGCCAGGGTCCTAACAGACCTATCTTTGAGCAGAACAGAATCATATGATGACTTAACCCCCTAAGCGGTAGCGTAAAACTATTAAGCATCCCATTTTGACCTTGAAAGTTATGTCTTTTATGTGACTTTCCTGGCCAAATCCTGATTTCAATCAATCTGAGGTTTTGAAATTGTGGTAGCTAAGAAGGGAGGGGGCTTTACTCTGCCTCCTAAATTCCCACACTACATGGTCAGATGATGTGCGGAGTGGGAGGTTAGGATGCAGAGCAATAGGAGGGAGGGGAGGTAAACCCTCTCAACCTCCTGTTAGAATGCAGAAGTGTGACTCCACCTCGGAACTCCCGCGTTCCAAATACCAAAAGAGTTTCCTGTGATGTCACTTTCTGACATTTTTCTCTTATTCAATAAGGGAAAACGTGATATGTATGCATTAGTGTAGATTTTCATTATCAAAAGCGCTAACCCTAAACCACACTTGGGATGGCTTACCAGTTGCAGTCCTCCGGTGATGGTGTCCTCTGCTCTTCTTTTAGGATCCACCTCCCTGACATTAATGATGACGTGGTGGGTGCCCTCGCCATAATAAGGGCTTGTCCCCACATTGGCAGGTTTTTGCAGAGGTTTTCATGCAGAGTCAATGCAGCTGCCCCGGATTGCGTCCATTCATTCCATGAATGGACGTGGTTAAAAATCGCGGCCACACACAATTCTTGACCGCGTCCATTCATGTCTATGGGTGCGATTTGTGGTGATCGGGGGTGGCTGCATTGACTCTGCAATGTGTGAGGACTGTTTCAGACCAGAGTGGGGACAGGGCTATTCAAATGAATAGAAGCGGCCACCCGCGCAAGTGGGGACAAGCCCTTATACAGGCATAGGCATCCCTCACATCCCAATGTGTGTGTGGGGGGCAAAGCTAGCTGGAAATACAAACAGATCACATGGCAATCTGTAAACTTTCCCATTCGAGTTTAGGTAACAAAGAATCGCAAGCAATTGGACCACCAGGGAAGTTTAAGACACCTCTCCGAACATAACCCCTCATGCACATTTGTGTCATCATCAAAAATATGTATGTTGCCTATCAAACCAGAATAAACTTCACTCAATACAACACTTATATTACTTATTTAGCCAATACTTTGTAGAAACATACAGGCTTTGTTTACAACACCACAGACCATAAACAATGTTTTGTGATCTGTAACCTGAAACTATAACGTTTCAAATTACCAAGGATAGAGGTGGTTGGATCTGATAGAGCTAATGCCTTCCATACACCCACAGACGGGTGCCGACCGATGAGCTCTGGAATGCAGCGTGATGACGTCATCACGCTGCATTCCCGGGCTGACTTAGATCTTAGACCCTTTGTGTGCCGGCCATTACCTTCAATAAAGACGCCGGTCTTCATTGAAGTTAATGGCATAGGCCGGCATCGGCCAGAAAACATTGGACATGTTCGTTCTCTAGCTGGCCGAGCTGTGGGGCGACAGGCGACCGATTTTGCCGCCGATCGACGGTGCGAGCGTGCACGCCCGTCGGTCAGCGACCAAATCGGCCGCTAATCGGCGTGTGTATGCCAGGCTTAACATTCAGGTTTTGATTTAATCTGTGTAAAACTATTATGCATTAGTCTAGGACAGCGGTTCTCAAACTTTCCTTGCAGGGCCCCCCTTTTCTGTTTAGGAACATTATCGAGCCCCCCCTCCCTATTCAAACACATGTAAAAAATTTGAGCTAGCGCCCCCCTGGAATACCTTCGGCCACCAGTTTGGAAACCACTGGTCTAGGATAGGGTGATTGCTGTATTCACCATCCGCATCAGAAGGGAGCTGCTCTGTTCACAAAACGCATTGACATAAATGAAAATTTCCCTTTAAGCTTTGAAAAAACCGGGGTCTCTACTTTGGTGATTACTGTCTCCTGTTTATCTCATTTAGTTGTGTGGGCTGTTTGTTCCCAGAAATTAATTACACAAACTGTAATTGATTTGTTTATGAATAATTGTTTCTATTAAATATAATTGCCTGCATTGATGTACGCTGAATATTAACTTTCTTGCAAACGCACAGAAGCCAAGATGCATTGTTCCCACAGGTCTTAAATCCTTTTTTCGACTCACAAACCTGTTCATACTGTGTTTCATAATGTAATGTTTACCTGGCGAGCCTGAAACGCGGTGGGTAAAATTTGCCAGTAGTTTCATATATCGCCACAATTCTCTTTTCTAACCTTCTGCTGTTATTAACAATTGCGTATTTATACAAGTGGTACAATGTATTGACAATGTTTATGTATTGTTATATCCTTTATTATTACAATGGTGTTATAATAAGCTTCTAAATTTCATTCCTTTTGTTGTTTTTTTTATTGTGATATTATATTTGTGCACGTTGCCTTTGGGTTGTGACCTCAAAACCTTACCATTCTTACCAAACGGGGAAAAAAAACAAGAAATGGTAATAATATGTAAATATATTACACAAGTACAATGAAAGAGAAGGCTCCATTAGACTAGCGAAGGCATTGCCTGTATCTGGGGAGCAGTACCGTCACCCATGTATGTGTTATAAACATGCTATAAATTATATAATATAACTTTTGCCAATTGGGCTGCTTTGAAGGCGTTCCACAATGGAACCTCTACACATTCAACTCATCGCACAATGGTCAACCCAAGCCAACCCCAACTGTAACTTGTGTAATATAAGGTGTAATGTATCCCCTCATACTGTAATGTAATAAGGACCTCATAGGTCGCGGAGGAGTTCCATGTTCTCTATAAAAGCACTCGGACTGCAGACCTGTGCTTTTGTGTTTTTTTTTTTTGTTTTTTTTTATGACCTGTGCTTTTGTACGTCCAAGGAACACCACAGTGACCTGATACTTTTTATCTTACAGTATAGTGTACATTATTTGAACAAAATACATTTATTAATATGGTGCATTGGAAGCAATAGCAGAACTGGTGCAGAAGACACGGCTCAGACAAATTACTGATTTGGCTCAATTCCCGCAAGGATAACTTGAATTTGAATAATGAAATGGTGAAGGAGAAGGAAGACACTCATAAACATCTAGAGAAAGAAAAAAGTAATAAAGGAACTGTACAGGACTGCTGGGAAACAGGCATATTTCCCCAACATCAGACTGTGGTCCTATTAGGGTGCTTATCCTGGATGAAGTCCATGATATTATTGCACAGTAACTAGAGGCTGCTGAGCATTATTTGTTTTTGTTACAGGGTTCCAGACTCTGCAATGGGAGGGAAGGAACTGGGTGTGGCTTTTCCATTCCACCCAGGTACATAACGGGGTTTACTTGCTATGAGATACATGTGGAGCTGGGTGTGTCTCCACAAAAAGAGTTGAGACTAGTGTTTTTAGGGCTCCTGACTGAGTAGAGGAGACAGTGTGCTGCTTAACCTCCTGGGCGTTGCACACGTGGCACACTTTTTTAAAAGTGCAGAAAATTGCAGTGGCATTTATTGTTCTGCCCTCTGTACCGATTTTCTGCCCTCAGAAGGATCCAAACATGAGGTGTGTTAGGAAAAAGCGACACCCCTCCATTAACATGGAGGTCAGTGGCAACATCTACTCCCTATCCATCCATCGTCATATCTGAAATCACTGAAGTATTGGTGGGGGATTTCGGCGGACAGGTGACTTTAATTGTAGTTATCTCAGGGTGAGTTTTATAAGCTCACCCCGAGATTATTCGGGCAGAACACCCAGGAGGTTAAGGAGCAAATACAGGGCGAATACAAAGTGCCACACAAAAAGTGCAGGGCCCATTCCTTTTCCTACCAGTAGTCCAGTTATATGTGTTTTCCTGATGCCAAGGAATATCATGTATGTTGAACTGGCTTTCCTAAAGACTGTGTTGTATCCACTATAAAACTCTGCAAGGGTAACTTTTTTAGACCATAATTGTTAGAAGGAAGCACTAAAGAGATACCTATTACGTGGTTGTACCTCTTTATCAGGCTGAACCCCCACAGAAACATAAAGTAAAGTCAAGTTTTGTTAGCCCTGACATGTCCAGAAGAAGTTGATGTTAAATTAAGTTCTGACACCTATAGCATAAATACTATACATTCCTTTGTAGCTGAGGTTAAAAAAACACTGAATAGCTCACAAGGGTGATAATCAGGTTTAGATCCATAATAGTTGTAAACAAATGTATCCTTTCATGGGTATTTTAGTATTTGGGGAGCATTTTAACTGCTGTGGCCTACCTCTTGCCTATCTCTCGCATGGTCTATCACAATTCTACGGTTTAGATGGTCCACCAACCAAATTCAGTTTCCACGTTTTACTTATTCCCTAGGTTTGCTTTCTACCTGGTCAAGGCGCCAAATCCGTCCAAATGGAGCTAAACTCTGTTTTTATATTTGAGGGTGGTTTTAAAAAGCACAAAAGTCTGATTTTCATTAATATTAACCCTTTTTGCCTCTGTACCAGTGTTGCTGATGTCCTCAAATGCACCAACTTCATCTTTAGTTTGATGAAAACAAAAAAGACGAAAAACAAAACAAAGAGAAAAACAGAATTCTTAATTGGAACCCTGGCAATGTCTGTCTTTTCTGTTCTGCAGAAATGTTGAAGGAGCTGAACCAGCAGCGTAGAGCGAAAGAGTTTACAGACCTGAAAATTATTGTTGAAGGCAAAGAGTTTGAAGTCCATCAAAATATTCTAGCTTCCTGCAGCTTGTATTTCAAGGACCTGATTAAAAGGTTTGCCTCCCTTCCAGCTGTGATCTGGTCTGTTCTTTTGTAGGGCGCATATGTGTGGCTTTATTATTATTTTGTTTTATTTTTTCTTCTTTTCTCCCCATTTCTTGCAGGTCTGTGAAGACTGAATCGACTTGTCACAGAGCCAGTAGCCATTCTTTCCAGTTTTCTTGAATGTTCTCTCAAATCCAACCCTCAGAGACGTGTAATGCATATGGGACTACTGTCTTTTCGTTGTGTTCTAGTTTAGTATCTTTACTTTCCATACACAGGCCTTAGGCTCGGTTTTATTGAAGTGTGCCTGCTGGCTTTGTACAGTGGAGGCCGCCATTTTGTGTGTCAATATCACTTTATTGCCTTCAGGTATACAACTACCAATGTGATAGGCAACAGTTTATGGTCCAGACTACCAATGCCATTTTTTACATGTTATCTAAGTTTAGAAAATGGCTTCCTTGCAAAGTAAACACAATGGCCTCCTGCAATCAATATCAAGTGTAAACCAATCACAGTCTCCGTTACAGGATCAGATATGCCTTAAGCTGGGTACACACGGCTCAACGAAGAAACAGATTAGAGAAGTGGTTCCCAAACTTTCCCTGCAGGCCCCCTTTTCTATTTAGGAACATTATTGAGCCCCCCCCTCTATCCAAACACAGGTTAGGAATGAGGGCCCGCGCCCCCCAGTTTGGGAACCAGTGGATTAGAGCAACATTGGGTGCCATGCATGCTCGTGGTGCCGGATGTTGCTCTAATCCCCAGGTGCCCAACCTGAGTCCTGGGGGCCGCATGCGGCCCTTTGGGTGTTCTTTGCCTGCCCCCTAAGTCTTCCACTTGAGGCCCCCGAAATTTAACTATTTATGCATAGGGCATAGAAACTCACCTGTCTGCCGAATTGAAAGTTATGTGGCCCATTGATATAATCAATAGCTTTGAAGCACATAACCTTTGATGATATACATGACACAATTGTGCATTACCACACTACAGTGTTCCCTAATGCTTCAAGTATCATTTAAAAAAATTTTTATTTAAAATATGAAAACCAGATCTTCTAGCTCTGCCTGCTGTATTTTTTTCATTAAAAATGCTTATACAAGTCAGTATAGATTGAAAATGTTATGTGCGGCCCTTTAGTGATGCCGAGGGCCGCACTTGTGGCCCTCCATATCAACTCAGTTGCCCACCACTGCTCTAATCATTTACAAGATTTAAGCCATCCACGGTTCCTTCGAGCAGGATCAAAGGAACTCAACCAAACAGGTTTCCAACATGTTAGAAAAACTTGGTCGAAATACATTACATTGAATGGGGACTGAGGGTCCCCATTTAATGTAATGGATGGGCTGCCAGACGCAGAAGTTCTGCAGCTTGATATGGGGGCAGCTCCAGCCTTGCATGATGACGAACATTGCGCTTGGCTGGAGCTTCCTCAAAACGGCTGTGTATCAAGCCATGTGCACCCAGCTTTAGGAAATGGAAAAAGATGAGCCAATAGGTTAGTAGGATGAGCTAATTGGTTGGGGCCTAGTCCATCTATAGAAATGTAAAGGCCCCCATACACGCGTCGGATTCCCACCGGATTCCGGCACGATCGATTCCGGGCGCGTGCACGCGAAACGATCGTGCCGGAATCGCATGCAGCCCACCTTGTCCAATCGATCAGGTCCGATCGTTCAGGGGCTCAGAATCGGATCCGACGGAGAACCAACATGTTGGACTTTCTGATCCGATTCTGCCCAGATCAGGGGGAGTTGCCATTTGTGAGGTGGACAATCGGACACGGAATCGTCCCGGAATCCGTTGAATTAAGGTGGTATGCAGCGATGGATACTCTTAATTGGCCGATTGATCACACCTGCGATTCCCGGCAGAATCGCCGGAATCGATCGGGGGAGTGATCAATTGGCCATGGAATCCTACACGTGTATGGCTAGCTTAAGGTTAACTCAGAAGATGCTGAACAAGCTAATACTAACTAAGCTCCAAGCCCTGACCACACACAAAATTAACCTCAAATGTCTGGCTCTGGTTTATTTATATATAAGGTCATCAAAATAGCTAGACCGTATCCTACTTAACATGAATTTAACTAAACAAAATGGTCGCCTCCACCGTGTACAGGGCAGCAGCTACACGAAGAATTAAACACAAGCCTGAAACGACAATGTTCATGAGAGATGTGTCTCTGTCAGTATCAAACCAATAAACCTAGCTCAATATCACCATTTACTACCAGAGATATTAAAAGGCCATGGCGGCATATGTTTCCATCCATTGTGGTGTATCATAGGTCCTCGGCTAATTGCCCTCCTCGCCAGCTTATAAGATAATTCAGCTGTCAGTGATTTAGAGCTGAGCTTAGCGCAGTCATGACATATCCTCTAATTGTTTTAAACCTGAAGTAGAGTTTGCATCACAAATCAACTGCACGTTCCGTTAATTAAATGTAAGATTTGCCAAAATGGAAGCGTTTGACAGGAAGATTGAAGTCAGATTTCACTATTTTTATCATTTCTTCTTTAAGCCCATGAATATCACGATGTTAATCATTGACTTATTTCCTTATGTATTCAAAGGCTTTTATTTCCCTCTTTTTGCCTTAGTTTTTAATTAACTACAGTATTAAGTATTTTTTAAATAGTTTTACTTTTAAAAGTTTCTGTAGATATTTCATGCTAATGCTAAAGTACCATTCAGTGCCATTCAGTTGTAGTGGCATCCCAGTGTAGTATGGGAACACACATGTGTTACTGCACACTCAATGAATGGTAATGCACCAACATGAAAATATCTTAACATTTAGTGAATATATGTGGCTTAATGGTATAGGTGTGTTTTCTGCTCCCTATGGTATGTTGGCAGCTTCTTAAAATGACCAGCCTACTCAGCACAATGCACCAGTAAGGGGGAAAAATATTTGAATGGTTTTTTTTTCCATTTTGGGCGAAGAGGTGCCGACGGTAGGTGTTGAATTTTCAACAGTAATTCTGTGTTATGCATAAGTCTGGGTTCCCCATGGGTAGTGGGTCTGATTTACTAAATGTTATACCCTTCCATTGACAATGTTAGAGCAAACCAGCCAATAGCAAGCTCACACAATTAATCATACACCTATGTGTGGTTAAAGATGGTCAAATTTTTCGACTTGCTGACTTTGTGAGCTGATTGCAAAGCCTCTGAACATGGTATCATCACCAAAATTGCTGGAGATGTAGAGAAGGGTTGGGGGTATACAAAAATTAAGTTCAAATTTTGACGTGATTTTGAACTAAATTTGTGCAAAAACTATTTGAGCTAGAGCCTTACTTTTTTTTGTAGTATGCCCCCAACTCTCTACATCTCCGGCAATTTTGGTGATGCTACAAAGTTCAGGGGCTTTGCAATTAACTCGAAATCGTCTAATTTTTGCAAAAATAATTGACCATCTCTATGTATGATGCATTTGGATGCACCAATCTAGACTACAGGTAGAAATAAGTAACTGAAAATCTATAGAATGCACAGTTTAGAATTTTGAAATGTTCATATAATGTAGGAAGAAAACATATAATTAGCTATCATCAAAGTAGACAAATAGAAGCTTCAATGCACCATATGAAGAGAGGTATTTGTTGTGGATATGCAAATCTTATGGGCAATGTGCCGAAATATAAGCACTCCACTAGTGCCCTGAGACCTTCTAATGCAGAGTTGTCGGACTCCAGTCCGGGGGCCAAATCTGGCCCACAGTGTAATTATATTTGCCCACTAGATACTTAAGAAATGAATGGCACAGATATGTCTTTTATTTGACTTTGTTTCCATATGAAAAGTTCCATCATTATATCTAATGAGAGGGAAAATCTTCCTTAAACTTTTCAATAAATATTAGCGTTGGCCCATTACTTTGTATAAATGTTTCATTTTAGCCGGATGTGTATTCGAGTCTGACACCCCTGATCTAGTTGGAAAATGATTGTCTAATTATTTTAAGACAACTGTTGATTTGCATGTAGAGTATCTTCTTGGTGCATAAGGCATAAATCGTACTTTAGATGTTGAGCACGCATGGCAAACTAGGGTTGGTATGGTTATGACCCATATGTAACCTAAGCCTGAATCCCTTCAGTGGCCCGTTTGCTTTAGTAAATCATACATATTTTTCCCATTCTGATAAATACTTTAGTTATCTTCAGTTATCTTGCGTATCTTCAGTGATTTGCATGTAGAGTATCTTCTTGGTGCATAAGGCATAAATCGTACTTTAGATGTTGAGCACGCATGGCAAACTAGGGTTGGTATGGTTATGACCCATATGTAACCTAAGCCTGAATCCCTTCAGTGGCCCGTTTGCTTTAGTAAATCATACATATTTTTCCCATTCTGATAAATACTTTAGTTATCTTCAGTTCTGAGATATCAGCAATGGCCACCACCTCATGCTTTTCTTGTGAAATCATGTTAATGTAGTACACCTTTTGACAGCTAGCCAATAGTGATCCAACCAGTAAGGATTCAGTTCTTTGGGTAGCTCCTCTATCTGTTAACCTACATTAAAATAATCTTCATGCATTCTTTGCTTTGCAGCCTGAGCCCCGAACAATTCCCAGAGCAGGAGTCCACTATCTGTTGGGAGATGTCATTTCACGTTTATTGTTTTGCTCGCTATAAGAATGACCAAAGTGTATCAGAAATACTAAATACTGTCCAAACTAACACCATAGCAGTGACGTTTTCCTTCCAGGGTGTTGATGGGACTATTCCTATGTTGTTACTTGTGTATTTTTGTATTGTCACTGCCAAGCTCTTGTGTTTTGTCCTGTAACGTGATGATTTGCCCGCTGTACTGACAGTAATTACACATGACTGGCCCAGTGGTCATTGAGGAGACTTACCATCAGAAACCTTAAGACCTGAAAGTTGAACTCAAGGCAAATATAACAAAGCGCAATCATAGAAACCAAAAAATGTGTTTCAAAATCATAAGGACATCAGCTTTATTATTATCTATATCGCAGACTTCAAACTTCAGGAAAGTAAGGCCAGTACCCCACTCCAGTAGGGCATGTATTGTGCTGTCTCTGGTGCCCAATTCCAGATTGGGGCAGAAAGGTGACTATGCATCATTGCTTATATGGAATAGAAAAAATGAAGGTATTGACATCAATTTGCACCTAGCTTGGGATGTAAATTTTATAGGGTACCTACCAGAAAAAAGACTTGCATTTAGCTTCGGGAGAAAGAAAATCTCATAAATGCTACACTATAATTAAAAGCCTGCAGATGTCTATTTAAAAAAAAATATTGCTGAAAAATACTCGTCCCACTGGGGACCCTTAGTCAATGTTCTTTTGTAATTTTTCATGGCGCGAAAAGCCACTTCCCGGGCAATCACGGCGGAGTACACTATACTCCGCTGTGATTGCTCGCTGCCTTCCCGGCTCACTACACAAATAGACACTGGCAGTGTGTGCAGGGGAAAGCGTCGCCCCCTCCATTAACATGGAGATCTATGGCGCCTCCGCTTCTTTCAGCATCACAGATGCCGGAAAAGCTCTGTGAGCCTGCAGCTATGCAGAAATGCTGCATGCTCACGAGGAGAGGAGAGCCGGCGATTGTGCCCGATCCCAGCACAGGCACAGTTTGATCCAAGATCAAACTGCGCCCGTTCTAGCTTCTGGCGTAATGCCCGGAGGTAAAGCTTGGATGTTGGAAATAGAGTAGAGATGGTCAATTTTATTTTTAATGTCCACTAGCTGACTTTGTGAGAGATTTGCAAAGCCCCTGAACAAGGTATCATCCCCAAAATTTATGGAGATCTAGAGATTTTTTGAGTAAAAATTTTGACTTTTGGAATGAATTGATGCAAAAACTATGTGTTCTGTCACAAATAATCTAGTTTCCAGTGATATACTAATATACTCTGTAATCAAGCAACTCATTACATTGCGAGCCTTGTTGGTTGGTGTGTAAAGAAAGAACACTTGCAGTTAGCTGGGTTTATCGTTTCGCTTTATAGGAAAATAAAAATTATAGTTTGTTATACACAACAGTGTTTCCTTTAGACACTTTTATTTTTTTTTTTCCTTTAGACACATTGAAAGGGCTTTCGAACCTTTACAGATTTCTTATATGTACGTGACTCTTTTGTAATAAGAGTTCAAAGCTTAGCTGTTTTGTCTTATTTCTGTGTTTTTTTTGTGTTAGATACTTTATAGACATTCACATCTCATGGCCATTATCACTTAACACAAGCAGAGAGGCTACTTGTTTTTCCGATAATTGCAATGGCTGAAACCCTCTGGCCCCGTTTATTGGAAAGTGCTCTTCTCCTATGTGTTAAGGCTTTTGAAATTCAATTTATTTTATCACTTGGCTGGAGAAATCCATCAAAGTTTTTATTTTCCTTTCTTCAAAGTTATGCAAAATGAGTAGAATTTATTGATGTAGCTACCCAGGCAGCTACAGTACACTAGCTGAATGGTTCCTTAAGCTGACCATAAAAGTGGCAATTTGATCAAGAAAGTTTTATAGCAAATGAGCACACAAAATGGTGGTTTTGAATGACCTCATAGATTGTCCTGATCCAGAAGGGGGGACAAATCTGATCACTTTATATGAATCTCCCATTTTCAGTTTGATATTTCACAAAGCTATACTAAAGCTGTCAGTTTTACAATCCACCGAATTGGGATGGTCAATTGAATTGACCATCTTGAGTTACGGAAGGTGTGGTCGGTATAGAACTTCCCTAGTAGATTTTTAGGCAGAGAGAAAGTGTTCTTATTATAGTTGTGGTCAGTAGAGTAGTGCACTTCTACATTGATGATAGTGGAGAAGACACCACAAATGTTAGAGGTCACTCTTGGCTTCTAGAGACATGTTCTCTTACATTGGTGTCCAGTGGAGTAGGGCCTATCATACTGATAACCAGTACAAATAAGTCATATTATATTTATGGTCTGTGGAGGTGTCCCCTTGTGACATTTGAATTGTCTACATTAGTGGTTGGTGGAGAAGTACTCTTATAATTTTCTTTAGTGTATGGCCTGCTTACCTTACCAAACCACCCCCTTTGGCTTTGAAAGTCACGCTTTATTCTGTGACTTTCCCAGCCAAATACCAATTTAAATAACTCCCACATTTTTCCTGGGATTTTGAAATGGGAGTAATTTGGGAGATCGAGGGCGTTACTCTCCCTCCTAAGTTCCCAACCCTCTTGTGCAGATGATGGTGTGGTGTGGGAAGATAGGAGGCAAAGTAATGCCGCCTCCCTCCTACGTTAGCCAACTACTTAAAAGGAGGGAGAGGTGGAAAAAACCTCCCGCTACCGGACGTGACATGACTTCCTGCATTTGGAACATGGAAGTTGCACCCCACCTTGGCACTTCTACGTTCCAAACACCATAAGTGATCCATGATGTCATTCCCTGGATCTGTTCCCTTATTCAATATGGGGAAACTTGCGTTGGTGGTCAGTGTAATACTACCATGTACCAACCACCAGTGTAATAGATATATGTCATGTTATACTGGTGAACTATGGAATATTGCTGCCTTATATTACTGGTCAGTGAAGAGGTGGCCAATAGTGGTCAGTTGTAAGTTGTCCCCTTACAATTAAGGGTCATACTGAACTACTTCCTTACCAAGTTGGTGAGTCATACATGGACCTTTTCCATTGTAGGGTTGGTATTGTTCCCCCTTACATTGGAAGTCTTATTTATTGTTGGTCAGCAAAGAAGGTGGTTAGTCTGGTTAGAAGGGGTTTCTATATCTTAGTGATTAAATATATAGCCCCTTACATTAGTGGTCAGTTCAGAAGTGTCCTCTGAATGGCAACAGATCTATGTGACCAGGGTAGATAGATTTACAGCGGATACGGCATACAATATAAAGCATTTCAGATGAAAACGAACTTCAGTAACATATGAAAGTAGATTTTAGCATATTCAGTAAGCTGTCACATCTGTCCTCCTCGCAAAGCTCTTTTCTGAAAGAAGAAGAAAAAAAATGAATGAAATTATGAATTTGTGTCTTATTCCTCATGCTGAATAGCTCAGAGACGGAGATAGAGAGGTCTTTTGATTTATAATGAAATGTTTGATGGAGGTTTCTGACAAAGTTTACTTTACAAGCTCTTTTTATCCCACATACACTTTTCTCCACACGGTCTTTTAATTTATTTATTTTTGTTCTTGTTTCCCCCGTACCCATTCTTTAAGATTTGGAGTGTGGATAAAAGGGAAACTTTCTTGAGAGAGATTCCAGAAGTTCTGAAATTCTCTAAACCCTTCAGCCTCTGTTAACTCTTTTATAGAAAACCTGTCGCCTTGTTCTAGAGTCTCTTTGTATTTCTTTATTTTATAAATTTGATATAAAGGGCTTATTCCATAATAATGGAAGGAGCAAAACTCCATGAGCCCATAGCATCAAATTTGAATTTGCTTTACAAAAGGTATAGCGCCATAGATACTGACGGATAAAATGACTGCTGCCCTGTGTATATAGGCAGGGGAGCACATAAGTGGTACTCTGGTAGTCAAAAGGGGCCAAAACCAAAGCTCTAACAACTTGGAGGCGCTCCGTGTCCGGGCGGCCGCAGCTAAATGTTACATGTATACAATTTATGTCACTTGGATAACTGCAGGGAAATATGAATAACTATGAAAGGTTGCAGTTAGGGGTGTGACATTGGGAATATAAATTACCAATAAAAAAGATTGGACTTCTAAGGATGTTGGAGATCTGGGGGATGAAAGTCAGAGTAGACATATGGAAGGGTAAAATCTGACAAGAGAAAAGCACTGTGTGACAGCTGGAATATGACTATAAAAGGTTGACATATGGACTGCTGGTAATCTCAGGGGTTAGTTACTAAGCCAGAAAATGTCAGGGTTGTACTACTGAAGTATGAGACCTGGGGGTTCAAACAGTGTTGTACTGGAGTTACATAGTACAATATAAAACAAAATCAATTTTGTGAATTCTTTTAATATCAATTGTCCCCAGAACAGAATAGCTGGACAGGATGCAGACACGTGTATTAGGGAGTGAGAGTAGCTTTGCCTTCGTATGTTTGATTTACGCTAAAAGGGAATAAATAAATGTAAAATCCTGTGGCCTTATTGTTTCCAATAAAAAGTTTCTGCCAGTGTTCTCTCAGAAGATATTGCTCTGGGCTCAGTGTGAGGGACTTTGAAGGCAATGCCTCATTCGGCTTAAATTGTTTATAAATGTAATTTGAGATAACAAAGACACTTTCCATACTGGGCACATCGGCTGTGGGCTAGAACAAACCTGGTTGAAAGGGAATGCAAATAAAAGAATGTAATGTTATAGATGGCTTGATGCCGCGCGATGTCGTGACACTACGGCGGAAGCAGAATGGGATTTATCAGTTCAGTCAGTCAAATAATAATTTATGTTCTTCCCTTTACCATATGCACCATCTACTCAAGGAAATCATAACAGTATTACAAAAACTACGCAGGATAGAGACGCTCACTGGTTCTCTAACTTAAGTAGTGATAACAGGGATCATAAGTCAGATGATATCACACTTTTTATTTTGTCTTTGGTATTTGCATTAGACTTGCTCTGGCATTCAAAGTGCTTAACGTGACACTACTGCTAAACTCCAGAGTACCTGTATTATTTTAGAAATTGACCTCTGTCCTGTCCCATTGAGGTATCTTGGATAAGAGAACCAAGGGAACCATTGCTATTTCAATTAATAAAACCCACCGGCAGGGGCAGGACCGGGACAAGGCTGAGCTGAGGCAGAGGCTGAGCTGCCCAAGTGCGCCCC
>CM070035.1:11641880-11652528 GCA_036250615.1 Ptychadena robeensis | reverse complement strand
ACGTCTGGGAGGTTGCCGCCCATACTACATGCTCGACAGATATGCAGTATTTCAATGAATATTCAAACACAGTATATGGTTGTGCAATTCTATTATTATTATTATTAACATTGATTATATATATAGAGCCAGCTTATTACGCAGCGCTGTACAATACATAGGTGAGATACACACACAATAGAACACACAGTACTGGACACAGGTGGAGTAGAGAAACCCCTGCTTACAATCTATAGGTTGGGGACACGGTCTCCAATAGGTGGGGAGGGGGGGGGGGGGGGGGGACTTGGCATGGTGGTGATGTTAGGGGTGAAAAGAGGGTAGGAGAGACTGAAGAGTGGGTTTTTTAGAGCTTTTGAAGTGGCAAGTAAGTAAGAGCCAATTTAAATGGGCCGAGGGGAATGAGAGTTCCCGAGGTAGGAGCGGCCTGGAGACCGTTATGACGCTTGGTGCGATGCGGTTTATTTAGCGGTAGATGTCATTCGTCAGTCACTGGAGAGGGGCGGGGCGGTGGGCGGTTTCGGGGTGTATTTGTGTACCAGGTTGGAGATGTTAAGGAGGACAGGCGGGGTGGAGGTAGTGAGTTGAAGGCAAGTCACAGAAAACTTTGAATTTGATCTCGCGACAGTTGGAAGCCGTGTAGAGATTTGCAGAGAGGAGCGCAGAGCGAGGAGCGGTGAGGAATGTAGATGATCCGAATTGATGATATTCGCGATTAATATTCGGAATCCGAATATTCGCGATCATCACTAGATAGGATGATGTTACAGTAGTCCAGACAAGAGATGATGAGAGTGTGTACCAGGACTTTGGTGGTCTCTGGGGAGAGGAGATGTTGCGGAGATGGAAGTGGCAGGATCTAGCAATGTTCTGAGTGTGGGGAGTAAAGGAGAGGGCAGAGTCGAAGGTGACACCAAGGCAGCGAGGTTGTGGAATGGGGGAGATGATGGTGTTATTACTGTGAGATGTTGGGTGGAGGCTTGGAGGGTGATGAGGGAAAGATGATGAGTTCTGTTTTGCTCAGATTGAGTAATAAAAATTCTAAATGGCTGATGAGAGTACATCAGGTCCACGAAAATGAGTCTTCTGTTAAGCTGGCCATACACCTTTAGATCTCAGATATCCTTTAGATCTACCAACAACTATGTAGTGCCAGGTTCTCTGCGATTGAACACAGGTAGACTTGATGGTTTAGAAAGTCCCTCATATTACATGGTTTTGGTAAAACGAAATAAGATCTAAAGGAAATCTGACAGAGAAATCTATAGGTGTATGGGGGCCCTTAGACATACCATGAGGTTAGTTATCAATGTGTCTAAGACTTTATAAGGAACACCTGCTATTCTGCGTGCCGCTGCACAAGAAAAGTTTGGTCACTTTTAGTTGCAGCTTCCTACTTCTCCACTTCAAAGCTGTCTGGATTGTGGACATGTTCAAATATAATCCTAAAATGATATAAAACGCTACTTCAATCAATAGCACCATAAAATGCAAATTATAATACTGTAATTACCAGTTGTCCCCATCAAAGCATTGTTGAAAAAAAAAGGAAAAAAACACGATTTAAACACCGTTATTACCTGCAAACTAGCAATTATTTTCTTAGAACTTTTGCCACATTGCCATGGTAACCACAATATTTAATTTGCTATTATAGGATTACTTGTGACCCCTTTAAATATAGCGTTAATGACATGTGGAATGCCATAGTAACCTGCGCAGTACGTTCATGTGGGCAATCAGTTATTGACAAAACAGAGAATCACATCTTCTGGATATTTGTGGCGGTATAGATTTTTATTAGTGTTGTGGTGTTGCCATTTAACAGTTGATGTGAATGGTATGTGACTATTGGTGACCAGACCCTCAACTAAAGCTGATAGGCTGAGAGGATCTTTACTCTCATTTTTCAACTAGTGCAGGAAAGTCAAGAAAATGCTAATGGGATCCAGAGTAGTCATAGCCTTATAAAGTACAGATACGTTTACTACTGATATACAATGGACAGGGTCGCCGTCAGGCTGGTACAGGTGGCCCTTCCGGGCCAACCATCTAGGGGGCCCAGCAGTGCCATGCCCGCCACTGTTGTTGCGCCATCAGCATGGCAGCTGGGTTCTCCATTCTGCATTCTGCCTGAATGCTTCTGTTGGGACATGCTGCTTATGTCTTAAGCTGGCCATATACCTTTGGATCTCTCTGTCAGATATCCTTTAGATTTACCAACAACTATGTAGTGTCGGGTCCTCTGCGATTGAACACAGGTAGACTTGATGGTTCCAATTGTCCCTCATATTACATGGTTTTAGTAACACAGAATGGAAATCTAAAGGAAAGTCTTAGTGGGGGGTGGGGGTGAAAAATGACCTAGTATGGGGCCCCAAAGTTTCTGATAGGGGCCGTCCCTGACAATGAATACTAGTTTTTGGAAATCTATTCTCTATATTTGTATGCTAGTAGCAGGAAACATTCGCTTTGAGAAATTCCCATTATACAGACCAGCCAATGCTGCTATCTCTCCTTATACATTGTGGCCGGTCTTCTGCCCTTTCTGGATATATTAGGGTTTGCAAAGTCATGTAGGCCACATGGACACATGTCCATTCGCGAGCTTCCATGACTATTACCCAAAGGATCTTTCTATGTAATGGCAGCTTAATTATTTATATAATACTTTCCTTTTTTCTGTCCCTTTTTACATTGTATGAGTTGTTTTTCATTGTACAAGCTTTGCATTGTATTTTTGTATTTTTATCTATTTATTTTATTATATTTAAAAAATTTTATACATTGTATTTGTTTTTGCTTTACCATTGTAACATGTGTTTTTTCAAAAATCTTTCTTTATTGGAAAAAAAACAAAAACAAGGGGAGTGATTGACAGCTGCATTGTTAAAGCTAAACCAAATAAGTTCAGCCTTCTGAGCTGACCATAGACGTCTCGATTCTTCAGTCGATTTCTCGGCAGATCGACCTGCGTGATGGCCTCTCACACAGGTCCATATGCCGAGTTGTGCCTAGAATCGGCCGCAAACCCTTTGGATTGGAACACTGTCATTTGAATGGGGACACAAGTAATGAAATCTATCTAAAATTTCCGGACATGTCCGTAATTCTATAGAACGATTTACGGCCGAGGTGAGTGCATTAGCTGATGATTTCACAGCAGACCGATTGCCTCAAGCACGCACAATGGTCGATCTGCGTCGAAATCGGCCGCAAATCAAGCCGTCTATGGCCAGCTTCAGACATATTCATGTTCTTACCCTCCGTAGGCAATAGAAACAACATGGGGGTTAGATTCTCTCTTGAATCCAGTGTCTAGTTCAGTGGTTCCCAAACTTTTCTTGCAGGGCCATCCTTTTCTATTTAGGAACATTATTGAGCCACCCCCCCCCCCTTCAAACACAGATAAAGAATGAGGGTCAGCGCCCCCCTGGAATACCTTTACGCCCCCCAGTTTGGGAACCACTGGTCTAGTTAAACATAGTAAACTGAAATTACTTTTTTTTATTGAGTAATAAGAAAAAAAAATTTACCTTTATGCATATCTCAATCTTCTTCCAAATCCATGCCAAGCATGTGACCCGTTAATGGCTCTCGCCTACAATTGGATTGTTGTAGGACAATCTACTAGATAAGGTCTGGATATTCTTCTAGTGGAAATGGTGAGTTTCTCTTGGGCCATGAAAGGTTAATGCCACCAGTTCTGAGAGATGAAATGTAAGCCTTGTTGATCCATCTCCGGAGGTAAAGTCAGTGAGAAATCCTATGCACAGACGGAGGAATGGCTTTCCTAATAATATTTAGACTAACGCTTCCTACTCTTCCTATTTCAGGGCTTGCTTTCAGAGGCCTCTGGGGTTTAATATATACATATTTTGGCAGCTCCCAGCTGAATACAACGATTTCTACAGCTCCCGGTGTTATGTAAGCCTCTTATATGCTCCGTTATTTAACTCGAGGAAGGCATGGAACAGTCTCTAGCTGGCCTGGAAAATTAGTTGTTATGTAGTTGCTGTTCTTATGACTATGCATGACTTCATGGTGGTTCATCTCACAGTACATTTCTGGACATTATGTAATGAGGCAGAGGTATCCTATTCTAGGAAGCCAATCATGTTTCATTTTTCCAACAGAGTTTGATCAAATCTGAATGTTTGCTGTGGACAGGGAATGAGCTAAACTCTGAATGGCAGATGAAGAAGGCGGAAAAAGCTCATGACATTCCCACCTTGCTAATACAAATACCATACGCATTAGTGTCCATAGAAAAACTCACAAATTCAAGTTTCACAACTGTCTCTAATAATAACATCCCAAAACAAAAGCACATTGTCTGTGCCTTAGCTGCTGCTATGCCATGCATCCATAGAACTACCCAAGGGTTTCGTCCCATGCATAGAACTACCCAAGGATTTAGTCCCAGCCATAGAACTACCCAAGGGTTTCGTCCCATCCATAGAACTACCCAAGGGTTTCGTCTCATCCATAGAACTACCCAAGGATTTAGTCCCATCCATAGAACTACCCAAGGGTTTCGTCCCATCCATAGAACTACCCAAGGATTAAGTCCCATCCATAGAACTATCCAACACAATATAATGTTTTGAGTTTCATTTTAAGAGATTTTTAAAAACCTCAATGGAACTACACTTCTTAATGTCATTAGTGTTGAGCAGCATATAGTATATTCGAGTTTGCATAATTTCGTGAATATATTAAGGAACACTCGAAATTCATAACATTCAATTTGACTGTATTCTATTGCCTTACATTGCGAGTAGATGTTTGCAATTATTCGTGATACAGCTTCTCTTCTTCATTCTGTGATCTTAGCCAGTACGAGCACTGTGCGTATTGCGCACAAATATGCGTGATGTATGCCAATAAACAATGTTGAAGCATAAGATGACGAATATCCGCCATTGCGAATATTAGAGCGCACATTCACGAAATATTGCAAATTCTTGAATGTCGGATATTTGTCCTATATACGGTATTCGAATTTTGATTTCTTGCTCAACACTAAATATCATTATATTGCTGATTATTATTAATTATCTTAACTTAAATTTTTTAACTGTCTGGCCGGGGTATTCCATGTTTCTATTACATGATCCCCAGTCCTCCTATTTTCTTTATGCACCTAATTGTTCTGGATGTATATGTATATGTGTAAGTGTGGATCAGCCAATTGGCTGAGCTACTTTTTTCCTTCTAACCCCCATCCACCATACCACCACCCTGCCAGGGTGCATACCTGTTAACTTAAATGTGCAAGAATAAGGGAAAAATACAGGAAGTGGTATCCTTGACGTCAATTCCGGTATTTGGAACGTGGCTTGTCCGTGTTCCAAATGCAGGAAGTGACGTCACTGATATTACTTCCGGTATCGGATTCAGTTGTTGGTTGATTTAGGAGGGAGAGGGAATTATTCTTAGAATTGAGTGTAACACCCCCTGGCTGGGAAAGCTACATAAAAAACATGATTTTCCCGGCCAAAACGGCATAGTTGACAGGTATGCTGGGGTATATTAACAACAGAGCCACCATGTTCATATCTATGGCTAGATTTAGGCAAGGCCATTCCTCCATACTCCTCAGGCTTGAACTTCCATTGTCTATCAGTGTGGCAGCAGAAAGGTTTAATATTTACTGGCAAGTTGTTGTTTTTTAATGCTGCCCATCCTAGGCTTAGGTACCTGGTTAATTGTAGATCCCTTGAACAGGATATCCTCTTGTACAAGTGATCACATGTGGTTTTTAGATAAATGACGCTACCATAGATTACTTAGGAATAGTATCAGGTTCAGCACCATGGACAGAGCAGGATAACAGAATATGTTGCTTTCAGTCTCATTTTTACAATAGTAGAGTGTTGTTCCGTGTTAGCCATAGATAAATATAGAGAGTTTGGAGTTCTATCCCGAAAGCTTGCTTCTCTTAGCCAATGAACGATATCACTTGAACTCTAAACTCTCATTTTTACATATTTTTAAAAAACCTTAATGTAACTACAATTAATGTCATTATTTTGATTATTATTATTACGTTAAGTAACCTAAATTCGGACAAAAAGACTTGTCAAAAAATATCTGACCTTGGTTATTTCAACTCTCTATTTCATGACCCCCAGCCCCCCTATTTGCTTTGGGCAAAGAGACCTAATTGTTCTTTTTAAAATTTAGGGTGTGGATCAGCTAATTTGCTGAGCTTCTTGCTTGCTTCTAATCACCATCTACTATACCACCACCATGCCAGGGTATATAAACCACAGAGCCACCTAGTTCATGTCTATGGCTAGATTTAGACAAGGCCAATATCCTCTACACTCTATCCTCTACAGGCTTGTGCTTCCATTGTCTATCAGTCTGGCAGGTTAAAATCTTTACTGGAAAGTTGTTTTTTTGTTATTGCTGCCCTGAAGATCAGCTACTGGAAAGTTACATCCTATTTAGACGTTGGATAGGCGCACTGGTGATACGAGCCATCTACTTAATATATCGCAGAGAACATTTGTGCTGGTACTTTAGTTTTACAGTATAGAAGTACAGATGTTCCTAATTAGAGAAATATGTCAGGAGCACCATGAGCGGTTACATGAGATCAACCACATAGAGAAATGAAACAAGGGGCGAGAGCGTTCGAGAGTTTCTCAGCAGTCGTCCTCCGATGCGAGGAGGGCCAAGTTTTAGAACAGATGGCTAGGAGCCCTTGGAGAGTTGAGGGGCTACATCCTCCAGCATGGTGCAGCTCTTCTTATTATTAAACTAGGGATTTAGGTTTGGGTTTAGGGGTCTGGGTCAGGTTTAGTTTTACTGTTATGGGTTAAGAGTAAATATTAAATCTTAAATAGCTGTTTTGGATTGTTTGTACATTCTGTATTATCTTCGGTTTAGCAGTGTACATATTACACTAGGGCTCTTGGCTCTTTTTCATATGATTTACATGCTTTGTAGCATACGTTTATTACCCTTATAAAGCCCTAACTCCACTATGAAGGCCACAGAGGGACATGAGGTACCATAGTAATAAGTAAAATAACAGCCATCCAAGGGTTCAGCCCCATCCATAATACTGCCCACTGGTTCAGTCTGTTCCAAAGATCTACCCAAAGGTTCAGTCCCATCCATAAAACTACCCAAGGATTTAGTCCCATCCATAAAACTACCCATGTTTTTAATCACATACATAGAACTATACAAGGGTTCACTCCCATCCGTAGAACTACTCAATGGTTCAATCCAGTCCATAGAACAATCCAATGGTTTAGTCCCATCCATAGAACTATGCAAGGGTTCAGTCCCATCCATAGAACTACCCAATGGTTTAGTCCCATCCATAGAACTATGCAAGGGTTCAGTGCCATCCATAGAACTACCCAATGGTAGAGTCCTATCCATAGAACTATGCAAGGGTTCAGTCCCATCCGTAGAACTACTCAATGGTTCAATCCCGTCCATAGAACTACCTAATGGTTTAGTCCCATCCATAGAACTATGCAAGGGTTCAGTCCCATCCATAGAACTACCCAATGGTTCAGTCCCATCCATAGAACTACCCAAGGGTTTAGTACCATCCATAGAATTACCCAAGGGGTCAGTCCCATCCATAGAACTATCCAAGGGTTTATTCAGATCCATAGCATTTATTCCCCCTTACATTACATTGCTTGATCACAGGGATTGGAAGGAATTCCTCCTTCACACTTTGGGGATATTTCTTGGGTTGTGGAAGCAACCAGAGCTTAGGGAATCTGATAATAAGTGGGTAAAGGCAGACAACAATAAAAATGACAGTCTAGACCAAGGTTTGGCAATTTTTTTAATTTGTAGGCCACAATGGGTACTTACATTTAATAGAGAAGTGAATACATAGAGTGTGTTGTCTGAATGTCTGTGTGAATGTCTGCTGTACGCAAGCACAGTATCACAATGACATCATTTTTTGATCCAAAACATTCTAGAAATTGATCTGGGAAAGTTGTATTGTCCAAAAATGTATTGTTCAAGGTGGGGTGTTGATAGTTGATCGGGAAGAAATCGGCCCATGTATGGGGATCTTTAGATGACCTCACAGTTATAAGGCTTAGGGCACAGGAATACCTAGACACAAGTGCACTACACATCAGAGGAGATTTAAGACATTTTCAGATTACTGCCAAATTTCTTTCGGAGTTTAAACCTCAGCTCTGGTATATATTTAATACATTTCATGAAAGTTGTTGTACTATGTCATAATGAGAGTTGTTGTACTATGTCATGATGAGAGTTGTCGTACTATGTCATCATGAGAGTTGTCGTACTATGTCATTATGAGAGTTGTCGTACTATGTCATTATGAGAGTTGTTGTACTATGTCATGATGAGAGTTGTCGTACTATGTCATGATGAGAGTTGTTGTACTATGTCATAATGAAAGTTGTCGTACTATGTCATAATGAGAGTTGTTGTACTATGTCATAATGAGAGTTGTTGTTCTATGTCATAATAAGAGTGCTTGCTGTACAAGCTTGTAACAAGTGTTGACTATCTTATGGTTGAGCCCCAAAGGTGTTGAGCCTAAAGCCTGAGTTTTTGCGTCCTACAACAATGACTGGAATCTGCTTCATGCGTCACCAATAAATGTATGCGCTCAGGACAATGGCTGGAGCTCTGTCCCTTAATAAAGAACAAAATGGAAGGCTGATACATTCACATTCTGCAAATGAGTTTGTGGATATGAAATCCTTCATCCGCCCACACATCTGATCCTCCACGTTATAATACTCCAGCCAGAGTTTCCTGACATACTCTTCAACATAATGAGATGAAATTAAATGAAAGTTCCTCAGCTTTTCTTGGGTGTTGCATGCGCTGTGATTTTTTTTTTTTTTATAACTATTTAAAAAATATAATTTCAATGTATGAGAAAGAGACACGGGTTGTCACTCATAGGCAATAATTCTATGGCTGTTATATACATTCGCAGCTAAAGCTTGAGCTTTGATTTATACTTTGCTGTCATTCTTCATTCCTTTTAGTTACATTTTATCACTTTTCATTTGACTGAGTCTTTTTATTATGACATCCTAATGGCTCTTAGTGCTTTAGACACTTTTCGGCCATTTTGGACACAACCCAGGTAGGTAATGTAGCTATACAATGTGATGAACTATTTTTCCATTGAAATAATAACTAGGAAAAAATGTCATGATTTATGTATTCATCAAGAGGAAAATATAATAAAGGGAGGGATTCAGAAGGTGGGAGATCACTAGAAATAGGACAAAGGACATTTTGACAGCTACCTCACTTAACCCTCTGAGCGTTTCGCCCATGGCACGTTTTTTTTTATAACCGTGCCATGGGCAAATTGCCTGCTCAGCTCAGGGTTCTAAACATAAGCCCGGCGTCACTGGAGACGCCGGACTTATGCTGAAGAAAGGCGACGCCCATCCATTTACATGGAGGTCTATGGCGCCGCCTACCCCCGCCCCCTTCGCGTCACCGGTGACGTGATCGGGGGCGGACCCGGAAGCATCGGCATACATGCCGGTGCTCCCGACCGGCGTCAGAAGACGGCGAGACCTCGGGCGTGGCTCCAGTTAACTGGGGCTGAGTTTCATGAAGCATGAAACTCAGCCCGAGTTAACTCGGGGAGAACGCTCAGAAGGTTAATGAGCTGAACTGATTTACTAAAGGAGTAACAAATGTTTACTTTGCACAGGGATGCCTTGTTGGTCTCTAGTCTACAGTTGTGTTCAAAATTATTCAACCCCCCACTGAAATTGAGTGTTTTGGCCATTTTGACATTGATTTTGATCATTTCAGTTCATCATTCATAGTACTTAGTACAACATCCTTCTCCAGTTATAACAGCTTTTAAACGTGAAGCATAGCGTGACACAAGTGTCTTGCAGCGATCTACGGGTATCTTAGCCCATTCTTCATGGACAAAAGCCTCCAGTTCAGTCACATTCTTTGGCTTGCACGCTGCAACTGCTTTCTTCAAGTCCCACCAGAGGTTCTGAATCGGATTTAAGTCTGGTGACTGTGATGGCCGCTCCAAAATGTTCCAGCCTTTAATCTGCAACCATGCTCTAGTGGACTTGGAGGTATGCTTGTGATCATTGTCCTGTTGAAAGGTCCAACATCTGCCAAGCCTCAGGTTTGTGACAGACTCACATTTCCTTCCAATATCTCCTGGTACTGAAGAGAATTCATGGTACCTTGCACACGCTGAAGCTTCCCTGTACCGGCAGAAGCAAAACAGCCCCAAAGCATGATTGACCCCCCACCATGCTTCTGCCCTCCTCCAAGCAGAGGGTATAAATATACCTGCCTAGGCCCTCCTTAGTCAGAGTTGGGTTAGCTCCTGAACCATCTACAGCCAGTGTGTCGCAACATGATTTGGAGCAGATCTCCTACCTTTTCCTGGGTTCTCCCGCTGGCCGTCCCATAGCAGTGCCCGGGACCAAAGACCCCCATCCATGGTGATCGAAAGGGTCGTCCCCTGGACCAGGACCGCCTTCCCTCGAACGCGCTCGAGCGGATGGATGCGTCTATCGGTAGGTTCTGAGTTAGGCATATGCAGGATTCCTCCCTACTCCACCTCACCGCCCGCTTTTCCTATTGCCCTGACCACTGGGACTGTACCTGACCCCCC
>CM070035.1:11617957-11635177 GCA_036250615.1 Ptychadena robeensis | reverse complement strand
CTGGGTCCTCCCTGATAGAATACATAGTGATTGGAAGGTATATATCACTTCCATGTAGTGTGGGGTCCTCCCTGATAAAATACATAGTGATTGGAAGGTATATATCACTGCTTTGTAGTGCCAGGTCCTCCCTGATAGAATACATAGTGATTGGAAGGTATATATTACTGCTATGTAGTGCCGGGTCCTCCCTGATAGAATACATAGTGATTGGAAGGATTAGAAAGGTCCTCATATTACATGGTTTTGGTAGAAGAAAAGTTGATTGTACAGAAATTGTATGGTAAGTCTGTAAGGTGTATGGGAGGCTTAAAGCTGTCCGCGGTTACAAAGCTCCTTTTGTTACAGAGATTAGTTAGTGTGCTCCTAAATAGATAGTTTATTGACATTCCGCGTGCTAATCCTCCCCATAAATTAATTGGCTCTGGAGTTTCAAAAGAGAGAGTCAGCCAAAACTCTAGAGTTGTCTCTCGGAGTTGACTCCTGTAGAAGAACTTTGTTTTTGCTCTCAGGGTATGTCTGAAACTTTTTTTTTTTTAATCTTGACTGTCTTTGGTGTTATTACTTCTGTTTTATTAGTTAGAGACATGATAAACAGTTTAATAACTGCGGCGAGCTAGCTGGGAACACGCCGTTATTAGATCAGTCGGTGTGGTGATCCGTTAATGTCAGAGGACAGCTCTCCTCCACGGCAAATGCTGCCGTTAGGCCAGGGAAGATTAGGCTTTGTGAAGTGTGTATCAAGAGGATTTCTAAAGGAATTATTAGTTGTTTTTTTTGTGGGCCAGGGAAAAATCGAGGTGATAGAGTATACATCACAACTCTTTTTTTTTATTTTCATGGGGTGATTAAGAAATATTTCTCTCTGATCTAATAAGGGAAGCGGCAGTCTTAAAGGAGAACACCAGGAAAGTTGTTAAAGTACACGCAGTTGTGTTTAGAATAGTAATCTATTGCCTCTTAATTAACAACAATGGTGTCAGCCTACTGCAGTGATGGCGAACCTATGGCGCGCGTGGCAGAGGTGGCACTCTGAGCCCTTTCTGTTGCCACACGAGCTGTCAGCCAGCACAGAGGAAAGAACTGCAGCCTATATCCCTTTGTTCTCTTCTCTTCTGATTGCACACAGCACCCTATATCCTCTCCTATTCTATCTTAAGAAAGTAGAGTGTGTGTTTACATGTTTTGGGTGTGTATATGAATTGTGTTTAGGTTATCTGGTGCAGGTCTCTGGTGCAGAGATCCACACGTCTACCAAAAATACGTCCCACTACTTGAGTAACCTCTCTGGATATTGATCTCAGGACTTATTCTCCTGAAATACTGGACACTTGAAGCAGCTGTACCTGCCTAAACTATTACTACATGGTCATGCGTGACGATTATCGCTTGCACCGGGGTTAACGGGAAGGGGGTCCCCCGTTCCCCGGAAGAGACCGCACCCAAGCGCAAACGGCGGGTCGGACTTTTAAAGAAGTCTGCCTGTTCGCGGACACATTCAAATTCCCCGCCTCTAGGCGGTAAACTTGAATCCCTGGAACGCATCCTGGAACACATAGTTCTTGGTTACGGGAGCCAGATGTGACGTCACTGACGTCACTTCTTGTTCCGAGCTGGTATTTTCACTACAAGACCGGCTTCATGCCCGGTCTTGTAGTGAAAAGATTCTTCCTCCGGCACGATCTCGCAGGTTCGGATCCTGCCGGAGGAAGAATATAGATCTTCTTCTCGCCGGCGAACGGGGCGGGTCGAACACCCGTACTGTCCGCCGGCAAGAGGATGGGCGAACATGCTTGCTCACGGCCGAACAGTCCGCCTTGCGGACAGTTCGGCCATCACTACCTGGAATACAAGGCTTGATATTTGAGCCGACAGACAGATCTCGGCAGTAGCATGATGACGTCATCACGCTACTGCCCGGCTTCCCCGATATCAGGAGCCAGCTGTCAGTCCGTCCAATACTTTGAATGGGGAACCGCGGTGTCCCCGCGGAACAAGGTTTACCAACATGTTGGTAACCTGTTCGGCCAAGCGAGATCTATTGATCCCGCTCGGAAAACGGCATACATGGGTAGATTTTTTCTCACATTTCTGCACAGCTCAGTGCCGTGAGCGCACAGGCCGCTCGGCTGTGCAGAAATCTAGGAAAAATTGACCCATGTATTCCTACCTTTAGATATGTGGTGCCCAATTCTTGTTACACCCTGAACCTTTCATGTTAACATTTAATCTTTAACTCATACAAACACTCCATCCATCTGCTCTTGATCTGACCCCTATATCAAATTTAAGAACTTGTTATGGTCCACAAGTTACTTCCAACCCTGGCCTAGGATACCAGTCTGCAACCCTAGCAAAAGAACTTTCAAGGGGGAGGGACAAGGGCAATAATCTGTAGTAGAGATCTTGGCTGCTCTCTCTTCCTTCCAGTACGTGGAGAGGAAAGAGGAAGGAAAACAAGGAGTTACATACCTCTGCAACCATGACCTTCAGTCTCCTCTTACTCTTGGAAGGAGGCTGAAGAGCCGCATACAGTTTTAAAGTCACTAGTTGTCATCCCCTGGTCTTATATCCATTCAACAATCACTCCATCCATCTTCTCTTGATCTGGTCCATAGATCAAATTTAAGAACCTGTTATGGTCTGCAAGTCAAAGTTTTTCCAACCCTGGCCTAGAAAACAAAAAAGAGCTTTCAAGGGGGAGGGACAAGGGCAAAAATCCACAGTGGAGATCTTGGCTGCTCTCTCTTCCTTCCAGTACGTGGAGAAGGAAGAGGAAGGAAAAAAAGGAGTCGCATACCTCTGCAGCCATGACCTTCGTCCTCCTCTTACTCTTGAAAGGAGGCTAAGGCTCACTAGTTGTCCTCCCCTGGTCTTGGTTAAACCCTTAAAGAAGCTATTTAACCTACACATATGTTTTACGGATGTGAGAGGATACCCAAACCAGCACAGTGAGTACAAAGAAACTCCATGAAAA
The DNA here is from genome assembly GCA_036250615.1 of Ptychadena robeensis. Lineage (NCBI taxonomy): Eukaryota > Metazoa > Chordata > Amphibia > Anura > Ptychadenidae > Ptychadena > Ptychadena robeensis. The sequence goes on along the minus strand of CM070035.1, from coordinate 11,632,200 downwards.
TAAATTTCCTGCCACGGTTGGAACCTGGGACCCTGGTGCTTTTATTTTTGGTGAATACCATTTTAAAGAACGAAGAGAAGCCAAGATTGCTTCCCGTTTGACTTGTTTATGGACTTCTTACATGCAATTATTATTATTTTACATGCAACAAATACTCCATCCATCAGCTCTTTATCTGGTCCCTATATCAAATTTAAGAACCTATTATGGTCCACAAGTCAAAGTTTTTTCAATCCTGGCCTAGGATACCAGTCTGCAACCTTTTTTAGCAAAAGAACTTTCGAGGGGGAGGGACAAGGGCAAGAATCCACAGTGGAGATCTTGGCTGCTCTCTCTTCCTTCCAGTATGTGGAGAGGGAAGAGGAAGGAGTCGCATACCTCTCCAGCCATGACCTTCGGTCTCCTTGGAAGGAGGCCAAAGCTCTAAAGTCACTAGTTGTCATCCACTGGTCTTGGTTAAACCTTAAAAGAAGCTATTTTACCTACACATATGTTTTCCGGATGTGAGAGGACACCCAAACAAGCACAGGGAGTACAAAGAAACTCCATGAAAATAAGTTTTCTGCCGCGGTTGGAACCTACTTTTATTCTTGGTGATTACCATTTTAAAGAACAAAGAGAAACCAAGATTGCTTCCCGTTTGACTTGTTTATGGACTTCTTACCTTTTTCATATTTATTTCCACGCAAGTCTGTTGTAATCGGATCTGCACTAGCCCTCCAGTGACTCATTATAGGCGCATGTATTCACTGATCTGATATGGACCTATTCCCATTGATCTACTCCACATCTGGGCTGTGGTGATTCTTCTGCTTCTTATCTCTCCATTCATTGACTTCCATGGCAGGTAGTGTCTGATCCTCGTGTGATATAGAGATGCTGGGAGCATTTCAGGCGGCGTCTTATCTGCACTTTCATAAAGCTGTGACAATCGCATCTTCTTTGCGGCATTGTTATTACAGCTGAAAACATTGTAGTGAGTTTGTTTTATTTCCTTGACATTTTTTTTTTTTTAGTAATCCTCCCCCGCTGTGCGAGGAGAACGGATAATCCGCTAGTGGTGATCTCTATGTCCTCTGTGCCAAGGCAATACCAAGATTCCTCGGTTCACACGTGATAATGTCTGCTGTCATGTTTACAATATAAAGCTTCCTGTTAGCCGTGATTCATAATAATGTTGTGTGGACCTCCCGCGGTTACAAAGGAGCTAGAGCGCTCTGCCGGCAGTTTTATCTTTATTTTATTCTTAATTTTACAAGGTAATCAGATTCCTATTTTATATGAATATAATATACGGTATATTGTTTACATGATGCTCTGTTTTATAAGCACCCCCTGCTGTCTTTATGCTTTCTGCCCTACTGAGCTCATCCCTTCCCCATCTCCCTCTATTATTTTTACTTACCTTGTAAGGCTATGTTCCCACTTTTTGGCGGAATCATTCGCCAATCGCCTACACTTGTTTTAATGGGCCTGTCCCCATTGATAGGATCGAGCACGGTTGCGATTGGGGCCGCGATCAAATCGTGGCTTCCTGCGTTCTGAACGATGGCAGCCGTGATTATTTTTCTCTGATCGCGCCCATAGACATGAATGGAGCCAATTTGCGATCGGGCGTGGGGGAGATCAAAAACCGCCTCTCTATTAAGGCGATTTTTTCTTATAATGGTGTTTTTGTTTTGTTTTTTAAATCGATGGTGAAAAACACCTGGTCAATCGGCGATTCTGCAGGCAATTAATCACCTAAGTGGGAATATAGCCTCAGGCTGGACATACCTATCTACTTCCCCTTGCCAGGTCCAGGTGACCACTTTGAATTTGTGAGTTGATTGCAAAGACCCTGAGCATATCATCACCAAACCTGCTGGAGATGTAGAGAAGGGCCCAGGGTATACTACATAAAAGAGTATTGCTCTAACACAAATCATTTTGCATAAATGAAGTTCAAATTGAAGTAGAAAGTTTGAATTTAAACTTAATTTTGACAAAAACCTGTCCTAGAGCAAACTTTTTTTTTTATATGTTCCCACAACCCTTCTCTATATCTCCAGCGATCAAATCACAAAGTCATCTAGTCAAAAAATGTGTCCACCTCTACCATCTACTCAATGTCTACTCTTGACTAGTGATGGCCAAACTGTCCACCTTGTGGACAGTACGGCTGCGAACATGGATATGGTACGGGTGTTCAACCTGCCCCATTTACCAATTAAAAGAAGCTTATAATTCTTCCACTGGCCTGATCAGGAGCAGCAGGATCCCGCCGGAGGAAGAATCTTTTCACTAGAGACCGGGTAGAGAACCCGGTCTTCTAGTGAAAAATCAGCTCTGGAAACTGGAAGGGATGTCAGTGACGTCACATCTGGTAATCTGAACAAGGAACTATGTGTTCCAGGTACCAGATGTGACATCACTTCCGTTTTTTTCGATTCAAATTCCCTGCGAACAGTCGGGGAATTTGATTCTCCCAGCGACAAAAGTCCGATCCACCTGTTCGCGAACGGACCTGCCCGATGTCCGGCCATCACTACTCTTGACCACTGACCCGAAAACAGCTTGAAAGTTTTTTGGTAGTGAATAATGTTTTGGTTGAAGCTTGGAAAGGTTAGTCACCCTCTTTCTTTGTCCTCATGACTAAAGACCGAAAGAGAAACTAGCCATCACCAGGACAAAAATGATGGTGAAATCTCCAAACAGATGCTCTCCGTTCTTTGAAGAGAAATCCTCTTACTTTTTTTTAGCTAAAGGTAAGTGTACCAAAAGGGACCAAAAGAACAAAAATGTAAATGAGAAAAAAATGCATGACCCAGGTAGTACTGAGCCATTTCGTCTCTTGGACTTAAACACACCTCATTCATACAAATAACTGCAGAGACCATGATATACTCTTTGGAAAAGTTTTATATATAATTTGAAGTGCAAATGTATATATAAACATGGCCACAGCCTATATACAATCTCAATACAGTTAAAGGGGGGTCGCCCGACAGTGCCACCAACTTCTTCTGAGTTCCTTCCACCAGCCGTACCAACCGTACCAGCCACCAGCCCTTCAATACCAGCTCGGTGGATACCTTATAGAATGACTTTAAATACGTAACATACTAGGGCTTTTCACCAGTGTGTGACTGCCCTTCTTATACGGACATGTCACAAGAAGCCTTCAGAAGTCCAATATCCTCCTGCGGCACTTTCGAGCTTCCGCCATGCTGTGAAAAAATAAACAAAACAGGTTACAGAACACATAATACCCCAAACACCCAGTCCAACCAATCAGGGAGGGAGGGTGGGGGAAAATCCTGATCTGCCCCCTGCTGTCCCTTATCTAACTTCCTGAGCCCGCCCACCTAGAACACTTCCCCATTCCCTACATCCCCATCTCCGTTCCAAAACCAGTCCCCCTGGTCAAGTTGCCCTCCCACCTATACTTGCAGCTCGGTTCTGGGCATACATTTTCTAAAAAACCATAGGCATGAACAGTTATCATTCATTCGAAAGTCTTTGTAAACATTTTCTAAATGGTTGGTTGAGAGCAACCAACAGGCAGTACCCAACTGGCCATGTGAACTTATCCTTATCCTCATTTTGGATAGAAACCTCAATGAATTGTTCACAATTAAACCAATATTGGGGCAGATTGATTCATATTGGAAACAGAACTTACATGCAGGCTGAAAAATGGGCATAGGAGACCTGACGGCTGAAACAAGGAGCAATAAATATGTTACCGTATATACTCGAGTATAAGCCGACCCAAATATAAGCGTATTGATTGGGGTATAAGCCGAGGGTGGGAAATGCAGTCAGATAGTGGAGTTTTCTAAATTACAAAATATAGAGAAAGCACCATTGCCCCTAGAAATTAATCAAACAGGATTAATCTTAGAGCCACATCATCAATAAATTTAAGAGAACACAGCATTATTAAGAATACAGGATGGGTTGTGCAAGGCAATTCTTATTTTTTAGGCTATGGAGTGTTGTATCTGTACTAGTAACTGGCCACTAGGTGGCAGTGTGGAGTTTGCTCCATCAGCTGATTGTCGGGGAAGCTGACAGGAACTCAGAGAGATCACAGAAGATCTACCGAAGAGGGAAGCTGCCTGTCTGAAGCATTCAGCATGGCAATTCAGGTGAGGTGAGTGGACCCCCCTCAGCTAACTAGAGAATAAACCGAGGGGAGCACTTTCTGCCCATTTTTTTGGCTGAAAAACTCGGCTTATACTCAAGTATATACGGTAATATTCCCTCTCTCTTTTGGTTTATAGTCAACCATTTATGTATGTATTAATATGGAGTTTGGAGACCTTCTCACTTTTCTCTAAAGGTCCCCATACACCTTTAGATTTTTCTGTCAGATTTCCTTCAGATCTCCTTTTGTTTTACCAAAACCATGTAATATGAGGGACTTTCTAAACAATCAAGTCTACCTGTGTTCAATTGCAGAGGACCCTATACTACATAGTTGTTGGTAGATCTAAAGGATATCTGACAGAGAGATCTAAAGGTGTATGGCCAGCTTAACTTTTCTATTTGAATATTTGTTCCGCTACTATGATTTTTTGTCATTTCAAAAGACAAGAGAAAATTTTGGTGAACTAGAAAGTGCCACACTTAAATCCTGTTGCCTGTGCATTTGCCTGATCCATTGCCTAATCCTTTTTCTGTAAGCATTTTCGCAGCGAGTTTACTTGAAATTATCATTACATCAGCTCTTATCTGGGGTCTTGACTGCTCGTTACTGACCACTTTGGCCATGCGCCTCTCGCTCCAGCAAATTAGTGCAATCAGTATAATTTTATCCAAGACGAGTGCTTTCACCTCAACCTGTGTCTTTAATCACACACATCTGAAATTCTGATCCCCGAAGCTCTTGAAATGCTTTTTTGTATTTTCGGCAGTCAATTTCCTAAATGAAGCGAGCTGAGCCTTATCTCCAATTGATGTACACAAATTGATGTCTAAATAGTTTATTGACCAAGATTGCATTCCGTCATAGCCATTGCCTTGATGAGATTCATTGTCATTCCATTGATGGACCGAGCCGTGATTGAAAAAATGCCATCCTGCAATTTCCATTCGTGTCCCATGCAATTATAATATAATTTTTGATGCTGTTGAAAATATCTTCTGGTTTACAAGTGTATTGCATATGAAGTGTTCAAAGTGCTTGAATAAAACTGCAAAATGGCACAGTAATAGGGAAATAGATTTCTGAAATATGGTGGAAGGCTCGTTCTTTAAAACCCATTACCATTTACGGTAACATATAGGTTTAGCGTTATTTTAAATGGCGCAGGTAATTTAAAGGTTTTAATTCGTGTCAGTTGAGGGACCCATAGACAATAACGTCAGACGTGATAATACTCTTCAATACATGCAGTGGTGGTTTTAGATAGGGGCAATATGGGCAGTTGTCCAGGGCGGCATAATGCTGGGTAGCGGCATCTGGACATCGATTTTCGAATGACTAGATGCGTCCCCCCCCAGTGCGCCCGGCTATCAAGTGCGTGGCTGCCCATGGAGAGAGACAAACTCAAATCTCACTTCCCATCAAACTATATATCATCTGGCCCTGTGGTGTGAAGAAAGAACATCACAAGGTCCAAATTCACAGACCACCAAACTGCAAAATGTCCGATATATTATTTTATATATAGTCCACTAGTGATGAACGGCATAGGCAATATTCGAATTCGCAATATTTCGCAAATAATTCTACTAATATTCAATATTGGCAGTTGCTAGCGCATGGATATATATGTGTATATATATATATATATATATCAATATATATATATATATATATATCAATATAATATATGTAATATTGAATTATGTTCGCCTCGCAATTACCTTCAAAATGAATGGTCACATGTGCTATTTATTTTTGCATTGCGAATATATATTCACAATCCATGGCCATAAGCATCCCAATGCAGAATATTGTGAATATTCGAAATCGAGTATCTTCCAACATATTTGCGAAATTTGTGAATTCTCCGAATATATTCGCAATTTGAATATTCAAGCTCACCACTATAGTCCACCCGCTCTGACCCGTCTCCGGCTCTCCCCGTGAATCTCGCGGCTGCCTGGAACCTTTTGCCTTCGTCCAGCGCATTTTATTACCGCGGATGTCAAATTCTGTTTTGTAAGATTTTCTTCCTTCAGTGTGATTCTGATGTGATTAGCTCTGGTCTGTGTTTAATGTTAACTATCCAGAGGCACGTGGGCTCCAGTAAACGCGCGTTGTATTAAATTTATCATGTATTACTAACCGAGTCTCTTGAATCCTGCCCAGTTCATCTCACTCAGAGCGTGTTACTTTCCATTTTATATTAAGTCCTAATAGTGCCAAAGTAATAGTTTGGCGATGCATTTATTTTCATTTAAAAAATCGGTTTTATTTTCTTTTCACGTAAGAAACGTTAACTTGTTCATTCAGCACTTAAATGGGTTATAAAATACGGAATGGTGTTTTGCCGGAAATATTTAAATGTCCGGTAAGGCTGCATTAAGGGTTAACGTGATAACTGAACTCCAGGCGAATATAAAAATACTATCTAACGCAGTGAAAGAGCACACCCGGACCCAATCAGGCCTGGGCATACTTGAGGAATTATAGCGAGCAAAGGGATGACCTTTCTAGTCTCTTGCTGCTCCTTCGTGGTTACAGCCTGGGGAATCAGTGGATGACCTAGATATAGTGTGTAACAGCTGTCAGAATAAAAGTTAGGACAGCAAGTAACAAGTCCTGTCTAAAAATGTCATTATTGGCTGGACAGCATTCCAAATTCTATAGAAGGTTCAGCATTTTGTTTTATATAAATATATATATTTTGTGGGGAATCAGCTCAAACGGTGCTCCCGCAGCATCAATCCACAACACGTTTTTATCCTCTTAAGGGCTCCTGCCCATGTTTATTTGATCACACAGTCCAAATAAAGGGTTACCATTGCAGGGGTTAATAGACATCCAAATAAACAAAAGTTATTTGAAAATGCCAAGTCTCCTGGCTTGGCACCGATCAAACACAGTTCCTTCCTTTAGGAACCCTTAATGGCCTGCCTCCTAGCAGCCATCAGCATGGGCCACACACTCCCTGTGTTTGCTGCACCTAGCAGCACTGCCTCCAACCTCATCTGGGAGCCCTAACTAAGTGGTCCCATCTCCTTTTGTGGAGACACGCCTGGCCATCTTGTTAGGGTCTAGCAGGTGTATCTAGGTGGATACACACCAGCAGACCCCTTCACTGCCGCACATGGACCACTTCCACATGGTCACAATATATATATATATATATATATATATATATATATCCAGGGGTGCATATAACTCTAAAGTGAGCTCCTTAGATGAGAACCAGGAGATGGTGTTTGGTACGCACCCCATGTAAGGTGGTCTTCATCACTGGCTTTTGGTCTAATGTAACTCTCACATAGTTCCAATTGCCGGATGTGATGTCACTAATGTCACTTCCAGTTTTCAGAGCCGGCTTTTCACAAGAAGACCAGGTTCTCTACCCGGTCTCTGGTGAAAAGATTCTTCCACCTCATGGTGGAAGAATAGTAAGCTCCTTCTCCCCGCCGAACATCCGTACTGCTCGCTGGCTAGAAGGAGTGCAGACATGTCAGGCCTTGCGGACAGTTCGGCCATCACTAATTCTGGACCTGTATAGTTTGAATGAAGAGGGCTTAATGTATGTTCCTATATAGAAAAGGGGGCCTGCAAGGAAAGTTTGGGAACCACTGCTATATAGAAAAGGGGGCCGGCAAGGAAAGTTTGGGAACCACTGCTATATAGAAAAGGGGGGCCTGCAAGGGAAGTTTGGGAACCACTGCTATATAGAAAAGGGGGGCATGCAAGTAAAGTTTGGGAACCACTGCGTTGTTGTATCGGGTTAGAGATGAATGAGTTAACACCCTAAGGGAAGAGTAATTCAGGAGTTGAGGAGTGAGTGGTACAGACATTGATTTAATAGCCAGGATTTTATAAGAGATAGGTAGATCTCGTCACTGTTATTAGGTCTCACAATGAGCCGGTGTAGCAGCTCATGAGGAGCGGGCGGCGGAGGAATATAATTATATTTCCTTACTAATCTAATAAGGAGAGATAGCAGGAACAAGCTTGGTTAATTTCCCAGCTTGCAGCGGGAGCCGTGTTACAGAGCTCTTGCTGGGAAGAAAGGCGAGGTAAGGTATGGAGGGGAGGAATTAGAATTGTAATCTTGCTTTGCTAGCCAGCTAGAGATATCTCTCTCCTGCAGATTGGAGGGAGGTAATTCAGTATCTGAGAGAGGAATGGCAGGGGGGAACTGTCTCTGACTGGTGCTTCTCTCGCAGAAATTCTTCAAGGAAGCCGTATACGCCAGATTGAACCGTATTAGATTGTGTTTTTATCAGCCAAGTATGGGAAGGAGAGCGCCCTTGGAAGACTACTTTGCTGGGAAACTCTACTTTATGTCCTATTTTTCATCATGAGACTTCTGTTCTTTTTTTGTTTTCTATATATCTGATTTGTGGCCTAGCAATGTTATATTGCGGTGGTCTTTAGGCCTGTGTAAGCTCCAATGCAGAGCTTACACAATCATGTGTTTGTTTCTGGCTGCTCATGATGCAATGGGTATTTGCCCATTCTTAAAAAAATAAATTTAGATACACAGATCCTATATATCTCCCTGAAGAAGCCCAAGGGGCGAAACGCGTCGGAGATTGGAGAGCCATTTGAGCCCTACACAACCCTGATATCTAGTATTTGATGATCTTGTTATATTGTTGCACTTAGGTTTTAAACATTGTGAAATAATTTCCAGGAAGGCCACCCAGTTGCAGGCCTCTCTAATGCTGAAATTATTTACTTACTTATATCTGATGTATTGATTTCTATATGAGATGGAATTTTATATATACACGTATCAAATTGTTTATTAGTCTCATGTCACTAACTACAAGGACTGTATGTTGACCCCGTGTGCCCAGAATGCCATTTGTTTAGAATCTTTTCAGGTATTTATTACCTATGGTCAGGGTTTATCCATTTGCAAATAAAACAACCACTTACTGTGTATACACCATTCCTTGTCTTCAAGAAGCCATTGTAAATGTAAATGTCATTAAAGCGGTTCTATACTCAAAATAAAAAAAACACATACATTACATTGACATAATACTCACCTGTCAGCAGTATACATCTGTGAAAACTGCTACAGAATAAAAAACGTACTGACATTCCTCACTTACTCATTCCCGAGCAAATCATATTTATTAATGGCAGAGAGAAGCAATGTCGCCCACACTTCATGCTGACTATGGGGCTGTAATTCTATAAAACGGCCACTAGATGGAGCTATGATTACATCACGTTAGATTATCCAGATGTGCATTCCAATTCACACGAGACTACAGACTTTTTCCCAGCTGTCTCTGTCCCCTGATTATTTTACAAGCTTGCCGTGGCGGGTATGTCACACAGTGTGAGGGAAGAGCATGAGAATCGCCCCTCCTGCTGTAAGGAACATTTTTTTTTTACATTTCGAGCAGTGATTGCCTAATTATCAGCAGTGCTGCTGCTAATAGTGTAAAGTGCCTTGTGAGTTGGTAGGTCCACTTTAAGATATGTTTAATCCCATTTATGTGTCTCCTGTGAAGCTACTGTCTTCTCCTCTTTCTCTGTATCTTCTAGGGTTGGGCGATATGACCAAAATGTCATATCCCGCCATCACGATATAGCTTTTTTTTTTATTATTAAATTAATGAAAAGTTTATATAAACTTGCAATGTGGAAATGCAGTTTAAAAGGATACAGTAAACTTTTATATGTTTTCTGTATGATTAAAAGTCAAAAAGACAATAAAACAAAAATAGGCGAATACCTTGAATTTCCAGGTAAATTTAAGTGCAAAACAGAAAGTGGGTACAGCTTCAACTGCGGCAGCCATGGCACACAGAATGAGTCAACTGTGGTTCACAAAAGAGCACATTGTCATAATAAAAGAAATATAACACATTACCTGGCTTGCATGCTTCTGAAAAAGAGAGGGATTAATCCCTCCTGGTCGTCCGACTAATTTTTGGGACTATTAGACGCATCTGACCATAAGACACACCCAGTTGTTAGAGCAGGAAACCCAGAAAAAAAATTCATGTGTTTAAATGAATAAGGGGAAAAATCTCATGCAGTACCCAATTTCAGCCACAAAAATGGTGTCACTAGAGAGCAGACTTCAGGCATCTCCTCTTCTTCATACACGGAAAAGGGATGGGGCCCCACGGGGAAATCTGCACTCAGGTCTTTCTCCTCTGTGGCTGTGTGTGTGAAAAAACTGTGTGTGGGGAAAGCTGGCACTCTGCATTGGTTATATCAGCGGAGCTCTGAAAATATAACCAATACAGTTCAGATGGGAGATTCGGCTGTGTGCAAATGGACACGAGTGGTCACACATTCGGACCATAAGATGCAGCCACTCGATTTTGGGGGTGAAAAAGTCCGAAAAATACAGTAATAAGTAAAAATAACGTTCTGAAGCCCAAGCTGAGCTCAAAGTAGTTTAAAAAAAATGCTTAGACGGCAGTGACATCTTGTGGCCATTCTGTGTATTACATTAACCTTCTGAGCATCTAGCCCGAGTTAACTCGGGCTGAGTTTCATGCATCATGAAACTCAGCCCCAGTTAACTAGAGCCGCGCTCTAGGTATAGCTGTCTGCTTACGGCGGTCGGGAGCACCGGCATGTATGCCGATGCTTCCGGGTCCGCCCCCGATCGCGTCACCAGTGTGACCGTCAAACTGGAGGGGCGTCGCTTTTCATCAGCATAAGTCCGGTGTCTCCAGGGCTTATGTTAATGACCTCCAGCTGAGCTGGCAATCACGGCGGAGCATATTGTGCTCCGCTGCGATTGCCCGTGGCACGGTTATGAAAAAACCGCGCCACGTGGCAAACGCTCAGAGGGTTAAACAAATTAATTAGTCAAAATAACAGCTACCCCAAAATAAGCCCTAGCACATTTTTTGCACCTAAAATTAAAGCGGTTTTAAACTCAAATTAAAAAAACAGACACAATACTCACCTGTCAGCAGTTCAGATGCTAGGAAACTGCTACACAAAAAACCCCCACACTATACTCACCCCACTTGCAGTTCTCATGCCTGCATCTTGGCTCCTGGAGACCTGCAGACTTCCGCCCTCACTGCCCCCCCTCCTCCCCACTTCACTCCACCTCCCCTCCAGTGTCTTCTCATTCGGAGCTGCAGAGACTCGTAGGGGGGGGGGGTGAAGAGGGGGATCAGCTGCTGATGCTGACGATTTCCTGCCTGGGAGAGATGTCCCAGACACCACTTCGGCTGCCTAGGCGCTACGTAATGCAGTGGGAGGGGAGAACTCGTAACCGGCTCATCTCCAGCTGTCAGAATAAGATCTGTTTTTCACAATTAAGGATCTGAGCAATATCGGCTGAGCTGCAGCTCATAATGCTGAATGACCTCCCAGGTGGTAGGTCCGCTTTAATATAAGACAGTGTCTTAATTTCGAGTAAACTAAGATGTACTGTTTAGCCAATCGGAGATCTGCATTCACATACGACTGGTACCGTCAGTGACCTACCAGCGGGTGGCGCTCAAATGCCTGATGGTGTCTCGGCGACACTCACGGACATGTTCTGGTACTCGTTTAATGATGTGTGCTTGTGCCTGAGCAGTCCTGCACGGGCGGCGGCGGCCACTTTCTAGCGCTTAATTTCCTTCCGCCAGCAGCACGCCGGATTTAAAGGTCGGCTTGACATGCAGATGCAGTTTTCTTTTAAAAACACTTAAACGGCATGACAAGTTTCGCCCCGAGGCTGTTTAAATGTGTCGAAGGAAAAGCGATTGGGTTTGCAAGCGTATGGTGTGAATTTCAAATCCAGGACACGCTGTTCCTTTTCTTTTTTTTCGCCTCAGATGAATATTCAGCACCTACTTAGTTAACCCCTTGAGCGTTCACACACCAATCAGCTTTCATTAGCACGCGGTATGAGTGGCCGCTCTAATGTAACATTTATGGCACGTGTTCGTTCATTGGAAGTAGGTGATAATTATAGGCAAGAAAGCCCAACTCCATTCAAAACTTAAAAAAAAATTGGGGATAGCGCAAGGAGCCTGTGAGGGTCTCCGAGGGATCACCAATCTACAGGTCAGATACCCCAATCTCCGCTGCGGTCTTCACCTATAGACAAGTAGAAATGGTCGAATTTTTTTTCAAAAATTCGACCATTTCGACGGTTTCGACTTAATTGCAAAGCCCCTGAGCATGGTATCATCATCAAGCTTGCTGGAGATGTAGAGAAGGGTTGGGGGTATAACACAAAAAAGAAAGTATGGCTCTAACACAAATAGTTTTTTCACAAATTAAGTTCAAAGTCAAGTAGAAATTTAGAAAATCAGAATTTCGACTTTAACGTTCAACTTAATTTATGCAAAAACGACATATGCTAGAGCAAAGCTTTTTCTTTTCAAATGTTCCTTCAACCCTTCTCTACATCTCCAGCAATTTTGGTGATAATACCATGTTCAGGGGCTTTGCAATTAACTCACAAAGATAGCAAGTCAAAAAATTCGACCATCTCTATAGACAAGTCCCCGCTTGAGCAGGAGGCAGGATATGCCTACCTGACTTTGGTTGACCCCAGGACTTGACGCACAAGGTATCCAACCTGAGAGCTGAAGACTGGTGAAACCCTCAAAGAACCCCCTACCATAAGATCATATCCTACCCGAGGTATATGGATTCCCTATGTGGCCCACTGTCGTGTGGCATTTGAGTATTAAAGCTGACCTACCACACCTCAGGGCACCTTCCAATATTGTCAGCAGCACTGCCCATAATTACCGGACTATAAGATGCACCGGACCATAAGACGCACCCAGTTTTTAAAGCAGGAAAACCAGGAAAAAATATTTGATATATAAAAGTGTTCACATCAATTGGGTTAATGTAATTGATAAAAATTGATGTAATGCTGTAATATTACAAATTTTTCAATAAAGCTTGTTTGGAAAAAATTAAAAATAAAAATGTAGTAATATCAGATTCAGTGAGTAGATGTCACTAGCAGCAGTACACACAGCACATCATGTTATTCTCCTCACTGATCGAAAAAAGGGGGTTTGCGGGGGGGGGGGAACAGCTGCAAAACTCCTCTCCCTCTCTGGCTGTGTCTGTGGAAGCTGCAGAGTGATTGCAGTTTCCACAGATGGAGAAAGGAATAGAAGGCAGTTCATCTATCTCTCTCCATATTGCTTATACCAGCAGAGCTCTGAGCTCTGCTGGCTTAAGCAATTATACAGTACAGATGTGAGATTCGGCCGTGGGCGGATCTCTAATCTGACAGCTCCTCTAGCTCCTTGCCAGGAGAGCTGGCGGGGAGCCAAGGCGTGACCACCCGCTACAGAGGTCTCACATGCGGACTATAAGACGCAGGCGATTTTGGGGGAGAAAAATTGCGTCTTATAGTCCGAAAAATACGGTAGGACAATCAGTGCTCAAAAAAAAATGGTACAGACAGCAGGAGGGGAGATTTTTCTAGAATCGGCCCTCCTACTGTATGATGTCCGGCCGCAGCCTATTTGAAAATAGTGCCTGCAAGAGGCTCATGGGTTGAAATGTAACTGGTATTTTGATGGCAGCAGCACATCTGCAGGATGTAATGTTATGTAGTCAAAGCTCTATCTAGTGGACGTTTTATAAAATTACAGCTCCATCGTAAAAAAATGAAATATTCCTGAAGAATGGGGAACCAGCTTTTTTTGCCAGTACTAAACATGCTGATCAGGGAATGAGGAGTGAGGATAGAAAGAACGTTTTTCTTTATTCTGTAGCAGTGTTTACAGATGTAGACTGCTGAAAGATAAATATTATGTTAATGTTATGTCGTTGTGGTTTTTTATTTTGAGTCTAGAACCGCTTTAATGTTCTTTATACCTAGAAACAAAAAAAACACTATACACTACCGAAAATAGTACTATGTAATCACTCTTAGAGACTCATTGAGTGCAATGAGCGCTGGTCAATAAGCCCCCTTCCTTTCCCTTATAGTTGGTGACAATGGTATTGCCCTGTAGAGTATGGCAGGGTCGCAGAAGTGACTCCTAACTAAGCTCATTAACAGTCTTATATTCCAAGCTTCTAAAACTCCCCACTGTGCCTAAAGGCCTCCATACACCTTACAATCTTTCCATACAATTTCTGTACAATAAAATTTTGTTCT
>CM070035.1:11590622-11605639 GCA_036250615.1 Ptychadena robeensis | reverse complement strand
TTGCGGGTCCTCATTCTTAACCTGTGTTTGAATAGGGAGGGGGGCTCGATAATGTTCCTAAATAAAACTAAATGGGAATCACTGGACTACAGAATAATAGGTTCCTATGTTGTAAAGATCTGGGAGTGGGAGCAGTTAAGTAGTATAGAAAAGACAGTAGGCACTGCTCACAATACCCAGTGTGATGTCAACCTGAGATAAAACACAGAGAATAGAATTATACTGCAGAGATGTACTGAGTCTGGGCATTGAGTTACAGTTTAATGGGACAATTTCGCTTCTAAACCAAAGAAAACTAAGGCCCGGGGGCCAAAACCGGCCCTTTAGTCTTTCAATTTGGCCCTTTGTCACCTTGGTCTAGACGCTCTGGCTCCCCTCATTCCCTGCAATAAGTGAAGATAACACCTAGAGGATGAGTGTTTGGATTGTTTCCTAGAGGCCATAGTTTGCTGCAATAGAATGTTTAATCTTCTCTATCAAAACCTTCTATTTATAATTTTTCTTTTTAACATATTTTCATTTTTTTTTTATATCCCATCCTAGCTATGAGGACTCAGGACCCCTATGCCGGGCCTAGCTACAAGGACATAGGACCCCTATGCCGGACGGCCCTTGCAGGCTCTTGGTCCGACCCCTATGTCACATTTAAAAACCTATTGTGGCCCACCAGTCAAAAAGTTTGCCCACCCTGAGCTAAATCATTGTATTGTATAATATTCCTATTTTTATTGTTACAGAGCCCTGCTGAATTAGCCCCTGTTATGATCCTCTAGTGCCTAGGTGCCCAACCTGCGGCCCGGGGGCCACATGAGGCCCTTTGGGCGTTGTTAGGCGGCCCCCAAAACTAAACTGTTTGCATAGTGCATAGCAACTCCCCTGTGAAGTGGTCACACGCTGACCCAGCTTTCTTAATCAACTTTGGCGATCCTACATCAGTAACATTGTCAATGTTGTTCAGGGAAACCAGGTCTACATATGAGCGCTGCACCCAGGGGCAGGAGGGGGGTGGGTGTTGCTGAGATATGTTGACAGGGGGTTATGTGCGGCCTTTTAGTGATGCCAAGGGCCGCACTTGTGGCCCTACATATCAACTCAGTTGCCCACCACTACTCTAGTGTAATAGCAATCCAATATTAAAAAAATCAGGATACAAAATGAAACCGTAATGGTATTAGTTATTGGATCTAATGAAAATTGTTTGAAGGTCAATGTTTTACGGACATGATTGGTAATGCCCATTCTTTGTTGGACTGTTGTTCAACCTGCAGTGCTATAGAGCCAACATGGACAGTCCCTTGAGTTTATTACAGCTATGCCAGTTGCCTTACCTCCCAGTGTATGGCAATAGCAGATGTGGGTATACTACGGCCAACAGGCCACATCCGGCCCATTTAGTCTTTTAATCGTGCCTTTTGTCACCTTGCTTGTCAAAATGTTCTGGCTCCTCTCTGTAAAGATGATGCCTAGAGGATGGTTGTTATGGTCTATTTCTAGAGGCCAAAGTTTGTCCATGTCTGCAATACAATACAAAGATCAGAGCCCCAGCAGCGCATACTTACAGTTCTGTGCTGTCCCAGTGGCTCCGATCATCTCAGCTGGCTACTGTTTGAAGCGAATGTCACCCCCCCCCCCCCCGGAATGACGGAGTGACGTGGGGGGGGGGCAATGGGAGATTCAAATGTAAATTGCAAGAGTTTAAGTGTGATTTCCAGATGTGCTCTTTGAAGATTGTATATATTCATATTTATGTTTTGTTTACACAATTCAAAGTAAAAAAAAAACACATTTCAAATTGTAATAAAAAATGTATTACAAACAAAGCATAAATGTGAATATATACTGTTTTAAAATCTTTCATACCAAATAAGTATATTAGAGATTTTATCATTTAGATGATACCATTTTTTTGTTTGTCATTTTTATTTACATAATTGTTTGTTTCAAATATTATTATATTCAGGATGTCTACTAGACCCTTGTACGGACATATTTTGGGAAGTTACAAGCCTACAACACAAAAAAAATAATTCCATTAGAGTCTATGGTGCACTTTTGGTACAGAAATCTGGAGCTTGCAAGAGCGCTAGGGAGGTTAAAGCAGTATTGTACATTTATCAATGCAATCTGTTGAAATTTCTTACCCAGGCTGGGAGGACTTGGGACCCGATGGTCCTTACAGGTTCTTCCCGGCCTTCTGACAAATTAAAAAACCCATTGTGGCCCACAAGTCAAAAGGTTTGTCCACCCCTGGTCTAGAGCAAGGGTGGCCAACCCAACCCAACATCAGTGACGTTGTAGAAACAAAATGGAGAGCCCAGTCCAGACAACCTAGATTCATCTTTTTAAGATTACTCCACCGTACCTCCGTACCAGAGCTTCTTGGAAATACAGCTTAATCACTGATAACAAAATGGGTTCAGGTTCCTCACCCTACCATGTAAGTAGATTGGCTAGTACCATATTTTTCAGACCATAAGACACACCTTTCACCCCCAAAATCGGGGGGAAATAGTGCCTGCATCTTATGGTCAGAATGCACGACCCTTGCAGCTTCCTGCCAGCTCACCCGAGCTGTCAGATGGAAGATGCGGCCACAGCCAGATCCCTCATCTGTACTGTACTGTTTCTACCACCAGAGCTCTGCTGATAGAAGCAGTACAGCAGAGAGACACACATGGAAGCTTCTAGCCAGCAGCTTCCATGTATGTCTGCCTGTAACTGGGATCACCGTGCAGCTCACAGCTGGCAAGAAGGGAGAGAAGAGTACAGAATCCCCCTCTACTCCCCCTCTTCTGTGGTGACACCATTGTTGTGGCTGAAATTGGGTACTGCAGGGGATTTTTTCCAACTGAGAACATTTCACATTTTGTTTTCTGTTTTTCGTACTCTAGAAACAGGGTGCGTCTTATAGTCCAACAAATTTGCTAAATATCTGAGTCACCCTTCTCTCTTCTAATTCCAGGGGGTATGGAGTCCGGTGTAGCTTTAGCTGACGTCTGGTGCTACATGTCTTTACTCGATAACTGGAATCTGGTCTCCAGGATGATCGTTCCGAGGTGTCGACACAACAGTCTGGTGTACGATGGCAAAATCTACACGATCGGTGGCCTTGGCGCAGCTGGGAACGTTGACCATGTTGAAAGGTGAGCACCGCCCTATGTGCATGACTTACACTCTTATTTATAAACCAGAACGAAAGTCCATCTGTGAAGCTTGGATTCCTCCTGGGCTCATGTGTAACAAATTAGTGCAATGGAAAAGTCATTCTGAAGTTTTTGGCAGTTTGAGGGAGCCTTAGCGGGATTCAAGAAATGTAATGTTAAATAACATGAGATTAACGTTTTCTTTGTGAGAAATATCTGTTACATCACTTCATATTGTTACTGCAATCCATTATTCATACATAGAGATGTGTTGTTGAATGGCCACCCTGTGTGTGAAACAAAGAGCCAAAGGTATGTCTAAGTATAAATAGCAAGGACCACTGAATGTATGGTTGGGTTCATTAAAGGGGTCATGTGACCCCGGCACACAATTAGCACTGGGGTGACACCATTTTACTCCTAGAGTGACACCAAATTGTCAAACTGGCTTCAATAGGTATCCCATGTCCCCCAACCAATGTTGAAATGTCAGTGTAAAAAGCTGCAACATTTGGCTGCCCCCCTCATGAATCGTTCAGTCCTGGATGTAAACGGAGCACTTCCTGCAGTCATGTGTTGTGCCTGTCTGTGCTGGCTGCTTCAGCATGCAGATTATCCCAACTATCAGGATTTTTTTTTTAGGTGAGCAGTGCTGGGGAATCGTCTCACTGATTCCCCATGTGCCATTACTAGGAGAATGGCCGGGACTTCTGGAGTAGACTTTGATCACTGAAAGCGAGAACGCCCCTCCCTGGAAAACAAAAGTATCAAAGCTGATGTGTTGCCAACCCCCATGAACCACAGGTGCAATGTCAGTGTGACAGCTGCAAAACATTATTTGGCTCCCCCTTCTGTGAATGGTACAGTCCTAAATGTACACAGAATGTACACAGAGCACTTCCTGCAGCCATGTGTTGTGTCTGTCTGTGCTGGCTGCTTCATCATGCAGATTATCCCTACTATCAGGATGCAGCATTAAGGTGTGCAGTGCTGGGGAATCTTCTTACTGATTCCCCATGTGCCATAACTAGGAGAATGGCTGGGACTTCTGGAGTAGACTTTGATCACTGAAAGCTAGAAAGTTTGCCCCTCCCTTAAAAATAACATGATCAGAGCTGATGTGGTGCCAACCCCCATGAACCACAGGTGCAATGTCAGTGTTAAAGCTGCAAAACATTATTTGGCTCCTCCTGCTGTGAATGGTACAGTCCTGGATGTACACAGAGCACTTCCTGCAGCCAGTTGAAATGTCAGTGTGAAAGATGTAACATTTGGCTTGCCCCCCCCCCCCATCCCATTAATGGTATAGTCCTGAATGTACACAGAGCACTTCCTGCAGCCATGTGTTGTGTCTATCTGTGCTGGCTGCTTCATCATACAGATTATCCCTACTAGCATTAAGGTGTGCTGGGATTCTTCTTACTGATTCTCTCCATGTGTCGTACATATGGGAATGGTCAGGATTGGGGTTCTGGATAGTTTTTTTCCTCCTATTTTAAGTCACTTAAGGTCCCCATACACAGGTCAATACCCACTTGATCAAGGACCACTCAAGCGTAGCATGGTGACGTCATGATGAGCTTGAGCATTTATCGATTGAACAGCGAATCTATGCCGGACCCTGGTTCAACATGCAGGTTATCCCTATTATCAGTATTAAACTAAGCAGGGCTGAGGAATCTCATTGATTTCCCATGTGCCCCTGGTCCCGACCTAAAGTAATGGCTCGGAGAATGGGTGGCCATGTATGATTTACAAACAATTGATCGCTGTGATCACGCATGGTGGTCAATTGTTCGGGAGAACCTAGCTCTGCGTACCTCTCTTTTTCATTCTCAGCGCATCTGCGGACTACAGGAGGAGAGGAGTGGGGAGATAGACAGAGTTTCCCCCTCCTCTCTGATGAGAAGGAACGTGCTTGTGTTGTGCTCTGACGGCAAGCGCTCTCTAGTGACACCCGGTGGCTGAAACTGATATTGCAGATTGAGTTGAGATTACAATCTGCAATATACAGCAGCAATTCATGTCACTTGGATAACCGCAGGAAACTTAAATAACTATAAAAGGTTGCAGTTAGGGGTGTCAAATTGGGAATGCAAATTACTTATTAAAAAAAAAATATTGGACTTATAAGGGTGTTGGAGATCTGGGGGGAGGAAAATCAGAATAGACATATGTAAGAGTAGTAAAATCTGACAAGAGAAAAGTTGTACTACTGAGATATGATCCTAGAGATATATACTGAGATCTGGGGGGTCAAACGTGTTGTACTGTGAGAGTTACATTTGACCCAAAGCCAGCTGGTGACCTGTGGATGGAGACAGCTAATCGGAGGATCAATCAGGAACAGGGAGGTCCATCTGCAGCAGAATCTACCATGAAGGAGGCTAAAGCAGAGGACAGTGAGTACGACAGTGAGAAAGACCACCCTACATATGGGGTTTGTACCAAACACTATCTCCTGGTACTCATCTGAGGAGCTCACTAAAAAAGTTATGTGCACGCCTGCTTACTCTACATATTTCTACCCCTCACTTCACTCCATAGTAATCAAGGCCATGGAAAGTTGCAAACCAGTTTTCAGAGACAATTTCACATGCTGCACAGCCACTATCATAGGTTCGCCCTAATGATGCATGAGCATTCTGAAAATACGATCTGCCATAGGAAGAAATGATTTTATGGGGTGTTGAAGCTCCCCTTCATCATGCAGATTATCCCTATTATCAGTATTAAAGTGAGCAGTGCTGGGGAATTTTCTCAGTGATTCCCCTGGTCCCGATCTAAAGTAATGGCTTGAAGGATAGGTGGCCGTGTTCGATTTGCAAACAATTGATCGCTGCAATTACACATGGTGGTCAATTGTATAGGACGCAAACTAAAAATTCCATGTATGGGGACCTTTACACCCAGTTTGGAGCTCTACTTTACACATTTTTCTACCCCTCACTTAACTCCATAGTAATCAAGGTCTTGGAAAGTTGCAAACCAGTTTTCAGAGACAATTTTACATGCTGCACGGCCACTATCATAGGCTCACCCTAATGATGCATGAGCATTCTGAAAATACAAGTGCTATTGGAAGAAATTATTTTTACAGGGTGTTGAAGCTCCCCTTCATCATGCAGATTATCCCTATTATCAGTATTAAAGTGAGCAGTGCTGGGGAATCTTCTTAAGCTAGGAACACATGGCTCGATTTAAGCATACAATCTATGTAAGATTAGAGGAAGAACCTCGATTTTGGTATTTTATTGATCGTACAGTGTGCGCTATAGGGTCATACAATCGTAGTACAATATCGATGTAGAGAACATCGATTATTGACTAAAGTCGTCAATGCTATTGATGCCCTACAAACAGTAAACTATCACTTCCTCGAATACAATTGTACGATGAAAATAAATATTCCACGAAAGTAGTACGATCTTGGTACAATTCGACGATAATTTTCCAACTAGTCCGATCACTTTTCAATCGATGTAAAGCTCTTCATCGAACTAAAATCGTCGATTGTACCATGTGTCCGGGCCACGATTTTGGCACAATCAATGTCAATTTTCATTGATTTACATCGATTGTACGCTTAAATCGAGCCGTGTGTTCCTAGCCTGAAGTGATTCCCCTGATCCCAATCTAAAGTAATGGCTCGAAGGATAGATGGCCGTGTTCGATTTGCAAACAATTGATCGCTGCGATTACGCATGATGGTCAATTGTTGGGGAATCAAACTAAAAATCCCATGTATGGGGACCTTTACACTCAGTTTGGAGCTCTACTTTACACATATTTCATACCAGTTTTCAGAGACAATATCATAGGCTCGCCCTAATGATGCATGAGCATTCTGAAAATACGATCTGCCATAGGAAGAAATGATTGTTACGGGGGGGGGGGGGTTGAAGCTCCCCTTAATTGCCGTCTTGGCTGCAGATCATTACTATATCATTGTCTGAGCAGGTCGCTGTTTGACAGATTGATGGCATCTATAAATATCTCACCCAGTCACAGAATTTTATGTGTGAACATCCCGCAAACCTAGGCGTTCCATCTGTGCCATAACGAACATTTTAATTAGTTAATATCAAAACTTTGGGTTAGCGAGTGAGTTTTGTTCTGGAAGATCCCCCGCTGCGTCCTCCTCCGGGCCCAGTAAGAGGCTGCAAAGGAGTTAAAGTTTCCAATTTAGGGCGTTTTTTTACATAATCTCCCACCGAGCCCCGGTTTCTGTATCTCGCCAGTCCTCAACGGGCACACTGTAAACCTTTCTGATGGGATTTGCAAGGCTTGAAGTTATAATTAATCTGCAGTTATCTGCTCCGTGATTTATGAGCGGAGACAGCGCCGGAGAAAAAAAAACAGACTAATATTATACGTCCCATCTGGTTTATTCTTGGAGATCAAATATTTTTACAGAGAAAAAAGGGGGGTTAATTGGATTTTCTAATCTGACTTTTTGATGTGCCCACGGCCATAAAATTGACATTCTGAACAAAATTATGCCACGAGGCAATTACTGGAGGAGAATCGCTCCGGCCCGGCCTGCTTGTCACCGGCTCGTTTGCGGATGGTGAAGTGGGTAGTGTAATGGTGATATGAGGGGGGCACCATGTCAGTTCTCTTCTGTGACACATTAACAGAGACATGCTTTAGGAACTGTTAGGCCATGTCTTCACTTGAGCGACTTGGAGATCACTGGCACTTGCAGGCAGGAAGTGGGGGGTTGGGACAGGACATCTTGTCCCACCCAGCCTGATCGTGCCCATAGAGCCCAGGTGCCCAACCTGCGGCCCTTTGGGCATTCTTCAGCGGCCCCACTCAGTCCTCTACTTGCGGCCCCTGAAACCAAACCTAACTAATGCATAGGAACTCACCTGTCCACCGATCCCCTGCTGACGCGTCCTCACCTGGGAGCTTCTTATAGTGGGAAGAGGAGGAGAGGTGAGTGACTTACACAGGCTCCTGATGAGCGTGCTGATTGGCTTACGTGAAACTTTTGTTATTTTAAAATGTAGAAGAATGTCTTGTAGCTATGCCTGCTGTCATTTCTTCATTACAGATTGAAAATGTTATGTGCGGCCCTTAAGGGATGCCGAGGGCCGCACTTGTGGCCCTCCATATCCATTAAGTTGCCCACCACTGCCATAGAGAGTGAACGGGTGGTGTTAAAATGACAGGTGATTTTTAACCACGCCCATTTACCTCTATGGCAACCACCCACGGCAATCAAAAACGTAGTGACCCGTGTTTCAGATCGCTTCCGTGGCCGATCCCGGATGTAGGGATAAGCCCATTTAATCCATGGCAGCAACATTTAAAACGCATCATGGCGCAGGTGATTGCTCATGTGGAGACAAGGGCCTCACTTGGGCTAATGCAGAGGCCCTATCTGATCTGCCAAGAGGTCTCTCTGGTAATCACCGGCGCATTTAAACTCTTTTTTGGGGAAAATTTGTGGTCAAGTCTGATCGGACTGAAGACTGACAGTCTCTGCTATGCTGAGGGAGCTTCTAAGCTACTCCAGCTTACTCCACCTAATGCAAATGTTCATTCCTAACTTTTAGGAGCGAGTAGCTTAATTTCCTGACCCACTATGCTTAACCTCCCTAGTGGTCAAGACTAGTTCAGTTCGTCCAGAGTTTGTTTGTAAAACTGGGCTCGCACAAACTAATGTATGCGCGGTGAGCCCATCACGATTCTGAATTGCAGCGGGCCCGCTGATCAGACCCAGAACCTCCCCTTTGGCATCCTGGGTACAGGGGGGTGCACCATAGACCTCCATGTTAATGTGGAGGTGTCGCTTTCTGAGCACACATCGCCTCCAGAGGGGAGGGTGGGGATCATGAGCAGAGTACACAAAAAGTTTAGTGATAATACTATACGGGATTTGTGATGTTCCACTAGTCAGCTAGTGGAAATTCCACAATGACATGGGAGAGTTTCTTTCATACTTTCAGGTCAGGGCCCCCGCCAGGCCAGTACAGGGGGCCTGACCATCTGGGGGGCACAGCAGTTTGCTGCCCTGTCAGTGCCATGCCCGCCGCTGTTGTTGCTTGCTGCCTCCTGACAGCAGCCTCTATGTCCCCACAACTACAGAGCAGGTAAGCATCCTGTGGAGCCCTCAGATGGGGGTATTGGCCCTCGAAATGTCTGTTGCAGGTAACCATAGAACTCTTGTCCATCTGCAGAGGTTTTGCAGCAGTGAAAGTAATTAATAAACATTTCCATAAAAAACGAAAAGCCTATTTGCTGACAATTACAATTTTATTTTACAGCACAAGTTTATTTTATCTGCTGTGACAATTGCCGATTGTGTCCTGACAGCTGTGTCCCATCATGAGTGAAATCTCATTCTAGATGGTGAATCGAGCAGCCTGCGCTCGTCCCATTGACATTGCTCATCTCTGCAAGAAGCAGGTGACATCTAGCGGCCGGGATTCCAGCACTTCTCCGGCCTGGCTCTCACCCAGTCTGAGCTTGGCTCTCATTCCTCCGGTTCCCTGGCCCCGCTTGCTCCTGAATATCACAATGAGCCAGCCTAAAGCAAACATGCGGCAATAAAAGGCTTGGACGGCCATCCGTCAAGGAGAAAAACACAATCTGCGACATTCATTTCCTTTAAACGTGCGCTTTATAGGATGGAGGTCAAGAGTTTGTGCTGGTTCCAGCCTCTCTGCAGAGCGCAGAGCCCCCTTGTCGGCCATCTTGTTCTTGGCCTATATTTCCTTTGGACGTGCTGACGAATTTTCCACCTTCCCAAGATTTAGTCAGCTTTTGGTTCCGGAGACAAAAACAAAATTTGTGCAAACTAGCTGGATGACTGGAACATTGTGTACCAGTCTGATATTGTGCATGCGTGGTAGTGGGAATTTTATATACCCTCCTTTATAAATAAACATACCGTATATGCCGGCGTATAAGACGACTTTTCAGTACTTTAAAATCCTCCCCAAAGTCGGGAGTCGTCTTATACGCCGGGTGCTGCAGGCTGGGGGGTGCAGGGGACCATCTCTGGAAGCCGTTACTGTCTGTACGATTCCGTGCTGCCTGAATCTGCCACGCTGACTAATGATACATTGTATCAGAGCAGAGCAAGGGAAGAACAGGGCAGTGTTGCCATGGATACATGATGCTATGCAATGATTACGGAGAACACAGGCTGTAGCTCTGTTTTAACCTTTTTACATTCATAGCAGAAAAACCATTTGTAGTATAATGATGAAACTTTCAGGGTCAGTAATTCTCACCTACTACTACTTACACCCCGGGTAGTCTTATACGGCGAGTATATAACAAACTCTATATTTTAACTGTAAAAGTTGGGGGGTCGTCTTATACGCCCAGTCGTCTTATACGCCGGCATATACGGTAGATAACTCATACTGACTCATATTTATATTATCTTGTATTTATATAGCGCCGACATATTACACAGCGCTTTACAGAGCATATATATAGTCATATCACTAACTGTCTCTCAGAGG
The DNA here is from genome assembly GCA_036250615.1 of Ptychadena robeensis. Classification (NCBI taxonomy): domain Eukaryota; kingdom Metazoa; phylum Chordata; class Amphibia; order Anura; family Ptychadenidae; genus Ptychadena; species Ptychadena robeensis. The sequence continues at coordinate 11,595,012 of CM070035.1, read as the reverse complement.
AGCTCACAATCCAATGTATACACACACACACATTTTTTGGCCTATAAGAATAAATATACAGCACATCTGAGCAGAGCACACAGTCTATCTCTATGCTGTCAGCACCCCCTCCTACTGAGTGTAGAAGCACCCACAGCTACAAGGAGCCTATAGCTTTCAGCCTGTTGGAAAAATAAACTGCAATGGTAAGTTACTACCATTGTACTGTATATTGTACAATGGTAGTAACCTCTGCACTTCACTTCGACATCTCTGCACTTCATCCCAGTCCCTCTCCTGACTTCCCTGCTCGTTCTCGATTTTCTCCTCAACTCTTTACGCTTGGCACTATGTCTCAGTTTCACATCAGCTGCCAACTTGTATGGGTGCTTTCCGGGAACTGTAACCTGGGGATTGTCTGCAGCAAAGTCCACTCCTTGCGGGGAGTAAATACCAGGCAGTCCCTCAGACTCTGCACCCCGGATTACACTTCTGCCAACTGTGTAAGTTGGAACAGTGCGTCTACACCCTTGAATCACCGGTGTCACTCGCAGTGACACTAGTGCATCAAACTTCTGTAAATGCTAAAAAAGGATGGTTGACAAAGAGCCGCCGCTCAAAACGCGTCCCATTGATCCTTCTGAGTCCTCCTGCGTCTGTTGCCAGAAAGCGATCTCATCCGTAACCAGGAAGTGATGTCACCCAGGTAACCACACAGCCTGAAAAGATCCCCATACACCTTCTGAGGGCCCTTCTGGCCACTGACATCGCTGTAACTGTGAAACCACTGCTGAAAATTGTGCGCAACTATTTATTACCTTCCATTGTTAAAAAGTGACCCTACTGTACGTCTAAGGAGGAGATAGGAGACCCAAAATATTGTTAAGATAGGTAGACGTCTCATAACAAATTTTATACTCGGGTGCACATAACTTTTTTCGTGAACTCCTCAGATGAGTACCAGGAGATGGTGTTTGATACTCACCCCATATGTAAGGTGGTCTTCCTCACTGTCCTCTGTGTCAGCCCCCTGAATGGTAGGTTCTGCTGCAGATGGGCCTCCCTATTCCTGACTGATCCTCGGACTACCTGTCATTCTCATCCATGGCTTTCACTTCAGTTTCTCTCCTCTCATTACAACCCTTGCCATAGCAGTTCTGCGGATTGCTTTCCTGTTATAACAGCGCAGCATCTTCATTTGACACGCCGGACAAAACTAAACTCGCGCATCAGAACGCCACCCCGCCAACCTCAGGGTAGCGGGTAAATTATTAAGTAAATGGAAAAATAAACCAACAGTGACACCGTAAGCCTTGAAGATGATCCAATATGATGTGCAGGGCAGCGAGTGATTTAAACAGAATATTCTGCTTCATTAATCGGCCCGCGCGCAGAAGACCGGTTATAAAAATAAGATGAGCCCTGAGCAGCCGACAAAGAAAAAGGCATCTTATCAAACTCTCATTATTCTCCCCACAGTGCTGCTCCGTCTGTAACAATTAAAATAAATCATTTTTAAAATAAATAATTGAATTGTCCTCAACACCGCCAAACTGTTTCTTATCTGGAAAATATAGAACAAGTCTATGGATTTTCATTATGTATGGAAAAAAAAAGTCTGATTTATTTATAAATCTTCTGCCGGACTGAAGTCTGTAGGCTCGTCATTGTCTCTTGTTTCATATAAATGTTTGTTTCTTGAAAGAGCTCACTTTATATGTGAACAGTAGTAAAGCTATACTTATACCTGTTATACACAACCAACTAACACTGTTATACAAGCTGTACACTGGCTACTTTACATTATATCAAAGTCTCATCTCTTCAGTGTTGTCCAATCAAAAGATAGCATTAAATATTTACCACAATGTCAGGGGTGTGCTATACTTTCTAAATGGACCTTATACCTTAAAGACAACCTTAATGCCCAGGGGTGCACAAAAGTGGTACTCAAAGGGGCCAAAAACTAGCTCTGCGTGTCTGGGCGGCCACAGCTAAATATTACATGTATACAATTTATGTCACTTGGATAACTGCAGGGAAATATGAATAACTATGAAAGGTTGCACTTCGGGGTGTGAATATTAATCCAAAAACTAATTTTGGACTTCTAAGGGTGTTGGAGATCTGGGGGATGAAAGTCAGAGTAGGAATAAGTAAGGGTAAAATCTGACAAGAGAAAAGCACTGTGTGACAGCTGGAATATGACCATGAAAGGATGACATATGGACTGCAGGTAGTCTCAGGGGTTAGTTACTAGGCCAGAAAATGTCAGGGTCACACTACTGAGGTATGAGATCTGGGGGTCACACTACTGAGGTATGAGATCTGGGGGTTCAAATGTGTTGTACTGTGAGAGTTACATGTGACCCAACGCCAGCTGGTGACCTGTGGATCGAAACAGCTAATCGGAGGTTTAATCAGGAACAGGGAGGCCCATCTGCAGCAGAATCTACCATGCAGGAGGCTGACGCAGAGGACAGTGAGGGGACAGTGAGGAAGACCACCCTACATATGGGATGAGTACCAAACACCATCTCCTGGTAATCATCAGTGGAGCTCACTAAAAAGTTGCCTGCACCCCTGTTAATGCCTCCTCCTACAGTTCAGGATATACAGACAAACTGACATACATGAATACATACATACATCCAGGACATACTGACATACAGGACATAATGCCATACAGAACATATAGGCATACAGGACAACAGAGCATGCCAGCTAACTTTAATATACTGACATATAGAACATACAAGACCTACCTACATACAGGACATACTGACATACAGGACATACCTACAAACAGGAGATACAGAGATTCAAGACATATAGTCATACAGGACAAACAGATCATGCCAGCTTCCTTACTGACTTATAGAACATACAGGCATACCTACATACAGGTCATACAGACATACTGGACATAAAAACATATGTACTTACAGGACAAACAGAGCATGCAAGCTGACTTTAGTATACTGAACATACAGGCATACCTACATACAGGACATACTGACATACAGGCAATACAGACATACAGGGCATAAAGACATACATACAGGCCATACAGACATACAGGACATAAAGACATACCTACACACAGGCCATACATACAGACATACCTACATACAGGCAATATAGACATACCTACATACAGACATACCTACATACAGGCCATACAGACATACCTACATACAGGCCATACAGACATACCTACATACAGGCCATACAGACATACCTACATACAGGCCATACAGACATAGCTACATACAGGCCATACAGACATACCTACATACAGGCCATACAGACATACCTGCATACAGGACATAAAGACATTCCTACATACAGGACATAAAGACATACCTACATACAGGCCATACAGGACATAAAGACATACCTACATACAGGCCATACAGGACATAAAGACATACCTACATACAGGGCATGCAGGACAAACAGAGCATGCAAGCTGACTTTAGTATACTGTCATACAGAACATACCTACATACATGACATAGACACACAGGACATATAGATATATAGAACTTACCTACTTACAGGACATACCTCATATAGAAATATAGGACATGCCTACATACAGGACATGTAGACCTACAGAACATACAGGACATATAGACATATAGGACATACCTTCATGCAGGACATACTGACATAGAGAACACACAGGACAAGCAGAGCGTGCCAGCTAATATCAGTGGTCACTGTTACTGTATTTATAAGATTGATAAGTGAAGTTTTTGCGATCTGTGTATTGGGGATTTCTCTTCTGACCTTTATTATTCGGCGCCTCTGCTTCCACCACAAGGAAGAGGTTAATATCGGCTTGTCAATCTAATCCTTCAGAGGAGAAGTTGATGCCTGTCTCAAATCAGTAATTATATTTAACTAGGGATCACATCAGCGCGTCTGAGAATTCCACCCCCAACATTGGCGCTCTGATGTGTGGATTTTCAATTTCCCAGAAACAATGAAGACATTATGCAGATCCAGTGCGCTAATACCTCTGAAATGGGACTCATTAGCGGGTCCTAAACTGTTGATGTGTATTATTGGATGTGGCCCTGGGTGGATGGAGGGAAGACGGCTTTGTTTTTGTACTTCCTTCTACTACTGTAATGGGATTTGCAGGCCGACGTGCGTCTTCTTTTTTCCAGTGGATATTAGAAGAGCTCTGGCAAAACAAAGCTGGAAATCGCTTTACAATGCGGCGATGGATTGTCCGCTCCATTTGGTTTTTGGTCCCATGGAAAAAAAAAAAAAACGCCTGAAATCTAATCCCAGATCCCTCAGCGTGTTCAGAGCTCCCAGATTCATTAAAAACAACTCACTGAACTTGTTTTTTTGCTCATGTCTATGGCTCTCTGGTGCTTATAGCAGACATTTTCTT
>CM070035.1:11515597-11526073 GCA_036250615.1 Ptychadena robeensis | reverse complement strand
AGAGGCAGCTAGATAGGAGGGCTAAGCAACCACATCCTCACAGAGCCGGTCCGTGTATATAAGATATAAGACTTATACAGCCGATCCGTGTTATACACATCTGCGTTCCAGCGGGGCACCTGCTGATGACGTACTTCCGGCGGGGACCTTTGCCCAAGTGTGCCTTTGCCCAAAAAAGATTGAAAAACACTGCTCTATATAACCACAACATCTCCGGGGTTCCGGAACCGCCAGGGGGGCGGGAGGTCCGCCATAGACCTCCCCTTGGCCCGTTTCCCCAGGGGACCAGGACCGGAGTCCAGTCTCCCGAGGACTTTGACCAATGGGATCCTCCGAAGAGGTCCCCTCAATGGAGGGAGTGCTGGGCCAGAGTTGTAGGCAGTCCCTCACCATCACTTTCGGAGGTGAAGGCAAAAAACACGTACTTGTGAACAAGACATATGTGAATTGGGGTGTGGGGGGAAATGACAAAACGTCACATAAATAAAAAGAATTGCTCAGTGGAAAGCACTGGACGGGCCTGCTGGCCGGCTATAAAAATTCCTCACCAAAAGGCCGCACCCCCCCCCCCCTGGAGGCTCTGTGCTGCGGTGCCTGAAAACATTAGGTGCATTCTTAGTGAGTGGTGCTCCCCTAGCACCGTGCAATGCCAGAAAGGCACCCCCTATGTCTGCCACACATAGGGGCACGGACAACGAGGGTGCTTCATGACCCTAGACCAAGGCGGCACAGCCCCGTCCTAGGCTTTAGCCATTCCAGATTAAACTGGACTTATTGTAATACCTAAGCTATTCCTACCAACCATAGCATAACGTACCGGCCAGACTGATAACAACAGATACTACACCTAGAAGGTCAATGGCGCCACCTACCCCTGGTTCCTCCGGCGTCATATCTGATGTCATCAGGGCAGATTCTGAAGCATCAGCAGATATGCCGATACACAGAACCGCTGGGGGATTTCGGCAGACAGGTGAGTTTGCCTGTAGTTAACTCAGGTGAGCTTTATCAGCCAAGAAACTCAGCCAAGTTAAAGCCCACCTACCACCTGTTAGGTCATTTTGCAGTATCAGCTGCAGCTCAGCCCATACTGCAGAGATCCCTGACTAAAAAAACAAAAACAAACAATTTCTGACAGCAGGAGGGGTGTCTTTTTTGAGACAGCCCCTCCCACTGTGTTACGTCTCGCCTAGGCAGGACGTAACAAGCTGTAGTGGTTACTTGGAATTCTCTCCCATAAGCCCCTGTTGCTCGTCACCCAGATGTGACATCAGCATCACGTCTGTGAGACTGTGAAGAGGGGAGAGAGAAGCCTCTCCTTACACAGCTAGATGGCTCCAGCCGAGTGCCCCCCCCCTTCTCCCCCACACGGAGCTGCAGAGGAGTCTCTGTCTGTGTAGGATTGTTGCCAGCTGCTGCCCAGAGACGAATGGATCCGGAAGTGGCTTCTCTGCCCTTATTCAACAAGCTGCCACCATCACTGAAAACATGACGAAGGTAAGTAAAGCTAGCCATACATGTGTCGACTCGTGAGCGATCGATCGCCCATCCGATCGATTCCGGTGAAGCCACAGATGTCGATCGATCGCCCAATCAAGTCTGTGCCTACCACCTTAGGCCACCAATTCTTGGACGATTCTGTTCCCGATCAAGGTGGGCTGCACTCGATTCCTCGTCCATCGATCGGAGTGCACGCGCCCGGTGATCGATCGGCCAGGAATCGTGTGGGAAATCGACCCGTGTATGGCCACCTTAAGTTGTATCAGGATCTGAGCTGCTGACAGGTAAGTACTGTGCTTATTCTATGTATGTGTGGTTTATTTAGTTTTAGTTGAAAATCGCTTCAGTTAAAAACTCATACAGAATGCCCAGGAGGTTAACAAACATCCGCAGTGACTGTGGGAACTTTTAATTTCGTATGCGGAATGAGAGGCTCATTAGTATGCACATACTGAAATGCACATACTGAAATGCACATACTGAAATGCACATACTGAAATGCACATACTGAAATGCACATACTGAAATGCACATACTGAAATGCACATACTGAAATGCACATACTGAAATGCACATACTGAAATGCACATACTGAAATGCACATACTGAAATGCACATACTGAAATGCACATACTGAAATGCACATACTGAAATGCATACACTGAAATGCACATACTGAAATGCACATACTGAAATGCACACACTGAAATGCACATACTGAAATGCACATACTGAAATGCACATACTGAAATGCACATACTGAAATGCACATACTGAAAGCAAGAAATTAGTCTGTGAATCATTTTTTCCCCCTATATTCCTACCCCAAAATTCATGGACGCGTCTTATGATCCAGTGTTTCTCATCATGAATGAAATACAACATAAACCTCTGTATCTGCTGATCAAACGATTACGTGAGTCTACAGATACTTGAGATACAGTGATAACAAATGGCTTTGGTTTTAAAGCCAAAGGCTATGCTTCCATGGCTCTATAGGGTCCGTTACATCCCCGATCTGCCGGCTGGTGGAGTACGTCAACCTCCGGCCGGTGGATCGGTAGGACGCCATGAGAACAGCAGCCGATAGGTAATGTGGATCAGCCTCGTCGAGAAGGAATGCACTTGTCGCAGGTGGACCCGACAGCACCATGAAAACATAGCCTAACTCCGGGTTTACCTTGTTGCTCAGGCTCCTCTTTTCAGGCTCCTCTTGGTGCAGGGCCCCCGATAGCTCCATGGAAACATAGCCTAACTCCGGGTTTACCTTGTCTTTCAGGCTCCACTTTTCAGGCTCCTCTTGGTGCAGGGCACCCGTAGCTTCCATGGAAAACATAGATAAACTCGGGTTTATTGTTGCTCAGCTCCACTTTCAGGCTCTCTTGGTGGAGGGGCCCCCGATAGCCCATGAAACATAGCCTAAAATCCAGGTTACCTTGTTGTCAGGCTCCTCTGGTGCAGGGCCCCGATAGTCTATGGAAAATGCCTAACTCTGGGTTACCTTGTTGCTCAGGCTCCTCTTTCAGGTCCTCTTGGTGCAGGGCCCCGATAAAAAAAAAGCTCCATGGAAACATACCTAACTCCGGGTTTACTTTGTGCTAGGCTTCCTTGGTGCAGGGGCCGCTCCATGGAAACATAGCCTAACTCCAGGTTTACCTTGTTGCTCAGGCTCCTCTTGGTGCAGGGGCCCCCGATAGCTCCATGGAAACATAGCCTCTTTTTTGAAATGGAGATGAGCAATGGTGACGTTCCTGCTCTCACCAGCCCCCTGACTGTAGTCTAAGAAAACAAGGTCACCGACCTCACAAGCTGGCTACACAAAAAGACAATTTATATGAATTTTAACACAGCCAGGAATTGTTTGTCTGGAGTTCAACTTCACAAATGAGAGATTTGCATTCCTGGTACACGATAGAACTTATTTCTTCTGCTTTGATCCAGAGACTTATAGACAATGCCGGTTGTTGCTGCAAATGAGATTTTGTTCCCCTCACCTGTGACTCCGGACGGCAAGAATGAACTGGAGATGAAAGGCAGCAGAAAACGACTTGAGTGCCTCAGACACCTCGCGAGACAGGTTGAGCTCTTTAAACTTTGATCAGCTTCATCATAGAATGTACAGTTCACACCTGAGTGACCAAGACTTTCATCACGCTGCCGATACGGGGAGGTGTGATGCCTGGCCGGCCGCACGCCGAGGCGCTTCTAATGATTTCAAGGTCAATTACTCTGCGTCAAGGACACCTCCATGTACAGGAGCCAATCGCTGCTCATCCGAAGCCGCGTTAAAGAGCTCCCACACACATTGTGCCTCATGGAGCGAATTAAGGGGATGGAGAACGTAGGAATTAAAAGTGTGAAAATGCAAGACCGGCTCAGATGGTGAGGAAGCTCAGATCACTTTTACTGGAAGATTTGGAGATTAAAGCAGGGTACAGACGGCTTGATATTCTAGCCGTCCGATGGTCCCTGCAGCAGCGTGATGACGTCATCATGCTGCTGTCAGATATTGGAGGAGCTGGAGAGACAGATGCTTTGACTGGAGACCCGTGGTCCCCATGCAAAGCAATGGACATTGACCATGATTTACGATCATGTCCGATATCCCTGTTGTCAGGGATGGCCGCATATTATATGGGCCAGATAGATGGCCATGAGCGCGCACGATGCTTGAATTGGCCATTGATCCGGCCCATGTCAGCATGTGTGTTCCCTGCTTTAGAGATGAGGGATGACACCAAGCCACATAACGCAAGGTCCATGACACCCACAGATAACACATAGGGTCGCCTCAGATATTTGTGAAGAGATTGATGATTGTTTGTCTTGTCTTCTGGTCAAGGAAAACAAAACTTTGAGAGTGTATCTCTGCAATACATGACCTCTCTCTTGCACAATCACTTCCACAACATGGGAACTAACTGTTCAGTATGCTAAAGGTGCCCATGCACGCATAGATATGGGCTAGGTCCATGGCTGCTTCAAGCAACGTGCGCGCTCACGGCTATCTATCTGGCGCATATCTAATGCGACCATAACAGGCATATCAGACATGACCGTAAATCACTGTGTGTCCACATCCAAAGCATTGGCTGAGCTGGATGACGCAGCAGTGCTGACGTCATCGCACTGAGCTCAAAGGCTGATCCGTCTCAAGGGGAATGACCCGTGTATGGCATCCTAAAGCTGGGCATACACAGGGCGACCATCGCCGACATCTGCCGCCGATTTCTTCCGGGATTGTAAACGTGATAACGTCATCATGTTTACAATCCCATTGCATTCTGGGGCGCTTCAGTCGGCTGGGCACCCTTTGTGTGCCGGCCATAAGCTACAATGAAGCGCCGCTTCATTGTAGCTTATGGCATCGGCTCCCATCGGCTCGCGCCGGCCAGAGATTTTCCGATTTTCCGTCGGATCTCTGGCTGGCCGAGAAGTGGGGCGACAGGGATCTGTCGCCCCATGTGGGCACATGCCGATAAGCGGCCGATTTTTAACCTGCCGCTTATCGGCATGTGTATGGCCAGCTTTAAGGGGAAGCTTTTGTTGGCTACATTAACCCCCTTGGTAGTGATCCTGAGTGTGACTCGGGCAGAAAGCAAGCCACACTCTGGGCAGCTTACCTGTTCACTACCAACCCACGGCATCCTCTAGCAATGCCAGTGAGTCCCACCTCCTGAGATGACGGCAGATAGTCATGTCCTTTTTTTCAATTATAGGGCTAAGCTTACAGGTTTGGGGAGGTTAAAGTTCGGGGGATCGGTGCTTAAGGCTCCGCACTGGGAACTGTCCGGGACACCTATTGCCTGTCAGATTAAACAGACAGACATGGGCATCCCAAATATCCTCGACGTCCTCAGTGACACCGGGGACATGGACGTGCTGCTCACATCTGTACCCAAGTTATCTGACAGACAAAAACTTCCAAAGTCCGCACATTCCCATTGAAGTTGGGGGTGCGGATGGTAGCAGCAAGACCGGGGGGTACCAAGACCAGCTACTCCCTGTCTTTGGATGATTATGTGCATATCGAAGAACAATAAAGAATAGAAATCACTTACTAAAGCTAGCCATACACAGGTGGACTAGTGCGATCGCTCTTCGATTCGATCGACTTGTACGGTTTAAATATCGATGGTCAGTCTAACCTCGATCGATTGCCACACCGCACAGTGTGATCAGAATAAACTCAATCGATTCCTTTACTTGGATCAGTGTACACGCTCCATAGTACAATCGCACACAAATCGATCAATATACCTAGACAAACCGTCCTAGTTGTATGATCCACTAAAATTCACTTTCCCATTGAAGCACGCTTAATGAAGCACAGCAGACCGACACCAGCAGAAGGCATGGCTCCCCAAATCAATAGATGACAGCAAATTTAGCATCTGATTTGGAAACTGAGGAAGAATGGAGAGGACACAACCCAAGATGCTAAAAGTCCAGTGTGAACTTTCCACAGTCTGGGGTGATTTGGAGAGCCATGCCATCTGCTGGTGTCCATCCAGGGTCACCGCAGCCGTCTACCAGCACTTCATGCTTCCTTCCGCAGACACAGAGCTTTATGGAGATGCTGACCTCATTTTCCAGCAGGACTTGGCACCGGCCAACACTGACAAAAGTACCAAACCCTGGTTAAATGACCATAGCATTACCGTGCAAACTCGCCTGACCTGAACGCCATAGAGAATCTCTGGGGCATTGCCAAGAGAAAGATGAGAGGGAACAACGCAGAAGAGCTGAAGATTGAAGCATCCTGGTCCGAGTACAAATGCGTGATTATAAAAAGGTCTGATTTTTCACATTAAAATCTTTGTTTTATTGGTTTCATGTAATAATTAGATTTTCTGAGATAGAGATTTTGGGGTTTCCATAAGCTATAATCAAAATGATAAAAAGATTCTCCTATGATAGTTACACATGTCTTAGAGCAGTGGTTCCCAAACGTTCCTTGCAGGGCCCGCTTTTCTATTTAGGAACATTCAAACACAGGTTAGGAATGAAGGCGCCCCCCCTGGAATACCTTCGCGCCCCCCAGTTTGGGAACCACTGTCTTAAGCTAGCCATACACGTGTAGGATTCCATGGCCAATTGATCACTCACCCAATTGATTCCGGCGATCTCAGCGGGAATGGGAGCTGCAATCAGCCAATTAAGAGTATCCGATCGCTGCACACCACCTTGTCCAAGTGATCACGTCCAAGTGATCACGTCCAATTGATCTGGGGCTCAGAATTGGATCAGAATTGGATCCGACAGAGAACCAACATGTTGGTTCTCTGTCGGATCCAATTCTGATCCAATTCTGAGCCCCAGATCAATTGGACGTGATCACTTGGACAAGGTGGTATGCAGCGATCGGATACTCTTAATTGGCAGATTGATCGCAGCTCCCATTCCCGCTGAGATCGCCGGAATCAATTGGGTGAGTGATCAATTGGCCATGGAATCCTACACGTGTATGGCTAGCTTTAGACTGTGACATTTGACTGTTAGTTTGATAACATGTAGCGCTTTACAGAGCATATATATACAGGGGTGCACATAAGTGTCCCGCCAGTACGCAAATGGGGTTAAAACCTAGTTATGCGGACCTATATTGTTGTTACTGATCGCTTTTGCGTACTGAGGAGTCTGACTGTCACGGTGAAATTGTCAGCTTCCCCCTCCCTCCTCCATGTGTGAGAAGCCTAGGTGACAAGTGCTCACTAGCGACACTCTGTCTAAAATTGGTATTGCAGCCCCACTGTATCATGCATCCACTACTTTAAAAATTGAATATTTTAAATTGCCAAAATTCTTTGTTTTATTGTTAAATGTATACAATTTATGTCACTAGGATAAGCACAAGGAAACATTAATATAACTATATAAAGGTTGCAGTGAGGGGTGTAAAATTGAGAATGTAAATTACTAAAAACAGATTGGACTTTTAAGGTTGTTGGAGATCTGGGGACTGAAAGTAAGAGAAGACATATGTAAGGCCATGTGTCCACTGCTGTTTCCCTGTGCTGGGTGAAAAAATAATGCATACCGGAGGATTTACCGCGACTTGCAGGCAGTTTGCACATGGCTTAGGGCTCTATTAATTGAGCATACCAAAGATGTTAAAAAACAGCGCCCGAACAGCATCAGGTGCTGCTCTTTCATGTCTTGGAGACACGTCAGCTGGTGACCCGTGGATGGAGACAGCTAATCGGAGGCTCAATCAAGAAAGGGGAGGTCCATCTGCAGCAGAATCTACCATGCGGGAAGCTGACGCAGAGGACAGTGAGGAAGACCGCCCTACATATGGGGTGAGTACCACACACCATCTCCTGGTACTCATCTGAGGAGCTCACTAAAAACGTTACCCCTGTATATAGTCATATGTGGGCGCTATATAAATACAAGATGATAATAATAAACGTTTTAAGTCAATCAAATGGAAATATGGCCAGTGTTAGAGAATTTATAGCAAAGGCCAACTTGAATCCCCATGTGATTGGTTCAACCAAAGACCCAAAATAAGCATTAGATATAGAAAAATAAGTACTTTACCTGTAACTGGATAAAGAAGGGATTTCATGTCTTCGCTGTAGTCCGCAGTTTGAGTGACAACCCAGCCGGAGCCACGAGCAGCCTTTGCGGAGTAGAAGGCGGCCGAGCGGCCGCTGAGGGTGACAGACAGACGACATCTAACATTTGTCCTGCGGTGATTTACAACATTCACTTTTATTCTATTAACATAAAACCTCCGAGGAGATCCGCACTCTGCTGTGTAGGAAAGAAAGGAGTTCACATTTAATAGATTGAATGGCTGAGTACAGGTACAATAACTGCTTCTGCTGACTAGTTATAGAACAATGATCACCTGTAAAGGTAGCCATACGTGGCCCGGTTTGCCGGCCGACCGCCATGCACGCTCCAGACAAATGACCAGAGGTCACTTGGGCGGATATCAGGTGGCCCCGCCTGGTGAGATCGACCAGCCGCATGTCAGAGGGCAAAGTGATCCGACATGCCGGTAAATTCACGGCCGATCCCATTACTTAGAATGGGGACAGTAGTCCCATTCAAAGTAATGGCCGACACACAAAGGGTGCCCACAGATCAGCTGAGAGGCCGGCTGCAGCGAGATGGCGTCATCCCGCTGAGGTCAGTCCCTCATCTATCGAGGCAGAATCGCCTCATGTATGGCTACCTTTAGAGACATGAAATACGGGGCGAGGAGGACCTGCATTACCTTTCCACCGCCCTGAGGTGAAGGTTTGTGGTCCCAGAAGAAATTTACATAAACACATGATAGAGGTTTTGTTAATTTAATAAAAAAAACTTTACTGTATATACTTGAGTATAATCTCAGCTAAAACAGCCCCCCTCTGCTTATACTTGAGTCAGGGTCCCACTTACCTGTCCGGGTGTTCGCTGGTCTCTCTGCAGACGGCAGCAACCTCTGTGGGTGGCCCGACGGCTGATCTGTATTCGGTATTGTATCTGCGGCATTCCTCAGCAGGAGCAATGTAAACAAACTTTGGCGGCAGCGCCATCTTGTGGACATTTTATCATTTTTACTGGAGATGGTGGAATTTCATTTTGAAAAATGTGACTTTGCAAGAAGCTGCTTTATTTCCCACCCTCGGCTTATACTAGATTCAGGAAGTTTTCCCAGCTCTTGAAGATAAAATTATATACAGTTGTGTTTTCAAAATTATTCAACCTCCACTGAAATGGAGTGTTTTGGCCATTTTGACATTGATTTTGATCATTTCAGTCATCTTGTTTACAATGAAATGAAAGAGACGCTTGTAAGTCAGAGAAATATAACATAACATTCATAATGAAATAACCACAAATGTATTTTCTGTGTCACATCATTATCAGTTTTATTCAACCCCCAAGTGACATTCATTCTTAGTACTTAGTACAACATCCTTTTCCAGTTATAACAGCTTTTACACGTGAAGCATAGCGTGACACAAGTGTCTTGCAGTGATCTACGGGTATCTTAGCGCATTCTTCATGGGCAAAAGCCTCCAGTTCAGTCACATTCTTAGGCTTGTGCGCTGCAACTGCTTTCTTCAAGTCCCACCAGAGGTTCTCAATCGTCTGGTCTGGTGACTGCGATGACCGCTCCAAAATGTTCCAGCCTTTCATCTGCAACCATGCTCTAATGGACTTGGAGGTATGCTTAGGATCATTGTCCTGTTGAAAGGTCCAACGTCTCCCAAGCCTCAGGTTTGTGACAGACTGCATCACATTTCCTTCCAATATCTCCTGGTACTGAAGAGAATTCATGCTACCTTGCACACGCCGACGCTTCTCTGTACCTGCAGAAGCAAAACAGCCCCAGAACATGATTGACCCCCCGCCATGCTTCACAGTAGGCAAGGTGTGCTTTTCTTCATAGGCCTTGTTCTTCCTCCTCCAAACATAGCGTTGATCCATGGGCCCAAAGTCGACTGCAGTATGCAAAAAGTCATGTGGTCAAACCACAAAAGTTTTGTGGTAGTGTTCTGTGGACTGATGAAACAGAATTAGAACTGTTTGTCTGACTTACAAGCGCCTCTTTGATTTCATTGTAAACAAGATGACTGAAATGATCAAAATCAATGTCAAAATGGCCAAAACACTCAATTTCAGTGGGGGTTGAATAATTTTGAACACAATAATTAATTTTAGATTTTTGGTTTCAGCCACTGACTTTTTAATGAGTGTGGGAAGATCGAACTTCTGCTGAGGCAGATGATGGTGCAAGCGGTGATATTCTATTGAATGGGAACCAGTAGGAGTAGGCAGAAAAGCAGCAGTTTCTTTTTAATATCAGCAGCAACGGCATCTCTATACTGAATGACATAACTTAAGGTAAAAAGTGTAAAGATATATATATATATAAAAAATTATATATATCTCTATATCTTTATATCTATATCTATCTATACCTATCTATCTATCTATCTATCTATCTATCTATCTATCTATCTATCTATC
>CM070035.1:11498195-11510169 GCA_036250615.1 Ptychadena robeensis | reverse complement strand
CAAAGCACACAGCAGTGCTCCTTCCATATCCGACTGAGCTTGAAGGCTGATCCATCTCACGGGCATCGACTTGTGTATGGCAGCCTTAAAGCGGACCTACCACCAGAAATCTGCGTTTTCATGAATGGCACTAGAAGCTCCGATAATAGTGAAGAAAGCAAAAACAAAAACCATACTTGTAATGAACAACTCAAGAGGATAATTCTGGTCTCGGCATGGCAAGACGTCACAAGAGCGCTTTGTTTTCTGGGTAACCTTACCAAAGAAGATCATTGAACTGGGAGAGCAATATCACAGGTGGCCACTGGGGCATTCAGTGATCTATGGGAATTTGCCTCAATATAATGACGTAAATCACAAGTTTACCCAAGTGCTCTTGTGACATGTTGCTTTGGCCAGACCAGAACCCGGAAGTGAGGGAGAGCTGCAGGAATATCTTCTTGAATTGCTCATTAAAGGCAAGTTTTATTTTATTGCATTCCTCCCTATTATCTGCACTTCTATTGCCTTTGATGGTGGTAGGTCCACTTTAAAGGTGTATGGGGGGCTCTGCTTTCCAGCACCTGGCATGATACCAAGAGAGCACAAGTGACACAATAGAGTGAGGATCAGCAAATACATACCTTACTTGTGGGTTGCTGATCCTCACTCTATTGTGTCACTTGTGCTCACTTGGTATCATGCCAGGTGTTAGAAAGCGAAGCCCCCCCCCCCCTGCACCTTTAAAGCGGGCCAGTTTGGCTGACCGAATGACTTTACAGTGAAAAAGTTGGAAAGCCAGTTTTTACACTTATAGACCATCACTTCTATCAGTTTATTATTTTCCAACTTCCAGCAGTGAAGCATTTAAAACAATATAGTTTGATTCCCATGGCGCTTCGAGATGAGGTCATTGATTCAATAATCACGCTAGTTATGTGCAGATACTGAACCCATAGGGGGGTGGCAGACTGAAAAATGACTGAATCGCTATGGATTTTGGTCTCCGGGAAAAGTTCTGGTTGAACGATCACTTCTGCAGAAAACAAGAGTCCGGGAATGGTTATGCGGCGGCCACATTGGAAACAAACGGATTGCTTGACAGAGAAACGCACGGTAGAAATTTACAGCCAACTTTATTTGGATGCCCCATAAAGACAAAAACACAAGGGGATGTATAACAAAAACAGCAGTACAAAAATTAGCCTATCTTATATACAAATATGCCATGTTTTCAAAATGTCAACCCCCAGCCCCAGTGGAAAAGCAAAAACCAAAAAATGAAACCCCAAAGAATTTCCATAAAAATATCTCCCACGTGAACTAGATTCGCCAAATCGTAGATGCTGTGGTAAGGTGAAGAAGGGGAGCAAAGTAATAGTATGCCCCCCCCCCTCAGCTAGACACGGGTAGCATACACCATTTTGTTCCTGATTGGCTAAACCAAGCACCTAGCCTATCAACACGTCAAGGCCACAGAGCTGTCCAGAACTGCAAGCCAACCGATAGGATTAAGGCTAGGGCCCCACTATGCGCTGGGATCCGCACAAGTCTCCAGTGGAGACAGATCGCTGCGTCGACCTCAATGTTACGGAGGCTCGGACCAGCTATGGAGACAGCCCTGTCAAAGCCCCATTGCCGTCAATTGGCAGTATGTGGTTCACCCAACGAGAGATGTCCCCTTACCAAAAAGCAATGGCAGCTTCTTTGTACCATGAGACCTCAATGATGCATCCTAGTGCGCCATTCCTGCCCCAATAACCACACAGGGGACCAGATACAACACGGCTCACTGTACAAAATGGCTGTATTATGGTTTTACCCAACAAGAGATGTCCCCCTTACCAAAAAGCAATGGCAGCTACTTTGTATCATGAGGCCTCAATGATACATCCTACAATGCCATTCTCACCCCAATAACCACACAGGGGGCCTGATGCAACGTGGCTTACTCTCCAAAATGGATGTATTATGGTTTGACCCAACGAGAGATGCCCCCCTTAACAAAAAACATTGCCAGCCACTTTGTATCATGAGGCCTCAATGAGGAATTCTAGTGCACCATTCCTGCCCCAATAACCACACAGGGGACCGGACACAATGTGGCTTACTCTCCAAAATGAATGTATTATGGTTTCACCTAACGAGAGATGTCCCCCTTACCAAAAAGCATTGCCAGTCACTTTGTATCATGAGGCCTCAATGATGAATCCTAGTGCGCCATTCCCCCCCCTGAATAACCACACAGGGGACCGGATACAATGCGGCTCACTCTACAAAATTGATAAGGGTTTCCCCTAATGAGAGATGTCCCCTTACCAAAAAGCATTGGCAGCCACTTTGTATCACTAGGCCTCAATGATGCATCCTAGTGCGCCATTCCCACCCCAATAACCACACCAGATACAACGCGGCTCACTCTACAAAACGGCTGCCTCTACGTTTGCCCAGTTGTGCTCAACATCAATCCAAAAAGCTGCTGGGCAATTTTTAATTCTTTTTCCAAATCTATTCCTAATAAAAAAACAGCAGCAGTGTCATTTCAATACAACCTTAAAAAGAAAAAAAAATTTTAATTCCATTTTCCATTTTATTAATAAAACCAACCTTACGTAAGGTACAGTTGGATCCTACTCACTGAGGGTTAAAAAAAAAGAAGAAAGAAAACAATTGTAAAAAGTTCCGCTTTGTACAAACAGTAATTGTAGAAAGTCTGTGTGTTGCCAGAATGACGTCTGAATTGTGAGAGCGAGTAGAATTTTTACAAAAAGAAAAAAAATAAAAAACACAGCAAAACACCTGAGAGGTCTTCAAAACCCTCATGAGATAATTTTGTTTAAGAAAAAAAAAACTTTGTTGACCATAAAAAGTGGTTTAATTCATCAGCCAGGCTTGCTTGAGGATGAGAAAACTTGGGGAACCTGAGGCCCAGAGAGCTGCAGTCCCCAGGTTACCCAAGCGAAATCTACTCTGCATTAGAGTAACACAAGTGTCCGTTGGTGCAAACCGAATAGTTCATTTTTATTTTACACAGAAGAAAAAAAAAAAAAACTATATAGACGGTGTGACATGACAAAAACGTGGCCGACAATGAACGTAATAAATATGCTACATGGTTTGGGTTTGCATTTTCCTCAGAACAGAAATTAAATGCTGACTGCACAAAAAAAAGTTATATATAAAAAAACAAAAACAGCAGCATTTACACCCAGTCCACATCCTTCCCTAACTACACACTCCTAGCTGCAGACATTTTGTATTGTGAACCAATTTGCAGGAAAACAGCCCGCCAAAGTACTAGTACTTGTGCCCATTGATATCATTAGTTCAAAGTGACTCTACAGGATGAGATTACACCATGTGTCCACATTGCTGGTGGATTTACTGCGACTTGTGGGCAGTTCTCCCAACGCCCTATAAGAATAACAAAGATGTAGAAATGCCATGCTGATGCTGTTTGGGTGCTGCTTTTTCATTGATCTTCAATGTGGCACCACATCTCCAGCGGCGCCACAATGAAGATGCAGGTACTTGGGTTCTTAAAGCACAACAGGTGCCGCTTTGAGTATGTGGAGTGGACACCATCCCACTCATACATATGAGAAGTGTGCTCTTTGCATCTTTTTCCCCGCAGCAGACACCCATCACTTAGGGCTGGAACCAGCGTGAGGACTAAACACTTTGGAATACCGAACATCACAAATACTAACTGGCTTGCAACACCCATACAAAAAAAAATGACAGTGGACATACAGGCAGCTATTTGATTTGCTAAAATATAGTAGGAAAGCAACAAGTGTTAAACTAGAAGGGGCTGCTGAAGACCCAAAGTATCAGCATGTCGCCTCTTATCAATTACCGCCTTAAATGTTCTACTAGTCAAGACCCAAAGTATCAGCATCTCGCCTCTTATCAATTACCGCTTTAAATGTTTTCCGTACACACTACTTGTCAGCGGCATCTGATTAAAAATTAAGATTCCAGCATGCACTGCCAGATAAGCAGGTATTGAGGAGTTAAACATCCCGCTAGCATCTAACAGTTGGCACCTGTTAAAAAAAAAGAACAGAGGTCACGTTTACAACACTTAGCACCAGTTGAGGAACCAAAGATGAAACCGTGGGATTATGGCTAGGGCTCCACTACACACTGGGATCCCCCGATGTTAACAAAGATGCAGAAATGCCATGCTGATGCTGTTAGGGTGCTGCTTTCTCATTGATCTTCAATGTGGCGCCACATCTCCAGCGGCGCCACAATGAAGATGCAGCTACTTGGGTTCTTAAAGCAGAACAGGTGCCGCTTTGAGAATGTGGCGTGGACACCATCCCCTTCATACGAGAAATGCCCTCTTCATATCTTTTTCACCGCGGCAGACACCTGTCACTTAGGCTGGGACTAGCGCGTGGTGCAGGCTGGCCAGGTGATGTGGATCTGGTGGCGTCCACCAGAAACACGTACTGCGCATATTATGGTTTGCTAAAAGTATAGGACGCAGTATCGCTGACATGGCGAACTCCGCTCCCTATACTTCCTGAAACATTGCTCGAACAGCAGGCAAACCGCCGGTAGCCGCTATGGACATGCTGTTTCTTGGACTGCCTAGTGTAGAGCCAGCCTAAAGCTGGTCATACACCTTTAGATCTACCAACAACTATGTAGTGCCGGGTCCTCTGCGATTGAACACAGGTAGACTTGATTGTTTAGAAAGTCCCTCATATTACCTTTGGGCCCCCATACACCTTTAGATTTCTCTGTCAGATTTCCTTTAGATCTCCATTTGTTTGAGGGACTTTCTAAACCATCAAGTCTACCTGTGTTCAATCGCAGAGGACCCAGCACTACATACATATCCTTTAGATCTACCAACAACTGACAGAGAAATCTAAAAGGTGTATGGCCAGCTTAAGGGTCCCCAGATTTCTCTGTCAGATTTCCTTTAGATCTCCTTTTGTTTACCAAAACCATGTAATATGAGGGACTTTCTATACAATCAAGTCTACCTGTGTTCAGTCGCAGAGGACCCGGCACTACATAGTTGGTTGATCTAAAGGATATCCGACAGAGAGGTCTAAAAGGTGTATGGCCAGCTTAAGCCTTACATTCATCAAACAAAACTGCAGATGCGCAACATGAAGTACTCACTACAGAATGCTGTCAAAAATAATAAAGACAATAGAGTCTTACATCGTCCGTTAAACATACAACCGGGTCAAGCATAGGCAAACGTGTAGGCGATGCCAATCGACTTCCAAACCAGCCCTGAAGACCAGTTAATGAAAAAGTACAAAAACTAGTGTGGGTTTCTAGTGGAGGAAGATTACACAAGCCCATGGCAAGCCGGGGCACCACTAGATTATTGAAGAGTCACAACATAGGACCCTAATGTATATAAGGAGAACACTAACCCTGTAAAAGACCACAATAGCCATACTGACAATAACATATGTAACATCTGTGGGTTACACAGCAGCTAAGACAGGACGACGCACAACAGTCACACCAATACACATTTATAAAAAAAAAAAAAAAACAGAAGTCAAAAAAGGTCAAAGTAACTTGTTCTTGTGTATTCAATACTGGACTGGATTTTTCTTTTCACAAACGCAACACCATTTTAACAATGTTTTCCCCAGTTTCAAAAAGCTGGTGTGATCGTCAGGATTCAAACCTCGATGGATGTCCAAAACGTACAACTCAATAATCAAAAAATTGTCTGGAGCGAGCCTCACTTTCAAATGGTAAAAACATGGTAACTCCAGGTGTTCCACTTAGAAATCAGAGTCGAAGAGACCGTGTTTAATGAATAAAGTGATGCAACGATAGCACGACAAGCACCTTAAACTCACACACGGAATAGAAAACTGGAATTGTACAATAGCCAGAAAAGCTATCGTTGTTGACGTTTCATGCTTGTACTATTCACAAAAGCATGCTGGACAAGGTGTACCGGCAAAAGGTGTGCTCTAATAACCTAGAGGGAACATCCTCCGCAACGCAGGAACTTCGCACTGCATAGATCTACAACTCTTTTTGGTGATTTGGATGCCGATACGTATACAAGACGGATCTCTGTGCAAGGACTTCGGAGCACCTGTACAAAACTGGTGGTGACGTAGAAGAGTTTTCGTGAGGACTTAACACTTTGGAATACCGAACATCACAAATACTAACTGGCTTGCAACACCCATACAAAAAAAAATTACAATGGACATACAGGCAGCTATTTGATTTGCTCAAATTAAGTAGAAAAGCAACATGTTTTAAACTAGAAGGGGCTGCTGAAGACCCAAAGTATTAGCATCTCGCCTCTTATCAATTACCGCCTTAAATGTTCTACTAGTCAAGACCCAAAGTATCAGTATCTTCCCTCTGATCAATTACCGCCTTAAATGGTCTACTAGTCAAGACCCAAAGTATCAGTATCTTCTTTCTGATCAATTACCGCCTTAAATGGTCTACTAGTCAAGACCCAAAGTATCAGTATCTCCCCTCTGATCAATTACCGCCCTAAATGTTCTACTAGTCAAGACCCAAAGTATCAGCATCTCCCCCCTCTTATCAATTACCACCTTAAATGCTCTATTAGTCAAGACGCAAAGTATCAGCATCTCGCCTCTTATCAATTACCGCCTTAAATATTTTCAGTACACACTACTTGTCAGCGGCATCTGATTCAAAATTAAGATTCCCAGCATGCACTGCCAAATAAGCAGGTATTGAGGAGTTAAACATCCCGCTAGCATCTAACAGTTAGCACCTGTTAAAAAAGAACAGAGGTCACGTTTACAACACTCAGCACCAGTTGAGGAACCAAAGATGAAACCGTAGGATGGCTAGAGCTCCACTACGCGCTGGGATCTCCTGATGTCAGCGCAAGACTCTGTTACGTTTCTGTGGACACGGATAGGCTGCATGGACATCAACGTGACGGAGGCTCGGACCGACAGATCGAGAGCCCTTTCATAGCTCCATTGCCGTCAATGGGCGGCTCGCGCACGACCTTAAAATCCCTGCGTTCAACACAGGGTTTTAACAGATAGTGGAGCTCTAGCCTACGGCTCCTTCAAATCCACAGTATTAAAAAATTGAAACCAAACCGACAATTTCCCTTAAACAATTCGACCCCGTAGGAAAAATTGTAATAGTGTTAAAAAGGCACAAAAAAGCTTAGCGTCAGATTTTAGGATGAGCTGCCACCAACTAGTTCCGACATGTCTTTACCAAGAGAAATTCATGAGACATGACTGAAGAAACTGAAAAAAAAAAATATAACAATAAAATGGTTGAAGAATTGATAACATAAGACAAACCAATAAATACAAGCATCTGGCTTTTTTTTTTTTTTAGATCCAGTTTTTGTTTTGTTTGTACAGTTTCATTACAAGTATTGAGACCCTCCCCATGGTGAGAAGAGAATGACTGGTGCCGATGGCTTTCTGGCATTTGAGACAGATTTGGTGGACTTCCCATCCACATGCCAGTAGCACCGCAAATCTTCAAGATGTAGTTGTGTGTGTTTTGTCCACCGGGTTTATACAAAGTTCTGTTTGGTTCTAGTAGGCTGGTTGGCATCAAGTACCTGAGACGATAGCACCAATCGTGTTGAACAGCAGATGGTGAGAGGTTGAACACTGGAGAGCGAGGTTCAGAGCAGACTTGGTGCCGTTGTAAATAAATAAAAATCACTTAACGGGCTCTCCGGGTGAAGAGTCACAGAAAACTAAAATGTTGCAGGTTTGGCAACGTTCACAGGAATGTTTGAAACTTCTCAACTGTCCGTTCCATCTCCTGAACAAAAGAACAAAGAACACGATTAGAGGAAACCAAGTTACAAGTCATTTGTGCGGTCTTTAATTTTTATAAACTTTTATGTCATATACAAAGACAAGTGACTGCAACAGGATTCACATCTGTCAGGACATCGTCATGAGGTGACACTGAAGCAATTATAATAGAGTATCAGCAAGTATGGTTTTAATTACCGTATTTTTCGGACTATAAGACGCACCGGACCATAAGACGTATCCAGTTTTTAGGGCAGAAAATCCAGAAAAAAAAAAGATTCAATACGTTTTCACATCAATTGGGATAATGCAATGAATTTAATGGATGCAATATTCAATTCAGCCACAGGTGTCACTAGCACATTCAGACCATAAGACGCAGGCACTCCCCCCCCCCCCCCCCCCCCCCCCCCCCCCCCCCAATTTTGGGGGTGAAAAAGTGCGTCTTATGGTCCGAAAAATACGGTATCTGGAAACTGCAATTTAAAAAGGATGTCAAATATGGATTGTAACAGAATATTTTAACACGCCAGGCACAAAATCACTACCAACTCTGGATATGCTTTTAACCAGCTTTTTTGGGTAATCCATAAGCCAATGGTTGTACACAAAGGTCAGTCCAATGAAGTATGGTACAGATGCATAAGGCAGGAGGCATGGTCAAGGACAATCCAAGGCCAAGGCAGGCGTGGTCATGAATCAAGCCAGGTCACTGTCGGCAAAGGAGACACTTGCAGAAGTTAAACACAGTAGCACACCGCTTCATAGGGATTTAAATGGGCAATGGTGTGCTTGACAGACATCACATTGTGCCACCTGGAACTACAGAATGGGTAAACAGTGCTGTGCACATCCACAGGGATACAGGGGGTGCCGTTTGACCAAATTGTGTGGTTAGAACAGATCCCTTCATAAGAACAGGAAGCTAGACCTTGACCAAGCTGCCTGCTGCCGAGGCCCCCCTTACACTTCCTGAGATCCCCAAGGTCACCGAAGAGGACGCAGGACAGCCAGGGGGTAAGTAACTCACAAATATTAAATATTCCAAATGGCATTGAAAACATGTCAAATAAACCCAAATCTGAATAAAAACCTTTGAAGGTTACAGTCTCTATCCTGTTTTGATCTGGACACATGGCGCTGCTGCCTGATATGGGAGGAGCTGGAGGTGCACTACTGCTGTGTCCTCGCGGTCCCCATGCAAAGCAATGGACATCGACCATGGTTTACGGTCATGTCAGATATCCCTGTTTTCAAGCAGGATTGATTGGTCCCGCTCAAAAACAGGGATGGCTGCATACAATATGGGCCAGATAGATGGTAGCAAGCGAGCATGGCACTCGAAGCAGCCATCGATCTGGCCCATATCTACACGTGTGTTCCCTGCTTTTGTTTTACAAACTCTGAACTAAATGGGTTTGTCTCAAACATTTGGGAGTTTAAAACAATTTAGATGTATACATAAGCATCACAATCTAACTGAAGAGGCATTTTACCACAAGGTGACAGACTACAGAAGAGGACTAGTCACAAGTAGATAAACTATTTTCATAAAAACAGGTGTACATTTGGGGTCGGACACCAATATCCACTCACCTCCACTAGAGCGGTTTTGTCATACTCCATCCTGTGGATATAGATACATTGGCTGAGGGCCGAGTACCACCTCTCCAACTCATCCACTGTCAGATTGCCGCTTTTCTTTACCACAGTGTTAAGCAGTTTCTATAGGATAAAACAATATTTAGATCAATATTATAAATATAAAAAAAACAGGCTTTCTAGATCAAAAACATAATACAGCTGTATTGTTACCTCAAGTTTATTGTGGTCAACAACCAAAGGTGGCTCCGGGTCGATGTTTCCATCCATATTATGGTCCTTGCATGGTATTTTGCTTTCCAAATCACCTATGTCAGAACAAACAAGGTGCAGGTTATGTAGATAGAACTTACCAACAATCTAGTACAGCAATCAAGTATCACCCTTTTATTGTAGTGTAGTAGGACTATAGAACTCCTCCCCCACTTCAGAACCATGGAGGAGGAGATCTATTTAGGTCCAAGGCAGCTGGGAATAATGCCCACTGCTAAATGACAGAAGAGACAACGTGTAGCAGAAAGATTTCTGGATGGATTTATTTTGTGAACCAAAATCTATTAAAGAAGTGGTTCTCAACCTTTATAGATCCTGGACCCCGGAAGTGACGTCAAAGTGTCATTCCTGTATTTGGAACGCGGACGTGCTGATGCGGAGACTAACTTCCGCGTTCCAAATACCGGAATGGCCCCTCTGTGATGTCCCTTCCAGCACAATCAGGTAAGTGTAATGTTCCCTCCGTTCTATTTTGTAAGTTAGGAGCGGTTGTTACTCTCCCTCCTAACATGCCACCCTGCTTATGGGCATGAAGGCGGCTTATGAACTCGGCGACCCATCTGAAATGGTCCTGACCCACAGGTTGAGTCACTGCATTGAAGGGTACAACCAAGAATGATTTAGGTGTCTGGATATTTTGGATAGCAAATGGGATATTTTTTGGATAACACATGGGCTGGATCAACATTAACCTGACAGACGCAGGGACCAGCGGATGCTGTGGATACAGCCCCGTCATAGCCCAATTGCCGACAATGGGCGTCTCAAGCACTTCATTAAACTCCCTGCATTCAACGCAGTGGTTTTAATGAAAGCCCTTGGGCTTAGGCTATGTCTCCACTGCATTGTGTGCTCTGTAGGGACCACCTAAGATAAGCGTGGGGAGTCCCGGCGGATCACATACACATTACCTGCTGCGTTGAAATTAACCTGACAAGACGCAGGGACCAGCGGATGCTGTGGATACAGCCCCGTCATAGCCCCATTGCTGACAATGGGCGCCTCGAGCACTCGTTTAAATCCCTGCGACCTCTATGTTAATGCAGGGGCGTCTGTATACCATCCCACGTAACTGGGCAGGGACTTTGCTGCATTTGTATACATACACCTGCAGCTTCTTTGTTGGCGCCTATATACGAGGCATGTGTAATAAATATAAAATCATGTGACCGCCATCATTATGCCGAGCCTGACATTACTGATATTTGATATTTTAAAATGTTGTTTGACTAAGGATCCAGAAGTGCTTGCTGCTTTGATTATCCAGCTGCTCAACATTTACAAGCAGATGGATTCTTTGGGCATAACCTTTCTATGCCGAACCAGACTTCGCTGCATCTAGGAAGCTCCAAAACAGCCACAACATTGTAAACATTGACAGAAATGGGGGGAGGGGGGCACCAAATCGCAGAGCTTGGCAGACACGGCATGTCAGGTTTTTTTAAGCAGACCATGCGTAGCTCGATTCCCTGGCGATCATTATGCAATTGCTCGCAATGGGGCGATGCAAGAACTGCAGAATGATCATTCGTGGAATCAATTTCTGCCAGATACTTTAAATAATGTAAATAAATTTAAAAATGGCGATCGAACAGGGATGCTGCGAACGCTCGCGGTAATTGATCGTCAGGAATTGAACGCAAAATCAAGCCGTGTCTGGGTTCACACATCAAATAACTTTTTAAAAAATTCTGTCATCTGTAGCTGGCCATACACCTTTAGATCTCTCTGCAAGATATCCTTTAGATCTACCAACAACCATGTAGTGCCGGGTCCTCTGCGATTGAACACAGGTAGACTTGATGGTTTAGAAAGTCCCTCATATTAAATGGTTTTGGTAAAACAAAAGGAAATCTGACTGATTTGTCACCAATCGATTCCCGACCCGATCATTCTAGTAGATCAGGAATCGGCAATTAATCAGATCAGGAATCGATGGAACACCACCTTGGGAATCCGATTTGTGGTGGATTTGCACATGAGCGGATCTCCAAAATGGCCGATTCCACAAAATCCATTAATAGGAAAGGCTGCTGCATAGGGAGCTATGATTCCACCAATGTACTCCGAATGCCAAACAATCGACCAAAAAAAAAAAAAACAACATGAAGTTTAAAATTAAGTCAACTTGACTTTACACCTAATTTATTTAAATAATGGCACTTGCTAGAGCAATATTTTGCACCGGCGAAAGGCAATGATTTGAATTATTTTAAACTGAATTGTCAGCACCTGAAATGTGCTCAAAACATGAAATTGATACTCAAGTGTACACGGTAAAGCTAGCCATACATGGTTCAATTGACATCAAATCGATCATCAATTCGATCGAA
>CM070035.1:11462400-11489013 GCA_036250615.1 Ptychadena robeensis | reverse complement strand
TAGCCCCATGTACAGGCAGTAGTAGTAGTTGTAGCCCCATGTACAGGCAGTAGTAGATTGTATGCAATGAGGGAATGACAGACTAGTTAGCACGGCCTGGCTGTAGTTGCTGCTGAGCCTGCCAGCTTCCAGAAAATGAACGCTCTATCCTGATCACGGCAATACTTTATAAATAATGGAAAATAAAAATGATTCTCCTAATTAAGAATTGCAGCTGATGTCCTTGCTACAGAGAAACACAGGAATCGTAGTAAGGTAACAAATCTATACTGTTCTTCCAGTTGCTCGCTTCCCTTTTATTTAATATTTAGGAGAACAGGAAAGCAGCTCTTTGTAGCCGGGACTTGAGCGATACATTGAGATTCATGTCAGCTGTTTGCTAACTACGCACAGCCTCACGGCTCCGACTATCAGGCCAATGCACAGGCTTTCATATCAAGCTCTATAAAGTTCCATGTGGTGCATGCTGTGTCATTTTACACTTGGCAACCTTCTACAGGGTTCTGTTCAAATAGACGCCCTGGCAAGATGTGCTCGTGTATACCGAACAAACATGGGGGGCACCAGCTGCCATCTTCACCAAAGCACCACCAGTGATAGCGGGCTCTGGAGCAACCCTGGGGGCCTCAGCAATGCTTGTGTACGGCAGCCACTCTCATCCCGCTTCAGTCTGCTGATTTTTACTATAAAACAAACAGTAGGTACCAAATATAAATATTAAAAGGGCGTTCTCTTCGCTTTGCTTCGTGCCAGAGTTGATCCACGCACAAGAGACTGCAATTAAAGCAGAAGTTGGACCACAGCAGTACAAACACTGAAAACAAAGCTGAACGCAGAACTTGCTCATATGTAGATGTTACCAGATATACTGGATATTCCTCATTCTGTCCAGTTACTGTCTTCATGCCAAGCCTAGTCAAACCGGTGACACTTCATGGTTCCGCAACTTCCTGCACCATCTTTTTGGCCGATGTTATGTTTAGACCTTGCGGTGCTGAGAAAAAGTGTCAAATGTAGTAACTCCGAACACTGATGGCTGATGACCTGATTCCACACAAGCCTGTAGTGTCCTCCAGTGATGCCTGTCCGGTTCCTGTGACACCGGGCTGTGACTTCTTAGGATACCAACTTGGCATAGGTGTACCATGTCCCTGGTGGGACTAATGTCCTATCAATGACGCCAGGGACATGCAGCAGTTGCATGCTCGGGCGGAAACTTGAAACATTATATTGCAAGCTATTTAAATTGACTGTATTGCAAATTCTCTCATACCACCTGGAAGCTTAAAGCAGGTGTATACTCAAAATATATATATACACAAAATTTAAGTTTGACTTGCCTCTGAGCTGGTACGATACAGGCGTAGCGCTCCACAGCCCTTAAAAAAACAACTACTTATCTGCCTTTCCTAGAATCATATGCAAGATTCCATCTTCAATCAATGTTCCATCATTAGCTGCCAGGCTTAATTCAGGGCGCAACATCGTGAGTGGCCACTGGGAGCGTTCATAATGGTTTTCAAATGGAGAAGATTGCCCGCATATATTTCAATGCAGAGCCGAGAACAGATACTTTCCTGGCTGTCACTGCGCTCTTTCAGTCCACCACAACACACATCAGAGAAAAAAGGGGATGCGAGGGACCTTCTTAAGTTAATAGCGAGTTTGACTTCTGGTGGTAGGTCCACTTTAAAACTGTCCTAAGGGCTTGTGTTCTGGAGCATGAATGGGACAGTGTCTACTCTACGTTAGCTCAGTGATGTGTCCATGGCGTGGTTTTAATTTTGCGGAATGCCCGATTAACAATGCAGCACTGCGCGGTGCCGCTGCTGACAGGTCTATTGAAGATCAATGGACGTGTCTGTAAGATGCGGAAAAGCAGTGTCCGATGTGGTTCACATGCTGCTTTTTCGTATCTTTATTAAGTTAATTAATAGGGTGCACATCGGAGAACAAAGGTGTGGACCAACTGCCCCAAAGTCACAGGAAATCCACTTTCAAATCGACCACCTCCTGCCCATCACAGGGAAACAGCAGTGACCTTACACGGCGAGTTGTTGAGATAATCAACAATCACTAATGATCATTTTGTGGGAAGTGAGATCTCCATGCGAGGACTATCTGCATGAACTACAGAAATCGCTGGCAGGTAAGAGGAAAATTTTTAATTCTTAAGCTAGCCATACACGTGTCGGATTCCATGGCCAATTGATCACTCACCCGATCGATTCCGGCGATTCTGCAGGGAATCGCTGGTGTGATCAATCGGCCAATTAAGAGTATCCATCGCAGCATACCACCTTGTCCAACGGATTCCAGGACGGATCCGTGTCCGATTGTCCACCTCACAAATGGCAACTCCCCTGATGTGTGCAGAATCGGATCAGAAAGACCAACATGTTGGGCCCCTGAACGATCGGACCTGATCGATTGGACAAGGTGGGCTGCATGCGATTCCGGCACGATCGTTTCGCGTGCACGCGCCCGGAATCGATCGTGCCGGAATCCGGTGGGAATCCGACACGTGTATGTGGGCCTTTACAAAGACATTAAATAATCTTCATCTGCTGTGTGTCACTATACCTGGCTCTATAAGGTAACCGCACCTTCCATCTTACTTCCTACCCGAGTACACTTATTGCCTGCTATGTAACAGTGTTTCAGCTCCAGTCTCTTCACCTGGCACTACAAGTTATAAAGACACTCACAAACACATTTTGTTCCGGAGTGGTTCCCGACATCCAGTGCCATCCCATGCTTGCTCCGCAAGGCTTCCTCTGTCCCAGCATCCGCCTTCCGTGGCACGGAACTCTGAGGATTTACTTGCTCTGAAGTTACTGACAAACCTGCACATAGAAGATAAGAGGAAATTTTAAATTAGTCCTGGGTGACACCGGAAAAATATATTTTTCGGCTGTATTTTTAACCGCTGCTTTTTCTTTCGAGTCAGCAAGAAATCCAGGGGTCGAAATCAATTAAGATACCCCAGATTTGCACATCCACATCAGTGTTGCCATATGCCAATTTTTAATGGAAACTCCTTAAAAGGAAAAAGCAAGGAAGATTGTTAACCGCACAAAGTTTAGTCAAGTATTTCATTCAGAAATAAGGTTTCAATTGAACAATCCAAACTCCGCACTGTCTTCCTGCTTTAAAGTAGAACTCCACCAATGTTTGCAATCTATACACAACAAACAAAAATGAGTGGAGAAGTACGCACTAATTACTGTGATGATGCAATGGTGATGAATGCCAGGCTGGGCACAATGGATGTTGGCGGAAAGACAATGACCGTACCCAGATCTAAATACGGATAGAATATTGCTTTTGGGTTTTTTATTTTGCAGTAAAAATAGGAGTTACATACCATCAACATCTATAGATTCATTCATACTGGTATTAACCTCCTGGGGTTACTGGATGTCTATGGCTTTGCCCCCTGGCGGCACCGATGATCCCTAGGGGCGGTTCTGCTAGGCTGTTCTGATCAAATGATATTAGATGCACTGGAAATAAGCTTGCTCCTCTCATACTTCCTACACATGTCCATTAGGCACTGAGGCAGTCCTTTATAAGAGGAGGCGTTTAGCTGGGATCCTTGAATAACCTTCCACTCGATTTTGTGCAGCCCCCACACCCTGGAGATGCTAATACAAGCCGCAGCTGAGGAGTTGCTGGGGACGAGGTTCTGAGCTGCGATCTGAGGGGGGTTGTGGCAGCAAAGATGAATCTCACAGGTCTTTCAGCTGTCAATCAAGTCCTTGGCTGCCCTCCCCCTCTGCTCCAGGACCGCGAAGGCTTGTTCCCACTAGAACGATTTGTCACGGCGTGACAAGATTTTAGATTGCGAGCAACAATCTCGAGTGGCTGCGCCAAAAAACACCACCATTCATAGAGAATGAATGGGCGAGATTACAAAATCACTGTCATGCACAAATTTTGACCGCGTCCATTCATTTCTATGGGTGCGATCCAGGGCCGTTTGCCTATGAGGAGACAAGCCCAAGCAAATGAATGAATCAAAAATCGCTCTAGTCGGAACAAGTCCTGAGACTGCTTAGAGTTCAGAGACTGAAGCAGCTTTAACCAGAGCTAAAAATTTTAAGTAAATATGCTTTAATGCGGGGTTATTAAATGGCGCGCGTGTGTACATGCATGCTTGATGAGAGTGTGTGTGTGTATGTACATAGTCCGGCCTTAAACAGACCCATTTCATGGTACCCAAGACTGTTGGAGGCCCCTGCTCTAGAGAGTGAGGTCACGTTCTTTTTCATCGGCTTGTATACATGAAAATACATGTAAAATTGACAGATGAATAAAGGTGAGACATAACTGAATATCTTTAAAACTCAAGTGTCATTTTTCTGCTTTATTGAATAAACCAAATGTCAATATTTATTAGGCAAATGGAAATTAAGTTAATTACATACAGTTTGAGGGTAAATTTAGGGCACTACAGATGTTAAAAGCAAATATACCACTTGTACATGACAGTTCACAAAGTGTCCCATGATATCAGTGCCCGTTACAGCTCATTGTATGAATCTACTCAAATCACAAAGTGTCATAACAGTTTGTGAAAAATGAAAATACACACATCTCTGCGGATGAAGATACTAATTGTATCTAAGTATACACAACATCCTAAATAATCTGCATTTGCCATTCACCTGTTCAGCTTTAATTGGAAATGGTTTGGCATGAACGCATGTCAGAACACATACCTCGCTTGGTTCTGGCTTCTTTAATCTCCTCGCACAGTTTGTTGAATTCGGGATCCAGTTCAGCAGCGATGATGGCATGCGCAGTGTCTTTCAGTGTGCAGGCGCGATGCCTGATGATTTTATCTGTACAAGACAAAGCAAAGAGAAGTTCTGGTCAGACAGAGCCTGAGAAGATGAATTGAAGCCCCGTTCACATCTGGGTGGTACCCATCCAATTTATCACAGCACCAATCATTATAAATGGCACCCTAAATGGATGTTTTCACTTTTACGTCTCATGGAACGGATATGTACATACATTGCTCTAATCAACACATCAACATGTTATGCTTACACGGTTATAAACACTACGATTGTAAGGTCCTCCATACACCTTTAGATTTCTCTGTCAGATTTCCTTTAGATCTCCTTTTGTTTTACCAAAACCATATAATATGAGGGACTTTCTCAACCATCGAAGCTACCTGTGTTCAATCGCAGAGGACCTGGCACTACATAGTTGTTAGTAGATCTAAAGGATATCTGACAGAGATCTAAAGGTGTATGGCCAGCTTAAAGCAGGATACATACATGTAGATATGGGCCGGATCGATGGCTGCTTTGAGCGCGCTCGCGTCCATCTATCTGGCCCATATCATATGCAGCCATCCCTGTTTTTAAGCGGGACCATTCAACCACGCTGAAAACAGGGATATCGGACATGACCGTTAATCACGGCCGATGTCTTTTGCTTTGCATGGGGACCGCAGGAGCATCGGCTGAGCTGGAGAGAGAGCAGTATTGTCTCTCCATTTCCTCTTATATCGCACAGCAGCGTGATGACGTCATCACGCTGCTGCAGGGAACATCAGACGGCTCAAATATCGAGCCGTCTGTACCCTGCTTATGACTTAGATTACATGACAGCAATGGAAAAAACCATTAAAACGGTAGCAAAAACGAATCCGGTAGCAGTCACGTGTTTGGGACGCAGATTGCGATGCAGTAAACCGTTTTTTTTTTCGGTCACGCATCACTAAGGATGCACCACAACTGTAGAGACATTGACCCATTGACTTGCCCTTTGGGGATAATGGGAGTGACACAGGTGTCCAAGCCACTCCCAATTGGCACTAGTGGAGCATCAATGGTTTCCAGGTGCTCTCCTGATGCAAAAAACGTTAATGACCCTATGAGGCATAGGCATCTGTACAGATGATAGAGCTTGTAAGGAGCTGTGTAAAGTGCTGGAGGCACCTGCAGAGCTTCCCAATTGAAGTAATCTAACGAACAAACTTCATTGACATTGACTTGAATTTTAAACTTACTGCAAGGTCGCGTAAAAGCCCAGAAAATGACCTTATAAACGAGAAACCTGACTGACAATTAGTGCTCCATTACCAATCACAAAACAGTAAACAAAAACAAGTGAAGTTGCCCTTTGGGTGGGGTGGTTGGGGCTGATGGTTTGGGGTCAGGGCAGCCTAAGAACACAAGCAACCAGCATTTCCCCAAATAATATTGTAAATGGAGTCTTTTCATTTTTAAAAGTTTTTTTTTAAATGAACACAGACGCAGCGACATTGGAAAGGAAATACATTTTTTTTAACCTCGCAGAGGAAAACACCAAATGATCAGAATGAATAATACAAGCGGCAAAGCATCCAGGCTGATACAAAGTGCAGCAAATCGCCGGGTAAAATATAACTATAGATTTCAGGGCAGCATTTTATCTTCCGCACTCAGCTGTTCAGAGAATCAATAATAAAAATATAGTACTGAAGAGACATTTTAAAATCTTCCTTACAAACTATTTTTATCTATAGGATAACATGGCTCCTGTCTTGCCTCTTGAATTTTTCCCTTGACTGGCAGAGCGGAGTCATTATGAGCTGCTTTTCAGCACATTTCCCTTCTGGCAGAGAGAGGTTTAAAAATCAATAGTAGCCTGCAGAAGGGAGAACAATAATCATTGCGGGAGCACTTTGTTTCCGAGCATCATTACCTCCTGGTTCTTTGTCAGGATTGTACTCCAAAGCGTTGCTGCAGATCAGGTCCACATCCAGCAGGAAGTCTCGCACAGTCATGTAGAGGTGTTTGTCGATTTTGGTCAGGATGGTAGAAAGGTCCATGGGTTTTCTGATCACTTCCAGGTAATCGGAGACCTGCGGAACAAAAGGCCTGGCAATTAGTGAAACAGAAAAAAAAAAAGTAAGCTGAAGTGTAGAGGAAGTTAGAAGAGCTCCAAGCAAACATATAACACTGTTCAGTTCTATACTTTAAATGACTTTTTATTCTGCTGGTGTTATCCCTTGAAAGTGTTTTTTTTTTTTTTTTTTAACTAAACATCTTCGGTCATTGTCCATGGCAATCAGAGAATGAATGAGCACTGTACTGTCCTCACTGGCCAATATCGTCCCATGGCTCAACTCTCTACATAACTTTTCATGTAACTGATAGGGAAGGGTAAAGGGGAATATTGGAGCTGCTGATCCAAATCCAAGATGGCAGCTAAATCACCCTCTGTCTACTGGAGTCTTTTCAGATTGCTGCCATATTGCATTAGTTATGTCATTTTACACTAAGGCCATGTTTCCACTCCGATTTTTCGCCTGCGCTCACGATTTTAGATCGCCTGCCAATCGCCTACACTACTTTCAATGGGCTTGTCCCCATTCATAGGATCGTGTGCGATTGGGGCAATCAAAAGGCTGCTCCCCGCATTAGGTTATTTTCTTGTAATCTCGCCCATAGACATGAATGGAGGTGATTTGCGACTGCGCGAGCAGACTATCACAAATCGCCTCCATTCATTCTCTATGCAGAAATTTTTTTTTCACAATGGTGGCACTTAAAAAAAAAAACAAAAAAAAAAAAAAAAAACACACCTGTGAAAATCGCCTTGTCAATCGCCTGGCGACTGAAAATCGCCAGCACAGGCGATTAATCACCCAAGTGGGAACAAAGCCTAAATGTGCTTTCGTCTTAGGATGTCATTATTAGAGATGGTCATGAAACTTCCACTAGCCAATTTGGGAGTTAATTGCAAAACCCCTGAATGCCAATCACCAAAATTGCTGGAGATCTATCTTAAACACATACAGCTCTTGCATACATTAAAACGTTTAGACAAAGGAGTTTCTTTTTGCAAATATTCCTGGAACCCTTCTCTACGTCTCCAGCAATTTTGGCGATAGTACCATATTCCGGATCTGCAATTCATTAAAGGCCCCCATACACGTCTAGATTTTCCTTTCAATCAACTTAAAAAGATAATTTTTTTGGGTCGACTTAAAGCATAGTTGAATTAAGGTTCAATTTCAATAAAACGGATGAAAATTTTCCAGCATGTCTGATCATTTTCCGATCAAAAAAAAGTTTTAGGTCGATCTTAAGGCCATGTCCCCACTGTAACGATCTCCTGCGATTCCAATTGCGGGGTGGTGATCGCTAGTGATCTCTATAGCAAGCAATCTGGAGTGATCTGGCGCGTCTTCACACGCAATTATAATCACGCCCATAGAAAATAAATGGGGACGTGTTCATTGAGACGCAATATAAAAACGCGTCCATTCATTTCTATGGACGCGATCAGGGACGCGACTTCCTGCGATTAAAAACACAGGAGTGCCCGTTCGCGGCTGTGGGGAAGAGCATGGTCGCGATTGTTATGACTAGAATCACAGGTGATCACCAAAGTGGGGACATAGCCTAAAAGCTAATGTTGTACTGTGTTGGCCATCGAATATAAAAAGTTTGGCGATCAAGTGATACTGTTCATTGGCTAACTGAAGTCATTAAAGAAGCAAGCTTTCGGCAAGTCTTCGGGATCTATGAGAACCCTAATCTTCGGGATCTAAGACACCCCAAGTCCCAAGTCTTGCTTCTTTAATGACCTCAGTTAGCCAAAAACGGAATCACTTGACATTCAAACGTTTCCGAAAAGCCTGAAAATACTATTTGGGGGGCGCTGTCTTTTTGTTTTATCCATATCCTCCATCTTTTTCTATATATCCTCTAAATCAGTGGTTCCCAAACTGGGGAGGGGGGGGGGGCCTGCAAAGGTATTCCATGGGGGGTGCAGGCCCTCATTCTTAACCTGTATTTGAATAGGGGGGGGGGGGGCTCAAAAATGGCCCTAAACAGAAAAGGAGGGCCCTACAAGGAAAGTTTAGGAATCACTGCTCCAAGACAGGCTGCAGACAGTACTGGTGTTGGTTCTGTTTTTTACAAAAAATTTTATGGCAGCAGAACTCCTACTGTAAGCTGGATATCAGCTGGTACACAAGATGGCAAGGAATACATTAGATGGGACTACACACAGCAGAGTAAAACGCGCCTAGCAATCATTCACGATAACGCACCTAACAGTGTCATATACGCCTGGAGTTCTCCTGTAAAGTAGTAATAATACATCAGTCTGTCAGAATGAACAGCTCATGCAGATAAATGCTGCAGAAGTGACACAAATAGAGGGAGATTTACTGCATTATGCACACTCTAGCCTTGTAAGATCGCCAATTTATGCTCATAACGTATATAGAAACCAGTGACTACACTACATGACTGGCATTTAATCTGTGTGTGTGTCCTCAGGGGTTGTTTAACCCTCTGAGCGTTTCATGGTTTTGAGGGTTTTTTCAAAACCATGCCACGGGCAATCGCGGCGGAGCACAGTGCGATTGCCTGCTCAGCTGAAGGTTGTTTACATAAGCCCGGCGTCACTGGAGACGCCGGGCTTATGATGAAGAAAGGCGACGCCCCTTCATTTACATGGAGGTCTATGGCGCCGCCTACCCCCGCCCCCTTCGCGTCACCGGTGACGCCATCGGGGGCGGACCCGGAAGCATCGGCATACATGCCGATGCTCCCGACCGCCGTCAGAAGACGGCGAGACCTCGGGCGTTCCTCCGACTAACTGGGGTTGAGTTTCATGATGCATGAAACTCAGCCCGAGTTAATTCGGGGAGAACGCTCAGAAGGTTAAGGGTGAAATCTTCTCCTAAACGGCTGCAGAAATTTCAGTTTTTCACAACAGTTCTTTTAGCGAGCCGCGGCCGATTTTTCGGCCGACCGATGTGACAGATCCCCGTCGCCCCAAAGCTCGGTCAGCAAGAGAAGGAACATGTCCATAAATCTCTGACCGATGCCATTAGTTTGAATGGGGATCGGCATTCCCATCCAAACTAATGGCCGGCACACAAAGGGTGCCCACCGATACTCTGAGCGACATTGCTGGTCTTTCATCCCCAACTGGCTACGTGTATGGGGGCCTTTATACGGACAATGGAAGCTCAAGTCCACTACAATTTTTAATGAATAAAATGGAAATAACTGTCCAATCAATAGAAATTTACAGACATGGCCGATCAAGGCTAGATCGATTTTGTGCCCGATTTCTAAAGGCCCCCATACACATGTCGGATTCCCACCGGATTCCGGTACGATCGATTCCGGGCGCGTGCACGCCAAACGATCGTGCCGGAATCGCATGCAGCCCACCTTGTCCAATCGATCAGGTCCGATCGTTCAGGGGCCCAGAATCGGATCCGACAGAGAACCAACATGTTGGTCTTTCTGATCCGATTCTGCACAGATCAGGGGGAGTTGCCATTTGTGAGGTGGACAATCGGACACGGAATCGTGCCGGAATCCGCTCGGACAAGGTGGTATGCAGCGATGGATACTCTTAATTGGCCGATTGATCACACCTGCGATTCCCGGCAGAATCGCCGGAATCGATCGGATGATGAATCGATCGGACATGGAATCCGACACGTGTATGGCTAGCTTAACACTTTCAGTCTATTTGACAAAGCATGTGGGTATTGGTTTCCATGAGATTGACCTAAAAAGAATGATTTTAAGGCCCCCATAAACCTTTTTTAGATTTCTGTCAGATTTCCTTTAGATCTCCTTTTGTATTACCAAAACCATTGAGGGACTTTCTACACCATCAAGTCTATCTGTGTTCAATCGCAGAGGACCCGGCACTACATAGTTGTTGGTAGATCTAAAGGATATCGGACAGAAATCTAAAGGTGTATGGCCAGCTTTACATCAATCTAATAGAAGAAGAAAAAAAATCGACCAGTGTATGGCTACCTTAAAACAAAGAAAATTCTCAAACAGATGATCGATAAGAATCCAATAGATCCCCCCGGATCTATTGGATTCTTAAAAGATTTGTAAAATGTAAAATATTGAATCGGACATTAACCTCCCTAGTGGTTGAGATGAACCCTGTTCGTTCGGTGAACAGGGTCCTCTCAACCACAGGGGAAGCCTGCAGCGGGGAGACCCTATGCCTCCCAGGAAAGGTGCAGCGATTGTCTCCATCGCTGCAGCATTTCCAGGTTTGCAGCACCGCCCCGATCGCGTCACGGTGATGCGGAAGGGGGCGGCGCCATAGACCTCCATGTTAATGGAGGAGCGCCGGCTTTCCCTCTCACTGGCTGCGTGAAGAGCCCCAGAGGGAGGGAGAGACTGACAGGCAGTGTCTGACTGACAGGCAGGAAGGTTAAGCAATATTAGAAATGCTCAACTGCACAGGGTTTACTGGGCAACCTTATGAACACCAATGCAGAGCTCCTGCAAATAATTTGTTTGGTAAATCTCCTTCTTTCTGTGAAAGTTGACATGTGAAAAACAAAAAACAAGGAGAATCATGCAAGCCTAACAAAGCCACTAATGAATACAGTAATTCCTAGTGCAAAAAAACCAAAAAGGAGGGAGTAGACCGGGAACGCTGCTCATCTAGGTTCTACATCCCCCATTGGTCAGGCAGTGATGTAAAGTTCAGAAGAGCAGCGCCATGAGCTGATTGTATGGATGATGGGTAACAAAGAATGGTGCGTCCGGACATTACTGATGAATTGCATGCAGATGATAGCCGTCTTATGAAGAGCAAAGCAAACGCGGCTGGTGATTGTTTCCACGGGAAGCTGCCATCCAGCGTTTAGTATTTCTCAAACAAGAATCAAGAGACAACACAAACCGTACTGAGAACCCCATCTGACTCCAAGACGCCAATTTCACCTTTACCAGAAATAGGAAGAAATGAACATAATAGGACTTCTAACATGATACCGCGAAGTGAAGGGGCTGCCCCAACCTGGCTTCCGCTCCTGAGTTGATGGGTAGGGGAGAAAACAGATGACCCCTGCCACCATGGTGAAGTTGATGGTCTCACCGAGCATGGCACCCGGGAAGAGGACTCTGAACAGCACCGCCCCAAGTGACAGCGGCAGCATGGCGGGAAAGGCTCTGCATTTTGACCCCCTGGACAAGGCAGCACTGGCGAGCGTGCTACCTAAAGAGTACAAGGGTACAGGTCACCCTCCAGACAGAGGAAACAAAAGATCACTTCAAGGATCCCCTCTCAGTCTTTTTAAGAACTGATGTTTCCTCCCTTCAGTATGTGGAGTCCATCTCTCATGTGCTGCCCTCGAATAAGATGATGGGGGGGTCCGGAGCTTCCTTCATCGCTGCTCCTACCCATTACAAAGCACTCGGGCATTACATATACACAGGGGTGCACATAAGTTTAATTCTGGTATTCAAAAGGGCCAAAAACTAGCTATGCGTGCCCTTTTGAGTACCAGAGTACCACTTATGAGCACCCCTGCATATACATACTATCACCTTTGCTTTAGTCCAGGTGTGGGAGGAGATCCCTCAGGAGACCATCCACCACCTCATCAGGAGCATGTTGTAGGGAGGTCATACAGGCACGTGGAGGCCACACACACTACTGTGCCTCATTGTGACCTTTTTGTGACATTACATTACATTGTGACATTACATCAACGTTCAATCAGCCTGTGGTGTTCTTTTTCCCACTTTTATTTTGAGCCGTGATTTACAGTCATGTCCGATATCCCTGTTTTCGAGCGGGGTTGATTGGTCACATTATATAGGGGCCAGATAGATGGCCATGATTGCGCAACGGCTCTCGAAGCGGCCATCGATGTGGCCCATATCTATATGTGTGTTCAATCCCATCTCAGAGGTGTGTCTGATTTTGGCTTATATGCCATTTAGTCTGGCCTGTGTAGTGTTCTAAAATGGCTACAACTAAAGGGGTTCATTCTAAAATGTTTAAGTGTGTTACTTCAAGGCGCTAAATAAAGGTTCTGCAGTTCGGATGGAGGCTGAGACCTGAGCGCTGCCTTCTATTTAATCGCCTGCTCGCTGTGATGAGAACAGAGTTTCAATCACTGATAGGAAAGTTGCTTTGTGGAGGTCGGCCGAATGGTTCCACCTTCGCGGCATGAATTGAGACTTGCTGTGGTCTAGTCTTGGAGTCGCATGGTGAACCCTGCACAGGCATGCACAGAAGCGGAATTTGTTGTCGGTAAATACTTTTGGTCTTGAAATATAAATAGCTTCGGTCATGGCAAAGAATTCACAACTTCTTGTAAAACAAGATCTAGAATTGTTCAACACATTGCCTTGTCAGAGTGGCAAACCTAAAATATCTGACAAAGATCAGTAATCGTTTCTTATTGCCAGGTTTCAAAAGTGGTTACTTGTCACAACTGTGGCTGTTCAGGTATCACAAGGACAGGATTGCAAGGTCTATACACAATGAAAACACAGGTTGGTAGCACAAAACTAATACAGATCTGTAAAGGCCCCCACACACTTAGCAAGCGGGGGGGCGACAGGTGAGTGGCGGAGTGCAACGTGATGACTCCGTTAGTTTGGATGGGAACACCAGCCTGGCCAACTGAGTCACCCGCGAATCACAAGTGACCACATGGGGCGACAGATCCCTGTCGCCCCATGTGGTCACTCATGATTCGCGGGTGATATTGACCGACAGCCGCAAGCACGCAGGCGCATCTGTAGGCAGAAAAATCAGCCACAGCTCACTACCTGTGTGGGGGCCTTAAGAAATGAATCTGTGGATATACGTTCACAACACGGAAGCCCAGTAAAAGATCATTTTGGGGGAGTTCCCTACAACTGCGTGTAAAAAATATAGAAATATCACGTCATCACTTCGCTTAATGCTGCGTTAAAGCAGATTATTATTTAATGCTGAAACAAGACAGGTAGTGCATTAAACATCACGCTCCATTCACCAGACAGACTTCAAATCTGTCACTAGTCACTGCATGACTCACGATAAAATTACAGGTTGTACGGTCAATTGCATTGATTGTGGTCCGCGACATGTCTGGAATTCCCAACCGTACCCCGACCATTACAGATGAATATCTTCTACCTACATGAATTCCCTCCATTACTGGTTGTCTATAGAACATGGTGGGGGGGTTGGGCGCTGTTCTGTTTTAATGATAAAATCTATGCACAATTCTACTAAAGATAAAATATGTGACGACCCTAGCAGGGGCCTAGCTAGAAATGACTGCGCCCCATTAAAAATGTTTGTTATGGGACTGCCCACCTCCGCCCCCGGCACTCTAATCCCTCCCCTTCCTCCAAGACCTCACACCCCATTATTGGTCTGTTCTGGCTGTCCGTGACTAAGAATTAACCCCCAATTCAGTCCAGGTTGCTGTGCTACAAGTAATACAAAAAATTCCTAGATTTCTATACCGAAAGAGGCAGCATCGCCACTGGAAAAAATTCCACCACCCTGGTGGTCCACCGAGATCCAGATTTCTATACCGAAAGAGGTACATAGGGTAAAAAAACTCCCAAAGCCAGATAATGGAATTTTCACAATGAAATTTCACCAACTTGCAAAATGTCCACAAGATGGCGCTGCTGCCTAAATTTGTGTATATTTTACCAGCCAAGTCCATCTCAACTTTTTTTAATCTCGAACAGGACTTGGGGAACACTGAAAAAACAGGCAGCCAGCAGTGGCAGGCTCCTTAGTGGCTACCTACAAACCCCATAGTGGTTCTATGATGGTTCCTATGCCACTGGGCCCCAGGCTCAACCCTTCACCAGGTAGACACATTAACCTCCTGGGCACTACACACACGACTGCAGCAGAGAACATTACATTTTGTCATGATTGTCTGCCATATGACCCGTACACTAAAGGTGGGCTTACACGTGTAGAGTTATTGGTTCGATCAACAAAGAACAAACAATTTTTTTGGATCATTGAACAAAAATCTAGAATGACCAATTTGTTTGATGGATACACTTTGTGTGACCTAAATTTATCTGTCGCTGTAATTTCGAATGTATTTTCATTCGATGTCAGTGAAGGACGAACAAAAAATCTAATGTTACATTCCAAAAATGAACGAACGATGTTCAACAACATTGAACAAAAAAATCGAATTGTCTGTTGGCACCACCTACCCCTGCCCCTCTGGCATCATCAGAGCAGGCATGGAAGCATCGGCTGGTATGCCAATGCGCAGAATGGCAGGGAGAATTCAGCGGACAGGTTAATATTCTTTGGATGAGTTCGATCAGCTGACAAACTCCTCACCAGATAACTCGTGCAGAGCGCCCAGGAGGTTACATAGATGTTTATAAACCTTTTTCTCTGTATTTACTATGACAAACACTGACTTTTGGATAACCTACTATGGGACAGGGCTTGGCCCTTGGCTCAACTAAAACACAACACATGAGGTCACTGCTTCTATGGGGAAATGATTCAATGGAATCTTGGAAACGACTTGCCAATGATGGAGCTGGGTAATATACGGGCCGGCCCAGGTTGCTGATAGTTTGGGTTGTACAAATACAAATATTTTCACACATCTTTGTGCCAACATGTGACCATGAGGCATTGGGGGATATTACACATGTTTTTTGGGAGACCTGGTCATTCACGCACATAAAATTATTTCATACAAAGCTCATTTCTGGCTCCTATAACCCAATTCTTCATACAATGACCACATCTGTTTATTACAACTTGCTCCTTTACTCTAGTTTAGGCTTATATCCCAAATTCTTTCTGAAATGGTTCCCTGGACAGATGAAAGACTACTGTTTATCCAGTTCAATCACCCTCTTCCAGCTCATAGGGCTACAAGCTACCAAGAAGTTTCATGAGAAGAGTCTCACGCAGGGTTATTAGAGATGAATCCAGGTCCTCCCTTTTATTTTAAGATGACCGGTCATAACACACAGGGGGTATAGAGGTTTAGCAGTGCAGAGAGGTCGGGTTTATTCATAAATAATCAAAAATAAGAGGGGGTATGTTTCTTTCTTGGCTTGGTTTATATTTCTTATTTAACGTTCTATCTAACCATAAAAAAATGGAACATTTCTAGGGAACTAATGGTACCTCAGATACCTAAAAAGTTTCACACACATTTCAGTTTTGATTTACTCATAAGTCACTGTCCTAAATAAAACTTTAAAGTACAAATTGATAAGTTATTTTTGTTTCACAGGGGCTACTTTCAGTACCGCTTGTCAAATACCAACTGTGTTTTCACTGTTATAAACAAACTTGCATGGTAAAAAAAAAAATGTTAAAAGGCCAGTAAACCAGAGTTACAAATTGGATTACATATGACAGCTATGTATACATATTTATCTTGGCATCAGAAACCTCCTCTTAGTCTAGGCTTAGGTTGTCGCTGGGTCTTCCAACAAGACATCACCCAAAGCATACATTGAAATTAGGCCAACAGTTCCTCAAGGAAACCAAAACAAGATCCTGAGTGGCCCGGACAGAGGCCAGACCTAAATCCTATTGAGAATCTGTGACAGGTGTTCAAAGTGAACATAGAATCTTCAGGAAACCATCAAGTTCGGAGCAGCTAGAACAATTTGTAGTGGAAGAATGGGCCAATATCCCTCAAGAGACCTGTGTCAACCTAGTAAAGAACTTCTCTAAGAGATTGTTGTCAGTTGTCGCTCAGAAAGGGGAAACTCTTTAATGATCGGGGGGACTAATCATTTTGGATGTCTGATATTTGTCCTTTTTTGTATTAATAAAATATCAGAATTAAACTTCGTGTACATTTTATTCCTAAAATAACACTTGTTAAGGCTTGTCCCCACAGTTGAATTTGTCCGCGAGCAGCTCAAGCCTCCATTGTTTTCAATGGGGCTGTCCACACTTGCGTGGCTGCCCGATTTGAAACGCTCCATTAACATGTAGTTAGCCGCTAGCGGCGGCAGCAAATGCTTGTGACCTTTGTCAGCAGTGGCCAACTTTGCCTGTGGGGACAAGCCCTATATGTTAATTTTTAGAATGGGGCT
Organism: Ptychadena robeensis; assembly: GCA_036250615.1. Classification (NCBI taxonomy): domain Eukaryota; kingdom Metazoa; phylum Chordata; class Amphibia; order Anura; family Ptychadenidae; genus Ptychadena; species Ptychadena robeensis. The sequence continues at coordinate 11,472,151 of CM070035.1, read as the reverse complement.
AATAATTTTGGCCTAAACTAAGTCAAAAGTAAATATGAACCAAGTGTAACCCCATGTGAAATTTTTTTTTTTTTCAGTCGTTCCCCAACTAAAAATGTTGAGAAGAGGTGAGGACAGACTGATCCAGAACCCCTCTCACAGATTATATGTTCCCTGGTTTGCAGCACATAGCATGCTTTGTCATTTGCAGTCAAAGTTTACTGGCCCTTTAATATTTACAAACTTATCATTCACAATCCACCTCGTGTGACCATCTGTAACCTGGCAGTGATTTGGTTATAATAAAATAAATCTAGAAAATACAATCCGCTTCATTGTTTGTGCATTACTGAAACAAGACCTCTTCAATATCCACCGGTTTGCTGAAGATGTTAAAGCGTTTATCGGTGGCCAGACGCTTGGTAACGTCCCTGAGGAACAGTCTCAGCTCTCGCAAGGTGTTCTCTTCGTTGTCCTCCATCCTTTGCTTCTCCACTTCAGACAACTCGCGTGGGGGAGGAGGGGGTGCGGGCGGCAGAACTTCCAAAGATCGGATTTCTGAAAAGACAAAGTTTTATCAGTCCTAAGTACTTGTTGTCAGTCCTAAGTACTTGTTCTTATTCCATCCATTATGAGTGATCACAGTGGAGAAAGGGAAAGTATCTGATGGAAGATGAATAGCATTTTGACTGGAACAATTTCATTTTCATGCATAGAAGTATTTTGATTAATGTAGGGTCTTATCAGTGCACTGTGTTTTATATCACTGTATTTCACCCATCCACTGCCACTATCATAACAGACAAAGGCGATCATTCCCTTTTCAGAATATTCCATTAACCGTAGAAATCTGTTAAAATGACACTCCATTAAATGTAACAATGGATTACAAGTTATCCGGGTCATCTACAGCAAACTAATCGCACAATGAATGACTAAACAGAAGACATGAACAGATATTTCACACAGAAGATGAAGAAAAAAAAAATTTAAATGATGACTCTCCTCACCCAGTAATATATTAGGCAACTAAAAGCTGAGCAGTGAAAAGAGCAACTGCTTGCTGTGAATCATAACACAAAAAACAGTATCGCTGATCATCTTTCTAAGCTTATTTTTTAAATGGACAAATTTTAAGCTAAAACACATTTTAAAGTGTATTTAAACATAGGAAAGAAAAAACAACAAATATTACTCACCTTCATTGGGTCTTCATCCAAAAACATCAACTCCAAAAAAAAAAAATACTTACCTTTCATGCCTGCTCGCTCCTGTGGCACCATGCCTGGAGTGTTGGGTTCTTCAGGCTTCAAGATGGAGGAGTGGGACTTTCTCGGTCTCATTACATTTACCTATATACATCTGAATCCGGTGATGCTCTTTGTCACCCGATTCAGATGCAGCTGGCAGTGGGTGAATGGGGTCATTGGAAAGGAGACGTGAAAAGTGACTTCTAATTTCCCATGTTCCCTTGGGGCCTCCGCAGCGCAATGTCATATGGGAGGTAAAGCAATTTTTAAAGATTTACCAGGTATTTTCTTTTTTTTCCATTTCACCTCCTATTATTGGCACCTCTGGTGCTGATTATAGAAGGCAAAATTGGAGGTGGTAGGTCCATTTTAATCCTTGAGTATAGACTTTTATACTCAAGGTATAATCAGACCTCCCTGGCTGCCAATAACTGCAGGGAGACCAGCGAATGCCCATTCAGGTAAATGGGTGCCTGTCACAGTTCCACTTAGATATGAGAAATAGATTTTTCTTTTTTTATCTCATATCTTTCCATCCATCCATGTACGTACATACATACACACTCTGCTTATACTCAAGTATATAAGATAGGTTGGAATGTTTAAATAAATCAAAAAGATTTTGTGTCCTGGGTTTAGCCTCGAAGCAGACCTATCACCCCATTATGTGCTTTCTATAATAAGAACCAATAATCGGGCAGATTGAAGGTTTAAAAAGACCTTAACTGGATTTTCTATTTATTTACCAACTGAACCGAGAGACAAACCAACATTTAGGACACAAAGTACATAACACAAGGGAGTTGTCTGGCAGGACCAATGTCTCAGTTGTAGACTAGTTTTGACTCAATACTAGCGTGTCCATCAAAAGCAGTGAACGGGTCAATAACAGTGTTCTCCCCAGAATTTTTTTTCAGCCGGGCGGCGCGATGACGTCATCACGCCGCCTGCACCGGTCCGGCGGCCTCTCTGATAGGCTGCCGGCCAGCAGCAGCACACAAGTCCTCTGCGGCTCCGGTAGTGTGCCGCGGGCCGGAGTCTTTCAGTGGCTGTGGCGCGCTCCTGAAGAATGGGAGGCACCGCCTGTCAGGCTGCTCGCCGCGGAGGACTTGTGTGCTGCCGCTGGCCGGCAGCCTATCAGAGGTGAGCCGCGCCGAGGATGAAGAAGAGCCACATGCGGCTCTGGAGCCGGGGGTTGCCGACCCCTGGTATAGCGGGACGGAACTGCCGGGCGGGGACTAAAATCTCCCGGGCGGGCCGCCCGGCCAATCTGCTCTGGGGAGAACACTGAATAACCGCTGGCAAGTTCTCTTCAGTTTCCAGCAATTTAGTTGCATTCATTGTCAATTTTTTTCATTTTCACTTGACCGTTTTAAAGCGCCTATTTACTCCTATAGGCCAAACACGGCAAATGTAATTTAAAGGGTGTGTTAATGGGATGTTCATTTTTAATATTCAATGGGCGGCAAAAAAAATTCCCATGTTTGCCACACATCAAACACAGGGGAAGCAGTGGAGACCAAGCCTAAGGGCCCTTTAACACAATCCTCCATTGCAGTTATAGTTGCATTTTTTTTTCTTTAGATAAATAAAAATACCACATTTTGCAGTGCACTGCGCTTGCGTTTCCCACACAAGTGTATAAAACCAGAGCTGTGTGAATGAGCCCTAAGACTAGCATTCTCCACCCAACTTCAGAACATAAAACACTTTTGTACTGTAATAACTGTTACATGACGGTGATGACCTGAAAAGGCTGCGCTGATGAAATACCGCTTTGGTATATATTACAAATAAATAAATAATAGGTCTGTACCTCAGCTGAAGCCTTCTGTCCAGAATCACAAAAGGGATTAACGGTGTCACAAGGGAAATAAGTTAAGATTTCATGAAAGGAGAGGCTCAGAGGTAGCATGCTGCAAGCCTTTGATACACTTGTTAGGGCCTTGTTCTGGTTGATCATCTCTGCTGTTGAGCAGGTCGGAGCTGAGCATGAGGTGTAAATCCCATTATATCATCAATGACAAAGCTGCTAATTTACAGCGCGCTATTGTGGTTTATGAAGAATAGAACAATGCGGAGAGCCAGGCTGGGAATATTGTACAATCGCCTCGGTCACAAGAGGTAAGGGGTTTCCACATCCGTCGGGACCCCCTCCGCTAAGCATATTGCTTGGCGGGGATTCTGATGGAGAGCATAGACTTTACCTGCTTGACTGATGGATGTTCAGACATCCACCGATGCAGAGGTTCAACGTACTCCACTACGTTAAGCCCTGCATTGCCGGAACGGCTCGGCACTGTGGGAACACAGAATGCGCCGAGCAGCTAACGTGAATGTGCTCTGTCAGGACCTCCCATCAAGCAATACGCTTGGCGGAGGGGGTCCCGACGGATGTGGAACCCCCCCCCCCTTCGAGTCAACATCTGCAGCTGCCTCTTGAGGAAACCAGGTATTAGACGTTAATCCTTAATTTTCCCAGCAAGTAACATGAATGGGTGGCTTAACCTCTTACTAGACACTCACCTGCTTTCTTCCTTTTCGGAGGTGGCATGGCTGCCTGATTGATGAGCAGATCTCTGAAGAAGTTAAACCGATCTTCTTCATTAGGTCTACAGATGATGAAAACCTCTTCATACTGAGGCCTGAATATATGCTTCACCTGCAGAGAAACACAGAGCGTGGGGAAAGAAATCACAGAAAAGTCTTACAATGCAAGCTGAGATAATCCGTATTAATAAATAATAACGTTCTTATGCAGAAACCTGAGGCACATATAAAATGAATGCAGCTTTGTATTCCTTGCGTTTTGCATCCACTTTTAATACAGTGTTAAATAGTTGAACTTGACCTGATATCGGCCTGGTGATTTAAGTACAGAACAGCAGAGCCTGGGGGGAGTAAAAGCAGCACGAGGGGCCAAAGATTCCTGGGAAACGGCCTTGTGGTTAGAGGAGCAAAGAAAGCCACTTCTTCGCAGACTATGGATAAGGAACTACAACCTCTTGCGCACACTTGTGCACACCCCTCTGCCTAAAAATCCTTGGGTAGCCCTGCTCAATAGGCACCCGCCTCAACTACACCATTCAGCTGGCATCATATGTGTTTCTAGCCACTCGATCCTGGAAGCAACCAACCCTGTCATTTTCTGAGGTAAAGCAACACTTGGTGGGTATCCTGATCAACGAACATCTTACCTCGATCCTATCTGACACCCATAAACGCTTCCTAAAAATGTGGTCTCCCTAAAGTCAAGATTTTGTGTGTTTCTAATGGTCCCAAGTCCCCTCTTCCTTTTACCCTGATCTTTCCTCCTCTCTGTCTCTTCTTCTAATTTCTTTCCTTTTTCTATACTAGAAAGTGTTCCTTGTGACAAACCATTCTGCTGATGGTTGTTTCACATGTGCTTTTATGTTCCCCATTCTTTGCTTGCTACTTTGTACTGTGTACTTTGAAAATTAATAAAATGTCTTGTAACAGAAAGCCACTTCTTTCCAAGAAAAACATTAGGGCTCATTTACACAATCAGCGCAGTGAATGGCGTCAATAGGCGTCCACAGCTCTGTTTTTGGGCTTGTCGCTTGATAGACACAAGGCCATTATTATAAAAGGCCCAAATCTTCAGGCACAATGATAAAGTGCTGTCTTACCTCCTCAGGCAGCTCCCCGTACACCGTTTCAGAGGTAGACAGTAATAATATGGGAGAGAAGGAAGGGATATCTTGCAGGAGTGTCAGAAAGGTAGCCCTCACAGTTTCACTGACCGCTTCCCACCATTCCCCGATATGAGGCATGTAAACAATGCTGGGTACCGTTCTCCGAGCTTCCCGGAACACCTGCACAACAGGAGAAAGGAGACTGTTAGGAGGATCAGGGTGCATTACAATAACAAAATCATCAGAGGAAAAGACATTTACAGCTCAAAAAAGATCATCAGGTCCTTTACATTCACAGCTCATTCACTTGTACATCACACTACATGGCCTGCAATACACAACCCTGACCACACATACCTCGTTTAATTGCACTAGTCTGGTTGGTATAGGTAAATTTACATCTTGATTTAGAGCAGTGGTTCCCAAACTGGGGGGTGGGCGAAGGTATTTCAGGGGGACGCGGGCCCTCTTTTTTAACCTGTGTTTGAATGGGGAGGGGAGGCTTAAAAATAACCCTAAATAGAAAAGGGGGGGAAAGTTTGGGAACCTCTGATTTAGAGAGATCAGGAGAGGAAAAGAACAGGCCAACAAATTTTTTTTACCACATACCTATATTAACTACAACTGAAAAATAATGAAATTATCAAAAACCCAAAAAGGATATCTAAACACACAACTATACCCATGTGGGCAAACTTTCTCCTAAACCTGTCATGGCTGACCGAGTCCAGCATGTAGGAAACTATCTTCAATTAATCTTATGTTGGAAACTGTTATTGCTGAACTCAATGTAAAAAGTCAAACTATCTGGCTGTAAAATGAATCATTTGTCATCAGTAGTTAATCATGAAAATACCATATTTTTTGCACTATTAGACACTCCGATGTATAGGATGCACCCTACACTTCGGAGCCTAAAAATATTTGGTCTTTCTTGTACTCCGCTGGCCGGCCGGCAGACAGGAGTTTAAGAGGTGGAGACGCCGTCTTTGCCAGCTTCCCTGCCTCTAGCCCTGACTGGCAGAGCTGTATGTGAGGTGGGCAGCTTGCAATCTGCACTGTGTGTGAGTTGAGCTAAAGCAGCTCACAAAATGGTTAACACAAAGCTGGAGGAAAGATCCATCCATAGGCAGATCTCTCCTATTGCTCAGTGTTATCCAGCCAGTAGGCTGTGTGAAAAAGCTGGCAGAGTGTGTGCAGCTTTCACACAGCCAGAGCTGGATGGGAGAGATGCCAGCTGGCAGCCCTTTCATCCGGCTCTATTCTTCATTGCTTATATCAGTGGGGCTTTGCTGATGGAAACAATGCAGTGCAGATGGGAGAAACGTCCATGGGTGGATTTCCCATTTGACAGCTCCTCCTTCCTCCCATTTTCATGACGGGAGGGCTGGCGGGGAGCCTAGGCAGATAGCATTGGTGGGGAGTCTTCTGGGAAGGCAGATCTCTCTCCACCATTCCGTCCTTTCACTCTGGGAGTAGAGTTCTGGCTGCAGAGCAAATTATTCCAGTGACTCCGGGCAGTAGATGCTCACTGTCGAGTATTTAACGATCTGTAGTTTTCTGCTCCCAGAGTTGGTGGATGGAGGGAAGAGTGCAGCAGGCAGAGGAGCTGCAGAGCTGGGTAGAGGGGGTACCAGAATTAGTCTGTGGGAAGGAAAAGTACACAAACTGTACACACAGGACTGGGTCACACATGGACTACACACACTACATGGACTGTACAGTTTATTTGTAGATCATATGTACCACCATCCCCTGCGTGTACACATACAAAAATTGTCTGCATTTTTTAATAATTTAAGGTTGGCCCTCAACAATTTTTTTCTATTTGCCCCGGAGTGTATTTCAATTTGACACCCCAGATCTTAAGGAACTAATTGAACTGAGGCAATGCCATCAACTCTGGACCCTAAAAACTCTCCACAACTAACTTTGAGTAAAATGGAACAGAAGTAAAAGTCCTGTGATTGTCACAAGCATCTGTTATATATAAAAGATACAATCACGACTAATCTCTCTTTTACATAAGAGCCAGAGGCGGCATTGTAAAAATTTTTTTTATTATTAGAGTTCTGAATCACCAAGTATTACAAATATCTTCGTTCACAGCCAAGGAAAAGCTAATATTTACCCAACATTCCCATCCACTAAACATGGACTAAAATCACACAAACCATTCTGAAAAGTTAAAGCGATTTCCCACCCGCACCTAATACAGCCTTAACAATGGTTTCATCATCTGGAACTCATTACTGGCTGACTAAAATAGATGGGATTTGCTGCCAAGTGACCTAACAAATGCAGATGTAGCGTGTGAATCCGTTTATAGTGGGGTTTCAACATTGCAAGTCAATTTCACCCTTAACTAAATCTAGGCAGCCTGCCCTGTACAAGTCAGCATTTTAATTAGAGCGGCATATTGTGCGGAGCTACGCGGCAGAGAGCCTCTCCACTGCTCCTATCAGGGTATTTACCTCGATAAAGTCAATCAAATGAACAATGCAGCAAATTGCTATTAGTGTCCGCAGACTGCAGTCATTCAATGCAAGCGCCCTGCTTCCAGCATGAGCTGGGAACAAGATATATGGCTGGAAATTTATTTAACACAATTTCTTTTTGCACACACTGTCAATAGGACACAGTCGTGGAGTCTCAATGAAGATATTTAAAATGGTATAGTTTGTGTAAAATAAACAAACATGTATATTAGGTCATTTACAAACTTGTCGTTGAATATTTGTGTTCCTTAAAGCGGACCTACCACCAAAAATCTATGTTTTTATGAATGGCACTAGAAGTGCCAATAATAGGGAGGAATGCAGTAAAAAAAACTCAAAGACGTTCCTGTAATGACCATTTTAACAAGATTACCACACAGCTCCCCTCACTTCCTGGTTCGCTGAAGGCAACACATGAAACTGGGGGTGCAATATCGCGGGTGGCCACTGGGGGGGCCGTTCAGTGATCTATGGGAATTTTCAAAGCAGATCACTGCTTCCTGTGACGTCCTGCCTATTTCTGCCTACAATGAACCAGGAAGTGAGAAGAGCTGCCGAATTATCTTCTTAAATTGCTCATTACAGGTACGTTTTTGGGATTTTTTCACTGCATTCCTCCCTATTATTGGCACTTCTAGTGCCATTCATGAAAACATAGATTCCTGGTGGTAGGTCCGCTTTAACTGTGTCTGGGATCTGTGATTACATTATCACAACTAGTGGATTGTAGTGACTGGTGACTTGACTTCATGAAATCATTAGTAGTGTATGTATGTATGTATGTATATAAAAAAAAATATATAAAGCGTGTATGTGCGTACACACACACACACACACACACACACACACACACACACACACCAGCTACAAATGTTTTACATGAGACTTTACAGAGACTTGGTGCTTTGTTTCCTCAGCACTACTGATGCGCACATCCCATTTCATGTAACACTATGCAACTTGCAAAGCATACAGTTGGTCAGGAAATTTGGGATATGGTGGTATTTATTTTAGGAGAACTTGGCAGTGTTGACAGATCCTTTTGGCCTATGCTTATATGGAGTGACAATATTGTGAACAATTACATACTCTGTCCGTCCATACATATAGAGAGTATAGAGTTCATACATACATAGTATAGAGTTCTGTTATGGTGTTTATTGATTTTACCAAATATGTACACCACAAAGACTACAAACTTGTGTCTTTTTGACCAGCAGTTAGGCAGCATTCACACTTACGTTTTCCAGGCTGCTGACATTGCTTTTTGGGCTTCTGGGTGCAGCATTTTCAGACGCCCAGATGTGGTACCCTTAGCGGGTGACTGAACAACCCAGAATTTCCCTATTATAGAAAAAGTTAATGCAGCAGGGTCACGGAGAGCCGGCGGTTGCGCCTGATCCCAGCACAGGCGCAGTTTGATTCATGATCAAACTGGGCATAACGCCCAGGAGGTAAAAGGTAATAAACAGAAAAACCCCCACTACTCAGGTGGGAGGACAGAACCAACATTAAAAAAACAACAACAAGACAACTACAGTGAAGTGAAAAGCAGCCCCACCAACCTGTGCACAGGACTCCTCAGGAGTTTTTGCACTGACTGAGTAAAGTGCCGGTAGGTCCAAGCGATGCACGGAGAATTTTTCAAGCATGTGCAAGACAGCTGGAGCAAGGTGCGAGGTTTGGCCTGAGCCGGGCTCCCCTGAGAGGAGCAGCCTGGGCCGGTAGGAGGTCGGCTGGTGACAAGCGGATCTGTTTAATGAAAAGATTTTACAGCATTAAAGATGGACATTGAAAAAACAGCAAGCAACCAACATTTGTATGAAGGTTTAGCTCTAATCAAACAAATCATGTAGCATTAGTGACACTCTTCTATAATTACCCCATGAGCTCTTCATCATTGAAACTAACACTTTTTTAGTGTTTTAATGATGAGTGTCAGTTTTGGTTTACAGGGTTCCTTGCAGATTCTGTACATTTAGACACTGGCCGGGCCTGGAAATCTGCTGGCTTTGCAAACCACTGAACAGACTTGTTAACAACTATTAACAAATGCAAAAACAGTTGGTGGAGGTTACGGAATTGCTTCAAAAGAGTTCTGAGTAGTGATGCTCCGATTGATCGGCCGCCGATCATGATCGGCGCAAAAAAGCCGATCACGGGGGGCGTGGCCTGACGCCGAGCTGCATGGAAGCCTGCTCTGGAGCTCCTCCACTTACCCCTGTTTTCCTGCCTGTTTCCTCGGCCATCCTTCACTCACTGCGTCCCCAAACCTCACCATCAACCGGCTGGTTGTCACCCTCCACCTCGGTGACAGTTTGGCGGCGGCGTGCTGCACTTCCGGACGCGGCCGAAAATTTAGGCCCCG
>CM070035.1:11437153-11447709 GCA_036250615.1 Ptychadena robeensis | reverse complement strand
CTCCTTACATCTCCAACCTGGTACATAAATACACCCCTAACCGCCCCCTCTGCTCCTCCATTGACCTATTAATTACATCCCCACTAATAACCTCATCGCACGCAAGGCTTCAGGACTTCTCTAGGGCCGTTCCTACTGTCTGGAACTCTCTCCCTCATCCCATTAGACTTGCTCCTATTTTTGGCACTGTTAAAAAAGCCCTAAAAACCTACCTCTTCAGTCTGGCCTATCCATCTTTTCACTCCTAACATCACAACCATGCCATATGAATATCCTGCATAAATGAAAATTCCAAATGTCCACAGCCTATCACTGAAACTGCAGACGTTACTGGTAATGCTAGACAGACCACAAACCCCAAATCTGAAGTCCAAAAGGAGCCCCTGAACTACATACAAATGCCGTCATGCATTAAGAGGTGGGTGTCACAGTAGATCTTCACAGAGAGAAGGGCTTTATAATCAACCATCTGTTATGCAAGCAGCTAATCCGTGCAATGTGGAGAAATTGCAGAGCTGTCACACGTCCGCTCTCCCCGGCTGATCACATCTTAGTGAAACGCAACAGCTGCTGCCAGGAGATTTAACCCCTCTCCCAACGGGGGCATTATGCACTCCTGAAATAACCTATTAGAACGGTGCGACACCTAAATAAGCCGTTATTTATAACATTCATAAACATTACTAGAGGTGCACCGTGTTTTCTGTGAGAAGACAGCACCCTCTACAGAACCGATTCCACTACAGACTCAAAATATTGCTCATTGTCCTCGCACCAATAAATTTACCGCAAGGATTTTTGCCAGGAAGAATGGGCAGCTTTACCATCTGAGGAGATAAAGGGCCTCATCCACAACCACCACAGAAGTCTTCAAGCTGTCATTGATTGCAAAATGGGTAATACGCCGTCTTAACCTCCCTAGAGCTCTGCTGAGGTCCAGATTTCTGTACCAAAAGCACACCATAGACTTCAATGATAAATTTTTTTTATGTTGTCGGCCTGTAACTTCCCAAAATATGTCCGTACAAGGGTCTACTTAGGGTCTTAATTATTTCATAATTACCCTCCTGGGTGTTACTCACGTGGCACGCTTTTATCAAATATTGTTCTCCGCTGCGATTTCTTGCCTGGAGGTCACATGCACAACTCCAGCGTCACCGGAGATGCTGGAGTTGTGCTGGGAAAAGTGACGCACCAGTGATGCGATCGGGGGCAGACCCAGAAGCATCGGCGAACACGCAGTTGCACAGAATCGCCAGGGGAATCCGGCGGACAGGTAAGTTTCTCCAGAGATAACTCGTGCTGAGTTTCATGATGGATGAAACTTAGCCCGAGTAAACTCGTGCCAAACCTCCAGAAAATTATCAAGAAAACTCTGGCCAAACAGATACATTTAGTAAAAGAAGTGGAGATATTTGGTGTAGAGTTGGTCGAAATTTTTGACTTGCTGAATTTGTGATTGCCAAGCCCCTAAACATTGCATCATCACCAAAATTACTGAAGATATAGAAAATAGTTGGGGGAACACTACAGAAATGTATTGCTCTAGCATGTGCAGGTTTTGCATTAATTAAATTAAAATATAAGTGGACAACTCAACTTGACTGAACTTTTGAACTGTAAACTACAAATGCAGAAGCAATACTTTCTTTGTTATATTCCTCCAACAATTCTCTATATCAGAAAACTGAATTTTCAAACTGAAATTCCACCAGGAATTAGCAGTAATTCCACAAGATGGCGCTGTGGTTTTTACTTTGGAATGAATAGAGAAATCGCTCTATTCTGTACAATGAACCTTTAAACTTGATGCCCCAGGTGTGATGTCAGCGCGTCAGTAGCAGAGACCAGAAGAGGACATAGGGGGGCACCGGAGCCTTTAACCTCCCTAGCGGTTTGACCAACGATCAAATTGTGCCCGTACCGGGATCGGGCAAAACCGCAGTCTCCCTGTGTGCCGGCGGCTCTGTAGAAGAGCCGCCGACACACTGAGCCCTTCCAGCCCCGTGTCTTCGGCGTCATCTGTGACGCAGAAGGGGGCGGGCGCCATAGACCTCAATGTTAATGGAGGGGGCGCCGCTCTCCTCTCTACATGCCGCCGGCATCTATTTGACGTCGGAGGTGTGCAGAGAGCTGGGCGGAGAGCCGGCAAGCACGGCGGAGTACAGTGTACTCCGCCGCGATTGCCGGTGACATGAGGTTTACGTGCCATAAAAAAGGGGGCAAAAAGCTCAAACTGCCCAGAGGGTTAATCAGGTGAGTATTCTACATTGAATCGTATTGAAAAACTATTTCGAAGCAGAAAACAGTTTTTAGTTCAATTTGGATTTGAAAATCCCGCCGCAGCCCAGTGTCATCACGTACAACACACAGGGAGGGGGATACACCTCCTTACAGGAATCATCAGGGAAGCGATTGGAACAGCAGCAGATGTTGGGGAAGGTGTGATGGCGCTGCAATCAGCGGGGGACCCGTTCGAAGTCCAGTTCGTTCAGTGCAATTTTTGAAAGTCGGGCCTGGACACGCAGGGCTCAACCACTCGGGGTTAGAATTTGAATTATGTAAACTTTTGACCAGGGACATTTGGTTCAGTTTTTGTGATGGTTTTAAGTAATTTTGTGCCACAAAAATAATTATCTGGGACATGCTTATGAAATGCTGAGGGTCCTACAGCTTCCACAGTTTGTGAATCACTGACAGAATATTGATAAAGAGCTGACATTTCCAAGTATTGTGTCACCTATTTAGGGTCATTGAATGAAAATTCGATGACGTCAGGGAGAACCAGGCAACTGGTGTATTACAAGGTACTCCATCTATAATACAGGTTTCCTATACACTTTATTTTTGCATGTTTTATTTTTATTCTCGTCAATACTGCAAAAGTTTACAAATACAAATGAAGGATTGAAAATGAAGTTTTTTATTAATTAGCAGGTAAAGCTGCTGACTCCATTGCACTTGCCTCCTAAAAACGCCCATCGCTGAGAGAACCAAAAATGCGAGAACACGTGAGAGGGGCCCCTTGGTAATAACTTTTTGGAACAATTTAAAAATAAACGGTGACCCAAAGCTACCATTTAAAAATTGGCGCACAAAGGCACTTTAGCTTAGATCTGTGGTTCCCAAACTGGGGGGCGCAAAGGTATTCCAGGGGGGCGCGGGCCTTCATTCTTAAAATGTGTTTGAATAGGGAGGGGGGGGGCTTGATAATGTTCCTAAACAGAAAAGGGGGGCCCTGCAAGGAAAGTTTGGGAACCACTGGCTTAGAACAAGGTAAACTTTTTGCCTCATAGGCCACAATGGGTTCTTAAATTTGACAGAGGAGTCAGACTAAGAGCAGAAATCACAGGTTTTATTTACTTTCAAAGGACATTAGGACAATACCGATGGGCAAGGCTACTAAAGACGCAATGCTGAAGCTTCAATGTGTTCTGTACTATAAATTTTCAATGGAAATAATATTAAAAGCAGGTTTACACTAGTGGAGACTTTGCTATATGATGACTGGGACAGTATTGAACAACTATGGAGGGGGGTTTGGTAGGGTAAGCTTGAAGATGGTAGGGTAGGCACATGAAACGCGCATTGCATACAGCTTTTTTTTCCAGAAACAAAGCATGTGCATCCCTCAGCTTGTTCCAATGGGCAGATATAATGGCGATAGGCATCCCAAAGTCATTATATTGGTTAACATGTTGAGCGGTGCACAGATCAGCTATAGAGGGCATTTTGTTCCCCTCTGCTGGTTCCAATGGGGGGATATAATGGCTAGAGGGGTCTACACTTGATCCCCTTATAGGGGTGTCTGGGCAACTTCTGCCATTATAAAACAACATGCAGATGGGAGCATGCAGTCCTTCATGTTTAATATAAAAGCATGCATCAGGTGACGGAGCTGCAATGTCCCCTGCTAATAGAAGCACTAGTTGCCACTTTGATATGGTTTAACCCATATAACTAAAGAGCAATCCCCTGTGTGAAGGACCCTCATCAATTTCAGGACTAGCAGTTGCTAACCCTTGTGGCCTCAATAAACGTCTATACATCATAACAATGCTGTTTAATTTTTTAGGTAAATCATAGTTAAGGTGTATGAATGTTTTAAAAAGATTAGAACAAATAGCAATAAACGTGTTTAATATTTTTTGTCATTTCTTAAAGAAAAAAAAGAAAGAAGGAGGACACTCCTTCCACTGATCGGAAGTCAAGTCTGTACCAGTAACAATTACCAAAGTTAAACCCAGCAAACAGGATTAAACAGATTACGGTTTCAATTGGTTTAAAGATCGGATTTTAAAAGCCCCTTTCTAGTATTTGACGGAATAAAATCAGTCCTTAGCATTAGATGGGATACTTCCCCCTTTGATGATCTAAACCTTTGACTTTCTCTCGATTTAAGCCTCAGTAAGGCCCCCCATACGCACTTAGACCCCTCAGAGTATCAGCCGGAACTCTTTGTGTGCCAGACATTACTTTGGATGGGGACAGGAGTAATGGGATCGGCCGGGAATCTACAGTGTGATCCGACATGTGGAAGATTACTGGTTGATCTCACCAGGTGGGCGCACAAGATTTTCGGCCGAGCGATCACCGGGTGATTGGTGGGAATGTGCACGATGGTCGATCGGGCAAAAAATCAGGCACACTGCCTGTGTATGGCTATCCTTACTGTACACTGTCCGTGAGCTTATCGTATGAAAAGAATTGTACCAACCTGGGTGGCTGAATTTTGAACTTCTCAAAAATCTCTGGATACAAGAGTGGGAAAACCACCATTTCTTTCAATGCATAAATGTGCTTGCTCAGACCTCCAACACTATCAAAGCGAATCTATAAGAGGAAGGTGACAAACTTCATCAATAACTTTCAGAAATTAAAAAGAATCTTTGAAAAACAAAACGCAGAAGTTACCCATTATGATGAAGTAAAACAAGACATCTCAAGTAGAAATATAGAAAGCTAACTTGTTAAATGCATTTGTATATATTCTCAAGTGGGTCCTGTGGATTGTTACTACAATGATGATGATGCACTGTATACTAAGTGCAAGGACAAAATCAGACATTGCAGGAAAATTATTGTATTTTAAATACTGCAACTTCTTTTTAGAGGTTAGCAAATCAACCTTAAACATCCCTTTGTTTTATGAGAAGTAAAATGAAAAAACCAAATCAAATAATGCATTATAGATGTCCAATCTAAAAGGCTGAATTATCGATCTACCAATAATGTGAACTAATGTGTAATTCGAGTATCAGGCATGGGACACCATCAAGAATGGAATCTGGATTTTACAAGAAATGAAGATTTACAAGGATTATAAGACACTCTGATGTATAGGACGCACCCCATACTTTGGAGCATGCAAAAAAATACCTTGGCTTTCTCGTACTCTGCTGGCCAGAGCTCCATGCTTTGATTGGCATGAGGTGAAGAGGTGGAGAAGCCGGTTCTGAAAGCTTTTCTGCCTCTAGCCCTGACTGACAGCGGTGTGTGAGTTGGCGGCTTGTACCACAGGTGTCTCTCCCATTTCCCTTTGCCACTATGCAAACTCTCTCATCGGGGGCTCTGAATGTAGGCACTGCGTGGAGGGTTGCGATGGCACTCCTGTGCTAAGCGCATTCCTTAACAGGGATTCCGGTAGAGCAGACCCAGATACCCGCCCACTGCACCGGCTGTCTCCGTGGAGCCGGTCCGCCGGCTGAAGGTTGACATACTGCACTATGTTACCTTCCGACCAGCTGCCCTCAACGCAGTGGCAACCTACCCCTTACTCTTGTGTCCTAGTGTTACCTTTAAATGCTAAGTAATCTCAATGGCATCACATTTTTTAGTTCACAAATACACAGCCTACATAATCAAGTAGGTGTCATACACCACCCACCATACAGCCTATATTGTGCATTGTTCCCAGGACACCGGGGATTTTATCCTGAAGATGCTCTACATTTACAAACAGCCATCATTACTTCTACAGATAAAAAAATAATCATTCACTCACCGATCTGTCCAAGTTCATTGGATCCACATCAGCCAGGCTAGCACCAATTTTGACCCTTTCCCGCAAGATACCACTGGCTAAATCCTCTGCGGTAAGATTCATGGGGAGACACCTATCATATAAAACACAAACAGAAAGACTATGATCAAGATCAGAAAACATATGTCAGTCCTTTTAAATATGTTACAAGCACAGAAATAAAACTTCATTGGCTCGATATGCAGTATGCATAAGACATAGTTGAAAGAGGTGGGCTCAGACAAATCTAAAAAGGTAACGAGACAAAACTCTTCAACTATTTGAATTTGAGCCGTCCCTTCTAATAAAGAAGTGGGGAGCCTATCTCTAAGTAGGCACCGAACACTCAAAGTCCAAGACAAAAGGGAAAAAAAGGAAATTCCAAAAACAAAAAAGGCATGGGGCCCAATACCAGAAGTAATGGACTAATACACCACAAGCCCAACTAGGAGAATGCTCTGTCTCAGAATATCCCAAATGGATTACAGGGATCCCCAGTTTTATGGTAGTACAGCATAGGAAGGGGAACAAGATTGGTTCTGGATCTTAATATTGTTACACAAGTTTAAAATTTAAATGAACTTGTTTACATACCGTATATACTGTATGTTATATATATATATTTTTTTTTTCAGCACCTGAAATGTGCCCCTGAACATTGTATTGTTAACAAATTTGCTGGAGATGTAGAGAAGGGTTGTGGGAAAATGTGAAGAAAAAAAAATGATTGCTAGCATATGTAGTTTTTGCATAAACTAGTTTCAAAGTCAAATCAAAGTTTTTAAGTTGACTGAATTTGAAATTATTTTGTGGAAAAACTACATAAGCTATTTCTTTACAATGTCCGCACAACTTTTCTCATCTACATCTATTGTGGTGATGATTTCATATTCAGGGACTTTGTAATTAACCCTCTGAGCGTTTGCCACGTGGCACGGTTTTTTCATAACCGTGCCACGGGCAATCGCGGAGGAGCACAATATGCTCCGCTGTGATTTCCTGCTCAGCTGGAGGTCATTAACATAAGCCCGGCGTCACTGGAGACGCCGGACTTATGTTGATGAAAAGCGACGCCCCTCCAGTTTGACGGAGGTCTATGGCGCCGCCTACCCCCGCCTCACTAGTGACGCGATCGAAGGCGGACCCGGAAGCATTGGCATACATGCCGGTGCTCCCGACCGCCGTAGGAAGACTGCGATACCTAGAGCGTGGCTCCAGTTAACTGGGGCTGAGTTTCATAATGCATGAAACTCAGCCCGAGTTAACACGGGCCAGACGCTCAGAAGGTTAACTAACAAATTTGCTGAATAAATAACATCTCCAAAAGCACATTTGCGGGGTGTTTCTGAGCCTTAGTTGCTGCAATGTGTTTTTTATTTTTTTCCCTCACATTTTGGACAGAGTAAGAAAGTTAAAGGTTTTGTAAGAACTTTACTGCCGTTAAGTCAGAAGCAGGGAGATATAATGCTACTGCTTCCAGAGCTGAGAGAGGTATACCCAGTTTAAAAAAAAATAGCCAGTTTTGCACAAAGTGGAGGTACCAACATGGTTATTGCCACCACTCAAGTGCTTACTCCCAGATTCTGGGCCCTTCCAAACACTCAGCATTTGCTGGAAGAATTGAAGCTCGGACACTTGCATACATTAGTAGCGACACTTATGGCGCAGATACCTGTTTCTGGCTTTGGCCATGCTCTTAGACTTTCTCCTCTCAAACCGTTCTTCATCTGAGGAGGAAGTTGTGTCGCTGCTGTGAATTGCATGCTTCTTCCTTCTGTAGGAAATAAATGCCCATTAACAGGAAATAAAGGCTAGAGACAGAACACCACAAGGTCAATAGACAAGTCCCACAGGAGGCAGTAACTAAAGCCAGCCATACACAGGTCGATTATTTTGCGCTTCAATCGTTGATCCGATTTTTCTGCAAACGTTGATCCAAAGAAATCAATCCCTGTGAAATAGATTCCTTCACAGGAATCAATTCCATTTGTAAGATCGACCAAAATTTACCAACATGTCCGATCACTTTTCGATTGATTTTTTGTTCGATGTCGATCACTTTTAGTCGATCGCACCAGCTGGGAAGGAATCAATTTCCATTCCATAAAAATCCAACCGTGTATGGCCACCTTAATACAGTTGTTACCAGACAAATCTAGAGTTGGCTTCTGCCAGGGAAATATGAATTTTCACCTATCATGCCCTAACCCTAAAAGGTCGAGGTCCCTCAAATAAATCTATAAAAAAACACACACACACACAGCATGCACAGGTGTTCTTTTTTATGGTATGGCCAGGGCTCCACTACAATTTGGCACTTTAAATGGATGCGTGCCTGTGATCTGTGCGTGCCCCATCTTGGTGAGATTTTTAGAATGCAGTTAAACGCATTCTAGAAATAGTGCTGCAATGGGACACGCACACTGTGTGGGTATGCACCCATTCAAAATTAATGGCATGCGCACAAAAGACCACAACAGACAGACCCCTAAAATCTACATAGTAGCCCCATTTTCTTTCAGTTCATGTCAACAGAAATCCCTTATTTGATTACTGTACTCTGACTTCTTAACCTCCTGGGCGTTACACACGTCATGCTTTTAATTCTTTTTTTTAAAGCACGTCACAGGCTATCAAGCACAGAACAATATTCTCCACGAGATTTCCTGCCCTGCCAGAGGTCATGTGCACAAGTTGTGCTTGTAAAAGGCGATGCCCCCTCTATAACATGGAGGTCTATGGCACCACCTAGCCTCGCTTAGGGGGCGGACATGAAAGCATCAGCCTACATACTGATGCACAGATTTACCGGGGGAATCCCGCGGAGAGGTAAGTTTCTTCTGAGTTAACTCATGCCAAATTCCCAGGAGGATAAAAAAGGGTAAGCAAGTACTTATGACATAAATAACTTTAAACAGAACATTGTGTTGATTTTTAAAGATCAATGGTTAAGTGAAAATGGTCTTTATAGAGTCAAGGCCCCCATAAACATTTAGATTTTTCATCCAATCAACCTTAATCAATTTTTTTGTTGATTGATTGAAAATCTATGGCAGCCCACATGGTTAGATCGACCTAAAACAATTCAAATTGGGGAAAAAATGTATTGAAAAATGATTGGACGTGCAGGTAAATTTTAATTAGTTGTATTAAGAGAAGTACCCGTGAAGGTTATGGTGAGAAGGGATGAAAGGAATCAAAAAGCCCTCAACTCGAGCAGTGCATAGCACAAATCAAGCCTTCTTAAAACAGAAGGTATTTACACGGCCCAATCCAGCACAAATCCCAAAACTTTAGGTGGAAGTCCTCGTTTTGGGACAGTGGGCGGAGCCATGCAAATTATTCCTTTTCGCCCCATCAGCCAAATGCACAAGGAGCCTGAAACAGCTGTATGCAGTTTGGAATAAATGGCTCTGTACCAAAAAGGCTATATTTGCACTGTACACCAGCGGTTTCTGGATGTGCATTTGGCTGATGAGGCAAAAAGGAATAATTTGCATGGCTCCGCCCACTGTCCCAAAATGAAGGCTTCCACCTAAAGTTTTGGGATTTGTGCTGGATTGGGCTGTGTAAATACCTTCTGTTTTAAGAAGGCTCAATTAGTTGTATTGAAATTGATTACACTTTCAGTCGATCCCAAAAAAATTGATTAAATATCTGTTACTACAGTTGGGAAACAATCACCAATTTCCCTGACCCCAATGAAAATTATTTTTTAAGTTGATTGAACAGAAAATCTGTATGGGGGGCTTAAGACAGGCAAAGTCAGGCCCGGGGGTCCAAATGACGCCCACGTCCAAGCTGAAGCAAGGAAGGAAGAGATTTGCCCCATGGTATCGTTTATTTGCATTTAATGTTAATGGTTCAAAGAAAATCAGGCTGAATGGTCGGCTCCCAACACATTTCACTTAACCTCTTAGCAAAATGATTGAACACCCCTTGCAGCAAGTAAGGCAAGGAGGACTTGACTTAACAACTTGGCTTACAAATCAACCTTATAAACCCACTTCAAATATCTTCTGTCTTTTCTTGCTTTGTAAACAGGGTGCCCTAACCATGAAGAACAGAGAAGGCAACCCAGCACTCGCTCTTTAGTAATCTTGCTTAGACAGAAGTAAATAAACCACTAATCCTAGAGATCTTGAAATCGATTCATGTCTAAGGCACTGACTGCTCTCTAATAATCCATCATTTAGGGAAAAAAAATATTATGAATAGGATGCAAACCAAGGAAACGGCGAGCTTTAAAAAATGCAGAATTAAGCCGTCTAGACAAATCTTTTCAATACTAAAGGCTTCTGGGAGACCCATGCTGAGAAATTAAGAAAATTGTCAGGGTTTTGTTCTGCTCTGTGGCAAATCTGCATTACAAATGGCAAAAGATGGAAAACAGCGCCATATAAAACATGTCTTCCTGAACACACAGCTTCTCTGCAGCAGAAACAAGGGAAATTAATTAGAAAACAGCTAAAGGAGAAAGCAGTGATATATACCTTCCAATCACTATGTATTCTATCAGGGAGGACCCGGCACT
>CM070035.1:11408536-11426001 GCA_036250615.1 Ptychadena robeensis | reverse complement strand
CTCCAGGGACCCAAAAATGTCTCTGACTCCGACTCCTCGACTCCGACTCCACAGCCCTGGATTTACCAAACATGTTGGCCCCCTGTTCGATAGAGCCGTCTTCGAGCGGGAGACAGAGTGGGCACCGTGCACGATGTGACATCATCAATCACTCAGGTCACCCATGTATGGCCACCTTAACTGTCCGGTAGTCTCACATGAAATGCTCGGGCACTTTCTTAGGAACCCACTGACTAGCTATACAACGTAGGACTTCCAGCACTGAAGGTTTTGTTGGATTTGCTGGCTGCAATATTGCTTTTGTTTGGCTCACGTGGTAAAAAAAAAAAAACTGAACTTTTTATATATATATAAAATGGGGTTTAAACAGTTCCCTATACTTAGCATAGAAACGTTCACTACACGTGCTTTAAGATGACAGGAGTTTTTGTGCTGCACATTTCCGGTTTTGCACATTAGTAGGATTTTCTATCAGTTTTAGGGACAGAGGTGAGCAGAACTAAACATAAAGATGGTCCTCCGCAGCGAAGATGAGGATATACTACAAACACACAAACCTGATAAGGGTGCAGATCACCCTCACCCCCCCAAATGTCACATTAGGATGCATATCAAGGTAAATTACCATTGATATATATACCTGACCATATATACTGAGGTATAAGCAGAATTATTCAGAAAATATGACGTATGATCAAGACAAGTTTTGTGAATGTAAAGCTTTGAGTTAGGGCTTGTTTCCATTGATGCGATCTGCAGCTCCCGCCGGCACCCCAAGCTGTTTTCATGCGGATGCACGCGTACGTCCGTTAGGATGAAGACTCTGGGCAGCCGCCATGTGAAAGGATGCGGTCGGTTGCGGTTTCCGCACAAGAACGCTGAAGCTAGCGCTCAGAACCGCACCGCATCCACACTCAGCTGCACCAATGGAGTCTGGCTGATGGTTTGCCTATGGATGCGATCGGAGGGGCGGCAGCCGCGCGGATACAACTGCGGCAAACCGCATCAATGGAAACAAGCCCTTAATAGCAAGTCTTGTGGGAACATATAAAAATAAAAAAAGGATTGGTCGGACACAATTTTTGAATTCGTTGTTTATTGTAGTTAAGTCTTAATTGTGTCAAGTCTAGATAAATTCGAAACGTAATTTACACAAAAACGAAATTTACTAGAGCAATTGTTTTTATGCTCCTACGCCCCTTCCTTACATCGTCAATTTTGGTGATGATATCTGGTATCAGGTTCAATGGCTTTGCAATGGACTCAACATTTAGCTTTCAGCATCTCTCATAATGTCACCCTAGGCTTATACGCGAGTCAGGTTTCTTAGGTAAAATCAGATACCTTAGCTTATATTTGGATCTGTTTATACAGTATTTTATTTGCTCTCTTTAAGATTGTTAAATATATCATTAAAAAAATAAAAAAATTTATACATTTTAATCTGTGTGGCACCTTTAGTGTTCTCTCAAACAATGATGGTTGGATAACCATCTATAAGGAGAGCAGAAGGGAAGTGCAATAGTTTGGCAAAAGACAAGCAGAGAGGACCAGCGCCATTCTTGCAATTTAACCCTCTGAGCGTTTGCCACGTGGCACGGTTTTTTCATAACCGTGCCACGGGCAATCGCGACGGAGCACAATATGCTCCGGCGTGATATCCTGCTCAGCTGGAGGTCATTAACATAAGCCCGGCGTCACTGGAGACTGAAGAAAAGCGACGCCCCTCCAGTTTGACGGAGGTCTATGGCGCCGCCTACCCCCGCCCCCTTCGCGTCACTGGTGACGCGATCGGGGGCGGACCCGGAAGCATCGGCATACATGCCGGTGCTCCCGACCGCCGTCAGAAGACGGCGATAATTAGAGCGCGGCTGCAGTTAACTGGGGCTGAGTTTCATGATGCATGAAACTCAGCCCGAGTTAACTCAGGCCAGACGCTCAGAAGGTTAAGACATTAAAATACATAAATCTTGAGAGGCTTCATAAAATACTTAAGCTAGGAACACACTGCTGGATTTAAGCACACAATCGATGTAAGATTAGATGAAGAACCTCGATTTTGGTATTTTATCGATTGTACCGCGTGCACTACAGTGTCATACAATCGTAGTACAATATCGATGTAGAAAACAATCGATTATTGACTAAAATCGTCGATGCCATTGATGCCCTACAAACAGTAAACTATCACTTCATCGAATACAATTGTACGATGAAAATAAAAAAGTAGTACAATCATGGTACAATTCAACGATAATTTTCCAACTAGTCCGATCACTTTTCAATCCATGTAAAGCTCTTCATCGAACTAAAATCGCCGATTGTACCATGTGTCCGCGCTACGATTTTGGTACAATCGATGTCAATTTTCATTGATTTACATCGATTGTACGCTTAAATCGAGCCTTGTGTTCCTAGCTTTATTTTACTGAAAAACGAAAGAACATTCAGAGAACAAAATATCTCGGTCCTTGAGCTGACCAGTTAACAAAAGCACACACAAACACTAGCTGCAGCCCACCCCCCAGCAGACACACGTCTCTAACATATAGCAGGAAAAGCACTACAAATCCTTAAATGAACTCGTGGGCCAAAGTCCAGGAAAACAGACTCTTCTTGCTCGAATGTGCCTTTTCCAAGGAATGCAGCTTTGTATACATATCCGTGATGAGTTATAGTGCTGAGTGGGCTTGTCAGACCTATGAACCTTACAGATAACAAAGCATCAGCGCAGGGGCTGGAGACCAGCAACATCCATGAACCAGTGTTCTCCCCAGAATTTTTTTTTAGCCGGGCGGCGCGATGACGTCATCGCGCCGCCTGCTCCGGTCCGGCGGCCCTCTGATAGGCTGCCGGCCAGCGGCAGCACACAAATCCTCTGACAGGCGGCGCCTCCCCATTCTTCAGGAGCGCGCCGCAGCCACTGAAAGACTCCGGCCCGCGGCTCCGGTAGTGTGCCGCGGGCCGGAGTCTTTCAGTGGCTGTGGCGCGCTCCTGAAGAATGGGAGGCGCCGCCTGTCAGGCTGCTCGCTGTGTGCCGGGCGGGGACCAAAATCTCCCGGGCGGGCCGCCCGGCCAATCTCCTCTGGGGAGAACACTGCATGAACATTCAAAAGACAAGTCTCTTCTAAAATGTAAAAATTCTACAATAAATGTGACATTACAGGATACAAGACTTTTTAAATCAAATTATATATATATATATATTATACTTTTGACAAAAGGATCTTGGTAGCCACTGGGGAACCAAAGGATTGGTAAAGAACGATGAACACATAATATCACGTAATGGGATCTAAACTTTACTTTATCCTTTTGTTAATTTTGTAATAAAATTATTATTCTTTTATTTAAAAATGAAAAAATGTAAACGATCTGTCCTTTGACTCGGATGCTGGAAAAGTCCTGTTCATTTATGGCCAGGTTTCCTTCATCGTTATACTGTGATCCCCAACCTATTAGATTGTAAGCCCGAACGGGCAGGGTCCTCTACTCCTGTGGCATATCCTGTACCTGTATGTACTATCCTGTGTTGTATCTCCACTCTAATGTATCGTACAGCGCTGCGTAATATGTTGGCGCTATATAAATAAATAATAATAATAGTTATGTTAGGATGTTGGTCCTATGACATAAATTGAGAGGTAATAATGCTTATGAATTTAAACAGAACATGTTACCCACAATGTCAACATGAGGAGTGTTGGTCAAAACTTGACAAGGGATCCAGTATGCCAGTAGTTTGCTGTTCTGTTGCCATTACTTTGTATGAGGACCTTCAATCACCATCCACGGTATCGGCCAGGGATTGATTCCCCAAAGGATCAACTTTTTTGCTCAAGCACATTGTGATCGATCGCACAACGGTCGCAGGGAAATCGACGCGTGTATGTAGTTGGGTGACTGTGGAGTGGTGAGGTAAGTGGATTGTATCTATGCACATTTACAAGGCGAGAAATTGTAGTAGCAAAGGAATCACATATAAAGGCAAAGCACAAGGGGGTTAATTCCAAGGTGAACAGGGAGAGTAATGAATAGATAAGTGAAGCAGCAGATTAGATGGAAAGGGCAAACTGTAGCTCCGAAATGTATAGCTAAATAAGAGATTTGCGGAATGCCAAATAAGACATATTGAAGTCGTTAAAGCGGACCTACCCCCCCCCCCCCCCCCCCCCCTCCTCATCTACCTTCAATGATCTGCGGATAATAGGTCAGATTGGTGGTCTAATGTGAAAAAAAATATCCGGTGACCTTCCTCGCTCCACCACCACAGCGTGCGCAAAGGAACATGGGAGATTAGGGGCCACTTCTGACATCTACCTTCCCCTGCCAGCCACATCTGAATGGGGTGATGGAGAGGAGGAGCATCACCTGGATTCAGATCCGGATTGGTGGAGGTAGCGAGAACCCAAGAGTCCATTGGACACACAGGATTGGCGGTGCAGGAGCGAGCAGGCAGGAAAGGCGAGTACGGTATTTATTTTTTCCTTTTAGGGGGTCGCTGTCCCTGGGTGAAGACTGGATGCTGGTGAGTTATGTCTACATGTTTATTAGTTTATGGGGTTTTCTTATAGTTTACATCAGCTTTAAGGTGAGAGATGAGGTTGGTAGTCTCTGGCGTTAGGAGAAGATGTACCTTAGAGGTGGAGCAGGTAGAATGTACATGAAGTTCTCAGTGTAAAATGAAGGAGAGAGAAGGAGAGAGAACAGTTAAATATTACAACCAGTCCCTTGAGTGGAAGAAAAAACTAACGTTAACTGTATAAAATCACATTACCCAAGAGATAATCTGTCAGATACAACTGTTTTTATAAGTTCTTTTGGTGGTTTTATCAAATTCCAATTGTGAAACGTTCTGATTCTTTGGCTTGTGGATTAAGAATTAAAAAAAAAAAAGGAAGCTTGCACTCCGGAAGTGCACTCGAGGTCAGGCTCGTCCTGCAGTTCCTTGTATACAGACGCAGAGATCGGTTCCTGGTTGTTGCCTTTCTATTACCCAGTCCATCTCTCTGTGTAGAAGCCGTAGTATCTCCTTCACCTACCCCCCCCCATATTTGTCCCCACTTTGGCGGCTGGCCTAAAAAACACACCGCGGCAGACAGCTTACATTATTTTAAATGGGCTAGTCCCCACTTGGGCAGCTGGCTGTGGCCTGAAACACAGGCGTAGGTGGCAGCGACTGATCGCGCCCAAAGAGAAGGATTTTTAACCGTGTCCATTCATTCTCTATGGGTGCGATGGGGGGCCGCTGCAGTGACTCTCCATATAAGAAAAAAATAAAATAAATAAATAAAATTATTTTTTTAAAACAGTGGCCGCGGCCACACATGAACTGGTGACAGAACAAGAGCATCCAGCGGCCTAAGGGTATCTTCCTATACTATAGTGACATGAATAGAAGCAAGAAGTACTAAGGTCAGTAGGGATGTATAAGGCCATGTCTCCACAGCACTTTGTGTTCCATCTGGAGCCCTGCGTTAAGCGCAGTGCTTGGTGGCGGGTCCCAACTGATCACATACACATTACCTGCTCGGCAGATGCTCTGTTCTCACGGCGCTAAGCCGTTCCACCGATGCAGAGGTTAACATAGTGCAGTACATTAACTCCTGCATCGGCGGATGTCCGAACAGATAATCCACCAAGCAGGTAAAGTGTATGATCCGTCTGAACCCGCGCCAAGCACTGCGCTTAACCTAGGGGTCCCGACGGAACACAAAACTCTGTGGAGACATGGCCTTATACATCCCTACTGTCCCTAATACTTTTTGCTACTATTCATGTCACTATAGTATAGGAAGATACCCTTAGGGCTTGTCCCCAGTTTGGTCACCAGTTCACGCGTGGCCACGGCCAATTATTATTATTTTTTTTTGTATGTATGGATCGCGCCCATAGAGAATGAATGGCCTAAGATGAGAACATTGGTCTTTTGCTCGTGCTGTTGCACCTCCTGATCAGTTGTTTACATTTGCCCCAAAGTAGGTGAAAGTGATTCACAATCACATTCTGATAGTCCAGAAGTTTAACGTTTGCGGTGATACACTGTGATGAGTGTTTATTAAACCCCCAGAACTTGGCACAGCTCAGCAAATGCTTTGTATGTAGTAAAACAAATGATACCAACGTTCTATTTTGCCTCAACTTTGTCACATTTTAAACAAGGTCACAGCACTGTAGGGCAGAGAGGAAGTTTTTAGAAATTCGTTATTGTTTATATTTATCCAGCAAATTAATCTCTAGTGAAATTCACTCCGGACATAGCAAATATTTATCCCAAAGGGCTGCAACCAGAGTGCCAAGTGTCCCGATGGGAAAGAAACAAGAAAAAAAAAAAAGCATATATAGTGCTACGCATATGGAAGACACCCCAAATCAAATATTTACAGTTGGCTTATAGAAACCAACTTGGTTTTAGTGTATGAACATGTTGTGTGCACACTGGGAATGCAGGTTTATAACTTGCCCAGGTATTCCGACATTGCCAAGAGTACACAAGAGGCGCAGTTCATCTGCATAACTCGAAAAGCAAGATTTCACAAATCCTGTACAATGAAGAGATGTGCGAATCGCAGAAATCGTTCGTTCAAGGATCATGTTCAAAAGTGACTGAATTATGACCTAAAAGAACATCTTGCAAAACATCATGCATAGCCTACCACCTATAGTATACCTTGTTCCCCACCTATTAGACTGTAAGCCGGCCTGGGCAGGGTCCTCTACTCCTCCTGTGTCATAACCTGTACCTGTGTGTTATCCTGTGTTGTATCTCCACTCTAATGTATTGTACAGCGCTGTGTAATATGTTGGCGCTATATAAATAAATGATAATAATAATAATAATAATAGAACATTGACAATTTTCAAAGAAGTATACACTTTCATTTTACTTCATTCTACTCCTCAGTAAAACGTTCTGAGAGGAAATGAAAACAAAGACCTTCACATGGTAAGGTTTCCAGCCGGAGTGTCATTTGAGGCATTGGAGATGTAGAGAGGTATAGGCAGAGATGCACATAAGTGGTACTCTGGTGCTCAAAAAGGGGTCAAAACCTAGCTCTGCGTACCGTCATTATTGTTACAAAGCTCATATACATACTAACAACTTGGAGGCGCTCCGTGTCTGGGCGGCCGCAGCTAAATGTTACATGTATACAATTTATGTCACTTGGATAACCGCAGGGAAACATGAATAACTATGAAAGGTTGCAGTTAGGGGGGTGACATTGGGAATGTAAATTAATAATCCAAAAAAATAAAAAAGTTGGACTTCTAAGGGTGTTGGAGATCTGGGGGATGAAAGTCAGAGGAGGCATATGTAAGAGTAAAGGCTGACAAGAGAAAAGCACTGTGTGACTGCTAAAATGTGACTATGAAAGAATGATATTTGGACTGCAGGTAGTCTCAGGGGGTTGGTTACTAACCCAGAAATTTTCAGGGTTGTACTACTGAAGTATGAGATCTGGGGGTTCAAATGAGTTGTAGAGACGTGCTGAGTTACATGTGACCCAAAGCCAGCTGGTGACCTGTGGATGGAGACAGCTAATCGGAGGATCAATCAGGAACAGGGAGGTCCATCTGCAGCAGAATCTACCATGCAGGAAGCTGATGCAGAGGACAGTGAGGGAGACAGTGAGGAAGAACCCCCTACATATGACTATAAACAAGGTGGTGCGCACTTCACTTTGCGAACCATTGTCGATTGTATGATCGCATGTTCTGATTGGTCAATTCTTTTGCAATAGTCTCTCGATTCAGTCTATGGCAACCTTATAGGCTGAATATCAATATTTAAAATCACAGAAGTTGATTGAATCTAAGATCAATCGTACATAAGTCTATCCATGTATGGCTAGCTTAAACACAAGGTAGGACAAGAAACTGAGAACAACCTTTCTCCATAGACAATGCGCAGCGTAGAAAGTTATAATGTTGACAATTGTCCGTAAAGATTTGGAACACAGATTTGCTGCCTTGAAATCTAATGACAGATGGTGGCGAGTAGTGAATATGAAGATACGCCCCTTGGAGGCCGAGACACAATAGAGTAATATGTTCATTACAAAGAGAGTGAGGTTTGGACACACACACACACCAGTGAAGCAATAACACACATCTGCCAAGTAGATAAAAACTAAAAGTGATCAACTGTCCAAATAATCTACAATCCACACCGGGGAGCCAACCGCAAGGCTTTGGCAGCACAATCATCCAGAAATAAAATATAAAAGTAGAGGAACAAGAAACTGATTGAAACATTTTGAAATAACGGCCAGGAACTGATCTTTTGGCAACACAGGTGACTCTTCTTTTGATCAAACGCAGAATCTGAATACGTTCGATTAGAAGAATCGCCTTATCTAATTGACCAGCATTGGATTTGTATACAATACAAAAAAAAATTCAAAAGTTATCCGCTTCTATATATCCTCTCTGTTTTCATTAGATACATGAGGTATGAAAGATCTGAGAACTTATATTGTCATTCGGGAGATCTCTCTTCACATCCTGTCTTGCAGATTTTACAGGAAGTAAAAAGAATGTAAAAAATATTTTCTCTTGGACAGTTGCCTAAGGAAAGAGTAACAACTAAAGCTAGCCACACACGGTTCAATGTTAGCGTTCAATTGATGTTCGATTCGATTTTGTAGTTCGATGAAAAAAATCGAAATTCAAAAACCCTAAAAAACCTGCAAGGAATGTAGTTCGATGATTATGCAATCTACCTAAATTTTCCAACCTGTCCGATCACGACGATTTGACAAAAATCTATCAAAAATTCTTTTAAATAGATCGAATTTTTCATCGAAAAATGACGTTTGAACACTAAAATCTAACCATGTGTGGCTAG
The DNA here is from genome assembly GCA_036250615.1 of Ptychadena robeensis. Classification (NCBI taxonomy): domain Eukaryota; kingdom Metazoa; phylum Chordata; class Amphibia; order Anura; family Ptychadenidae; genus Ptychadena; species Ptychadena robeensis. The sequence goes on along the minus strand of CM070035.1, from coordinate 11,417,153 downwards.
CTTTAGTAGTAAAGGCTGCCATACACGCACCAAGCAATTTTGCCGCCGACCAATGTGCATGCTTGCGGCCATTGGCTGGCGGCAAAATCAGCCGCCAATCGGGGGTTCCCACATGGAGCGACAGATCCCGGTCGCCGCACAGCTCGGTCGGCCAGAGAAGGTACATGACAGAATTTCTGGCCGTTACCGTTAGAACCGCGTCTCCATTGAAACTAACGGCCGGCACACAAAGGGTGCCCGCCGATGCTGTGAGCGATGAAGAGCAGCGTGATGATACTCCAGAGCTGATCTGTGCTGCTCTGTCGGCCCCCACTTGGTATCTTTACTTTCCTCCTCCCTGCTGGTGGGTATCAGTGCTGCTGCTTGATAGCAGCAACTCTGATGTTTTCAGTAAACTCAGCGACCCCTGTGAAATGGTTGTTCGACCCCCAAAGGGGGGTCCGGACCCAAAGGTTAATATCCACTGAGATTGATGGTACTGTATTAATCTGTAGCCAGGAAGTGAGATGCAGCTTTCTGTGAATTCTGTGAGACGCTAACGGTATGCAGTTACATTTCATGATCGGGAGAAAATCCCGTACAACTGGTTAAAAGAAAAAATAAATAAAGACACCTTACCTCGTTGAAACAATTTACTAAAAATAACGAACCTCCAAAAAAGCAATGTATAAGCCAACCCACCCCCAAATGTATAAGTTACCCCCAAAGTTTACAGGCGTAGTTGTACTGTGACGAGTGAAGCTGCATGGATGTGAAATCTCAGACAATCACCGCCTGGGAATGGTGGACTCTGCTAACCAGCTGGCGCTTTGTTTACATCCGAGGAGGAGAGTTATGTGCTGCCCCCAGATGAACCTTCATGGTGTGCCTGGACCTGCATTGTGAGCCGGTAACATGAGCCGACTTCACATATGTACATCCAGCGGCAGACAATCTCCAAACCCTGCGAACATAACTTCTGACGCTGCACTTTCATCTACATACATAACTTGTTATTCTTCTTCTTTATGTCCAGAGGAAAGCCTGCCCATAGGCTGACCTACTTTATGCCGGTCATGGAAAATGCAAGATCAAACGTTCAGGAATCGAACATGGCCACCCTTTCATCGATGAATCTCACTAGAAGAAATGTCGATCGAACAGGGAATCAACATGTTGGTAAATTCCCTGTTTGATTGTTATAACTTTGGATGGGAACCAGAGTCCCCATCCAAAGCATCGAACAGCAATTAATGTGCAATGATCATTAGGCGATCTGTGACGTCACCACGTTGTGATTGATCAGGGGTTGATCGAGCGGGTATCGAGATGTGTGTGGCCACCTTAAAACACTTGATATAAGAAACAGAAGTGTACTTCACACAACATTTAACCCAGTTCTCAACCTTTTTCAATCCGTGACCCCAGAAGTGATGTCGTTAAGTGTCACATCCTCTATTTGGAACGCGGAAGTGCCGGTTCATTGCCGCGTTCCAAACACTAGAAGGAACACTCCACGGCACCATTTCCGGCAAGATCAGGTAATTGTTATGTCCCTTCCCTTATATTTTATCACCCCGCTTGTGTAAATGATGTGCGGGGTGGGAATGTAGTATGGAGTAATGCTCCATCCCTTTTAAGTTAAGGCCCCCATACACGTCTAGATTTTTCATTCTATCAACTTAATACCAAAAAAAATTTTGTTGATTGAAAATCTATCACAGCTCACATGGTTAGATCAACCCTAAACAATTAAATTGGGAAAAATTTATTGAAAGATGATTGGACGTGCTGGTAAATTTAAATTGGTTGTATTGAAATTCATTACACTTTCATTCGATCCCTAAAAAGTTGATCAAATATCTGTTACTACAGTTGGCAAACATACAATCAATCACCAATTTCCCTGACCCCAAAAACATTGATCTTTTTAAGTTGAACAGAAAATCTAGACATGTATGGGGGGCTTGACTCCCTCTCCCAACTTCCCACCTTGCTTGTTAGCAGCAGCTCTGATGCTTCTAAAGAACTCAGCGACCCCTGTAAAATGGACCCAAGGGGGTCCCGACCCACATGTTAAAAACCACTGCTTTAACCCCTTGAGAAATCACCACCATGAACCTAATAAAAAAAGCTATATATATATATATATATATATAAGCCTTTTACAAAGACAAAAGTGTACAAATCGCCATAGATCTATCAAGTCGATCATACATGCAAACAGCATATAACCTGGCTTTTCCCATCAGTCAGTCATTGCCGGAAAAAATAAATTTTTATAAACAGATAAGATAGATGGCAACAGAGTCCACTAAATAGTTTTACTTCAGCAAAAACAAAACAGGAGTGCAATACTAAAACTTGTTCCCCAGACTTCATATACTTTCCCAAACCTAATGGAGCTCACTGCATACATACATCAGCATAGAGATCAGCATACAGGACGGGGATTCAGCTTTCGCTGGTTGCATGCTTGTAGCACATTGGTAACTTGCCCAGGAGTAATACAACCCACAATTTGTACATTTAAACCTCATTACAATAAGAGCAGCTCCCATACACGCGGAGTTTGAGCTTTAGACGTAAAGCTGGCCCATACACCTTTAGATCTCTCTGTCAGATATCCTTTAGATCTACCAGCAACTATGTAGTGCCGGGTCCTCTGCGATTGAACACAGGTAGACTTGATGGTTTAGAAAATCCCTCATATTACATGGTTTTGGTAAAACAAAAGGAGATCTAAAGAAAATCTGACAGAAATCTAAAGGTGTATGGGGCCCTATATATGCTGTATATATGTAATTGCAGGGAGGATCTGTGGGGAAACAACTCGCCGGCTTCCAAGGTGTGCCTATGAAGCTCAGACAGAACATAAAATGCTTTGTATTCTATATATCTGGGCATAGACCTTTAGATTTCCCAGCGATCTTTTAAACGATCATGCATGTGATTCCGGAATCGATTACAATTACAGAATCGATCGCACACTGCACAATATGACGTCTTTGATTCCTGGTCGATTCCTTCCTGCGATCGATCGCGGATCGTGCGATCTCCAGCTCGCAGCTGTTCTGATCGGAAATGTCATTACGCCAACAGGTCGACCAATAGGAACGATTGCATGTCTTTATCTTGCACGATTCCTGAGCGATCTAAATTTTGCAGACAGGTCCGATCCTTGCTCGATCAATTTTATGTGCGATTTAGGGTCATATTGATCGATTGATCACTTTGTACATGTATCAATTTGTGATCAATCTAACAGAAATCGTACTGAAAATCGAGACTTCCATGCCCAGCTACAGAGACAGAGATTGTGTAATGACTATACACAGTGCCTGCAGCCATCAGAAGCCACCGGCGGAGGCGCCCAGACGGCTGTGACACTCCAAAACAAAACCAAGAACTTTTGTTCTATTGAACAATCCACAGAACAACCCTCAGCGAACACCAACATCTGCCGAGCCCACATGACACCCACACAACAGCCAGACTGGTTGTGTACTGCAGCCGCAGAGGGACTTGGTGTACAGTGTCATCACAAAGAAGCGCACAAATGTCACACCATACAAATCAATCGAGCCAACTCTATAATCCAACGCTTGAGAAGCAATTACTTTGAGAACACTGAATATTAAAAAATAAAACTACAACTTTTTATTTCAGCAAACACACACACACACCTACAAATGTCATATATAGAACAGGTCTACAAAACAATTTGCCGCCAGCAGCGATATAAAAATATACAAATCCGAAAGCATCATCAGAAATCTACATGTCACCACACACATTATATTGTCACAATATTGTGGTGTTTGTACATCTTCAGGTATCATACAGTGATATGTCATATTCTGCATACGCAGCATTATCAGCAGGTGTCAGACACTGAGGGCAAAGCCAGCGTCTCACTTACATCAGCTCCAACCTGTGAGGTATCAGACTCTAGATGTCACCCGAGGACAGGGCAGGCAGACATGTGATGGGCATTATACACAGGAGATACAGGGAATCAGCAATGTGAGGACAACCATGACAGCCTCATCATTAACATTCAACACATCATGTGCTAATGAGACCCGGCGTGCTCACAGGCGAGACGTTTAATGGACGTCATAGACGCCGTTATATGAGAGTCAGAAGTCACACAAGTCTGAACAGCGCACATGGAATTATTGCTAGTCCCAAAAAAAAAAGTGCCAAAAGTGTGTGTGTGTGTATTTGTATATATATATATATATATATATATATATATATATATATATATATATAAATAGATTTAAAAAGATATATATATATAGACATACACACACCAATAATAGAATCAGATATAGATCTGTCTATAGGTAGTATGAAATATATATATATATATATATACACACATATATATACATACACATATACACACACACACACTAATGTAAACACTATATACAGCAGAAGTAGTACAAGACATCCATCTATTTAGGACTACACACACTATTATGTGGACATTAAACAAGGACAGTTCAGACATGTCACACTCAATGACACAGTACGAGCTATACTATCAGGAGGTATTGTGTAGTATGGGAATATAGACTGACATGAATGATATGTGATTATGAGGTAAATATTCTATGGACAGGTCAGTGTGTCATGTGAAAACGTTACATAGGTAGTATGTATGGGAGTAGACACGGATTCTGTAATATACGCTGCCCATACATCCACTTTATATAGGTAGTATGAGTGTACACATACATTATGAGGTAGCCTGTCCATACAATGAGAATCTGTCAGTCACTCATGTATAAACTATACAGTAGACCGTCCATACTATGAGGACCGGTCAGTCATTTATATACTATACAGTAGACCGTCCACACTATAAGGGTCAGTCATGTATAAACTATACAGTAGACAGTCCATACTATGAGGACCGGTCAGTCATTTATATACTATACAGTAGACCGTCCACACTATAAGGATCAGTCATGTATAAACTATACAGTAGACCGTCCATACTATGAGGACCGGTCAGTCAGCCAGGTATAGACTTAGACATAAGGTATAGACATAGGTAGTATGAATGTATATATATTATTCTATATCATGAGGTAAACTATGAGGACCGGTCAGTCATGTATATACTATACAGAAGACCGTCCATACAATGAGGACCGGTCAGTCAGCCAGGTATAGACTTTACATAGGTAGTATGAATGTATATATATTAATCTATATCATGAGGTAAACTATGAGGACTGGTCAGTCAGTCATGTATATACTATACAGTAGACCGTCCATACAATGAGGACAGGTCAGTCAGCCAGGTATAGACTTTACATAGGTAGTATGAATGTATATATATTATTCTATATCATGAGGTAAACTATGAGGACCGGTCAGTCAGCCTGCCATGTATAAACTTTACAAACCTCACGTTTAACTAATGGATAGGCTGTCCATGTGAGGACCGGTCAGACAGCAATGGATTAATGGTACAAAGGTAACATGAAACCATACATTTATATTATGAGGTAGATTTGATGGACTATAAACACCAGTCAGCCGGCCATGTATAAACGTGACAAAGATAGTATATTATGAGGTAAATTTGACTAGAAGGACCCCGTCAGCCCACCATGTATATATAATTATTCTATATCATGAGGTAAACTGTGAGGACCAGTCAGTCAGCCCGCCATGTATAAACTTTACAAACCTCATGTTAACTATAGGATAGACTGTTCATGTGAGGACCAGTCAGCCGTATATCAATGTTACAAAGGTAACATGAACCCATACATTTACATTATGAGGTAGATTTGATGGACGATAAGGACCAGCCAGCTGGCCATGTATAAACTATACATCCCTCATATTATACTATACGGCAGACTGTCTATATATGAGGACCAGTCAGTCAGCCATGTATAGACATTACATAGGCAGTATGAATGTACAAATATAGATCATGAGGTAGATTTGATAGGGACCAGTCAGCCGGAAGGACATTATATACCTCATATAATACTGTACGGCAGACTGTCTATATGAGGAACGGTCAGTTAGTGGCGTATAGACTATACATAGGTAGTATGAATGTATACACATATATATCATGAGGTAGATTTGATGGACGATAGGGACCAGTCAGTCAGCCATGTATAAACTTTACATACCTTATAATTTACTATATAGTAGACTGTCTATATGAGGAACAGTTAGTCAGCCATGTATAAACATTACACAGGTAGTATGAATGTACACACATATATATATATATATATATATATATATATATATATATATATATTATGAGGTAGAGTTGATGGATGATAGGGATCATCAGCCGGCCGTCTATAAGCTTTACACACCTCACATTATACTACACGGTAGACTGTCTAGACGAGGACTGGTCAGTCAGCCATGTATAGACATTACATACCTGATATTATACTATAAGGTAGACTGTCTATATGAGGACCAGTCAGCCATGTATAGACATTACACAGGTAGTATTAATGTACACATATATATCATGAGGTAGATTTGAAGGATGATGGGGACGGTCAGTTAGCTATGTATAAACTTTCTTTCACTGTTATGGGTCACTATGTGGACAGACATATAGAATATACATTACATACACAGTTTTGGTAGTGAGGGCATGGTCTATGGACAGTATATACATACATGACATAGCCGTCATCCATGGGACATTACACACGGACAGGACAGACGGACATACACATTATATAGGGAGTATGACTGTATATTGTGTTATGAGGTACAATGGACAAACTATAAGGACAGCTCTGCTAGCCGGTCGCATTGATGAATTTATATAATTATCAGTATGGGGCGGGTTAGTCATGCCCGGTGTATATAACAAATCGTATTTCTGAGCCGGTGTACCGGTGTTCTAACGTTCTATAACCCGGGCGGCCCTCACACAACATTCTATGTTCTCCTCACACAGGGCGGGCGGAGAGCTCCCTCATAGCAGACACAAAGGCCTCTCCCGGCCGTCTGTCTCGCTCTCTTTCCCTCACCTTGCTCAGCTGAGCTCTGGCTGCCAGACGCCGGCTCTGCCCAGAACGGGTCCGGGATGAGATAAACTTCACATCGGGGCCCTTCAGGGCGCTCCGCCGGGTCTTCACCATGGTGTCCGGCTCCCTCCGGCCCTGTCCCCGCTCCTATCCTCTCCCCGGCCCCCGGGCCGCCCAGCATGCAAGGCTCCCGCACAGTGTCCGCTGGATCAGAGCCGGCTTCCCTCCGGATCAGGCACAGCCGCCGCCGGCCGCCATTTCCCTTTCTCTTCTCACTTCCAGCTGGCTGCTATATCTTCCTAGCGGCGGCAGGTGGCGCTCTTTGCCAGCTTTATGGATGGCCTTGTGTCACGTGATGGAGACTGAGGCGGCTGCCGCCATCTTTATATGTGGCAACATCAAAGTGAACTATAGTGATAGAAACAATAGGTTGTTTTACATGGAGTCATCCTCATCTCTACTTCACTACCATGTGAGTCCTTGTCCTAGAACAAGCATGCAGCCAGGGAAGTGTCTGGACTCTGATATACTAATGCTTATTCTAGGTTACCAACTCACTTATTATTGATGAATGGATAGGGATGACAGCCATGGAACATACAGCAGAGAAGAAGGTAGGTAGCACCAACATAGATGAAGGTGGAAGTTACCTTTGGCAGCTCCCATACTATCTTGCACAGGATCCTTTGAAAACATGACAAAGCATGCCCATGCCAATGCTCCCCCTGTAGCTGGTATTCCGGTGGCATGGGTATTAAACTGTTACTGATGTATATAAAAGGTGCTTTGTGGATTTCAGATATGATGTGTCATCCAGCTACATGAGCAGAATCCCAACTGGCACCATTGGCAGTGTCTACTAGCTTTCTATTCATGCCCCACTAAACATGCTCAGGTCCTATGATTCCCTGACTGTCGTAAAAGTTCAAGTTTGCTTTTTGCAGAGCTGAGCGGAAGATGAGGAGCGGTTAGAGGAGTATTCTTGATGGACTGAAGAACTGACAGTCTAGTTAGAGGAAGACCAGAGAAGATGATGTTGCAGTAGTCCAGACGAGAAATGATGAGAGCCATTTGTAGTTTGTGCCGGAAATCTGTGAGAAAAGACCACAACCCAGGAGCACAATTATAATGAAAGGACAGAGCATTGAAGCTTGTAACAGGAAGTATCTGAAGATGGTCTTTCAGGGTAGGATTTCTAGGTATTGTAGTAAATGTGTATGCAAAGGCCAAGGCTCCACTAGTGTTGTTTTCAATGTGCCTTATTCAACAGCCATGGTGTGGTCGCGGTCTGTAGTAAAAATAAGCTGTGTACCGCATTTTCCAGCCGCAACCGCATTTCTTTCTTTTGGGTATACTAAACATTAAAGTAGAACTACAGGCAAAATGAAAAAATGATGTCGTCTGCCTCATTACCATGGTTCTAGATATATTACCTTTAGATTGTGCAAGTAAAGGTTGCCATACACCATACAATTTCTATACAATCAACTGTTGTTCTACCAAAACCATGTAATATAAGGACCTTTCTAATCCTTCCTATCACTATGTATTCTATCAGGGAGCACCCGGCACTACATAGCAGTGATATATACCTT
>CM070035.1:11374955-11392864 GCA_036250615.1 Ptychadena robeensis | reverse complement strand
CCTGGTTCCTACGCCAGTGGATAGGAATTATCTCTGCTCATTGCAATGAATGAGCATTTTCATTTTTTTTTATTTTTTTTTGTAGTGCACAAAAGTTAAAAAGATAACGTCCCTGTCACACGTCGCCCATTACACATCACAGCCATCAATGCATGAATGTAATGCCGGCAATGCATGGAATTGGCACACCTATGGGGAGTTGGCCATTACAGGAGCTTAGTCCGGCCCTTTTTTTAAATGTGGCCAATGTGACCCAGGAGTCAAAAAGTTTGACCACCCCTGGGCAAGACAGTTAACATAGTGTTCATGATTTTCGGCAGATAATGGGCCATAGGCAGACCAGTAATGGCCCTATCCAGAGACATTCAGATGCTTACTACCTGGTACTATCATTGCACATAATGATACTACTATTTAACTTCTCCCAAACTAAAACTGTAATTTTTTTTTTATTTTCACTAGTTAAAGAATAGGAAATCTTTTTGCCAGTTTATGCACATGACCCAATTGGGGGATTGAATTGTGTAGTTATTTGTTTTATTTTCTCTTGAAACAGTGCAGCACCAAATATCATTAATAAAGTGGAAGATGAGCCGAGTCTTCCGTCTGTGCAGCTGAATGAGCTGGAACCTTTAACAAACATTAAGATTTGGATGGCTGATGGCAAGAGGATTGTGCAAAAGTTCAACACATCACACAGGTAAATATGGCTGCTCAAGTGTCAAATAATGTGTGAATAAACGTGTTGGTGAATTATCAGGAATTGAGCTCCAAATATATGTGCTCTATGAAATGCACCATTATCCCCCAAATGGAGGGGGAGGAACATGTGTGCGTCCTATAGAGTCAATACACAGCAGAGTACATGTTGGACATGTATCGCACGCTCCTGCCTGACTGACAAACACTCGCTCCAGCTCCCTTGGGTTTTCAGCACTCCCTCCACTCCCCAGTAAGCATTGGCATGTGTAAGTTCGATATTAACAGTACTGGCAGGATGGATCTGCTCTCTGTACACAGCTGACAGACTAGAAAAAAACACTTGGGGCATGGGGTTTCAGCGCTCCTCCGTCTCGAGTTTGTCAGCTGCTTGGGGAGTACCATAAATACTGAGCCACACTTGCCACTGTATACTGGGAAGGGGAAGGAGTGCTGATACCCGGAGCATGTGGGTATTCTCCAGTTTCTAAGCCAGGGGTCACAAAATCACAATGGTCTAAAATTAAAAAGCAGTCACCGGCCAACATTGATATTTATTGAAACAAATTTCTACACCAAAGGAAGTTTTTAGATCTAATGTTGAGCTTTTTTTTATATAGAAACAAACTCAAAATACAATTTCCATTCTTGTCTTAAATAAATAAATTTCGCAAGCCGGAGTTTGACACCGTTGCTTTGGGCTTTCAGCTGGCTAGAGAGAGAGCAGCTTCCTCCTGCTGAGTATGATAAACACCAGACTAAGGGCTTGTGTCCACTGCTGCTTTCCCCCACTGTGGACGCAGAGAGGACACTTCCCACTTTAATGAAAGCTTACAAAGAAACAGCAGAGGGAAGAGCCACCCTGCTACTGACAATGTCAGCGGGGCTCCATCCCAAGGGTCGATCTTCCCTCTCTGTGAAAAATATGGTAAGTTTAATTATAGAACGTTGGCTCAAGATTGTGCAAATTTTTTATTTAGGTTTACTGTAGTTGAGCTCGTCACCCCTGATGTAGTGTGTTCATTGATGAGATGCCTCTTTCTTCCATTGACCAGCAAGGAATCCATTGTTCCATTAACCTTCTGGGTGATCCATTTCAGCAACTTTATTTAGCCCGAGTTAACTTGCTGCTCTGCTTGCCGTGTCCCCCGATGTCTGATCTTCAGATCCTGGTGTTCGGGATCGTGCCGCCGGGTGCGTGATGTCATCAGGAGGGGGATGGGGGGGAAGTTTAAATTTTTTTTTTTTTTTTTTTTTTTTTTTTTTTTTTTTTTTTGCTCCTTATGGTTTATCTTTCATTCTGACATTGATTGGAGCGATTTTTTTTTTTTGATTTTTTTTTTTTGCCTTCATTTCAAAATGAAAAACATTTTTTTTTAAAAAACTTATATTTGCTTATTATGAGTTTTCTTTCATGTTGCATTTGATTGGATTGATTTTTCTGTATGCAATCAAGTTCAAAATAAAGGAAAACGCACAGAAGTAAATACTTTGTAAGGGTTTGCGTCCACTGCGTCTTTTTCCCCACTGTGGACGTACGTCCGCAGCAGGGAAAAAGACGCAGAGAGGACAATTCCCATTCAAATGAATGGCACGGTGTCCACTCTGCGCTATTTGAGTGGCGCGTCCGCTGCAATGTGCAGCACTGCATCTTCATTGCAGTGCCGCACATTGCCGCCAGAGACACCAAGACACGGAAAAACAGCGCTTGTGCTGCATGTATGAATGCAGTATGGGCGCAGTTTTTCTGCATTTTTGGCTCTGCTAAATCAACAGGGTTCACTCCCACCAATGCGGCAGGAGCGAGCCCTAAGCTGCAGGTAATCCACCGGCAAATGTGCCAGCGCGCGACATTGTTCCCAGTGCGGTGTATCAGACCGTCTGTCAGTCTTGGTTGATTTAGAAAATGAATTCTAGTTTGAGCAGATTTTTGTGTTTTCTATTAAATGTGATCATTAAATGTGAATTTAATTAAGTGTTTGAAACTTTATATACTTTAAGATGTCTACTAGACCCGTGTTTGGACATATTTTGGTCAGTTACAGGCCTACAACGTATTGTGTTTTTTTTTTTTTTTTCTTTCTTCAATGATAAACAGCGTAACGCTTTTGGTACAGAAATCTGGACCTCTGCGAAATTCTCAGGAGGTTAACCAGCAAGGAATCAATAAAATGGAAAGGGAATTGTTTCAATGTTAAGTGGTGATACTATGTTCTTCTCTTCTAGCTTGTAGTATTATTAGTGTCTATGGATTGATTTTTCTGTGCAGTAAAGATGTCATTATTTTGGGGGTTGTGGACTGGGTTTTCATATTCCCCCGCCTCCCTTTTTTTAAAAAATTTTTTTTTTTATATATCCTTATTATTCTCTTTCAGGATCAGCGATGTCCGTCATTTCCTGGAACGCATGCCTTTCAAGTCTAAGAAACTTCCCTTTAAACTGGCAACTTCTTTCCCTCTTTGTGACATCTCAGACGAGACCCTCACCATCCAGGACGCCCACCTACAAAATGCAGTTCTGGTCCAGAGACTGCAGAAAACCACAGAACTCTTCAGGGACTCCTAGTCCGGAGCACATCATTGGCTGGTGCTATTAACCAATGAGACTGGAGTACCCCCCTTTCTATCAAAGATCTATGATGCTCTGTGAAACTTATCCACCCTTTGGCAGCTTGTTTTTTTTATGCTTTTTTACTAATTTTTGGGGGAGCATGTGTGTAAAGACGGATGCTTGCAGGGCTGCTACACATTTTATACTGCTTTATACTGTGAGGTTCTGTACTGCTTGGGTGCAGGGGCTCTAACACAGCTCAGAACAATGGCTCACAACTGCTCAGGTTATTCCTTGCATATGCCAGACCTGTGCATGTGCATCTGACATCAAATGTATAATCCATTTCTCCAGAAAACTCTCTAAGGGCTTGTCCCCACTCGCGGAGGCTGCTGCGGTCTCAAACGTGGGCTTTCACGCCCAATCGCGCCCATAGACATGAATGGATGCAGTAAAAAATCAGGTGTAAAAAAATTCTCTATGGACGCGATCAGGGGATGGCTGCATTGAAATGAATGAAAAAAACGCGACCGTGCTGCTGGTGGCCAGCCTCCAATGTGGGGACCAGCCCTTAAGCCATCTGTCCACAGCGGTTTGTCCAGCACAGGGAATCGAGAAGTGCGTCGGCACATTTGTGTGTGGTTTACCCACGGCTTAGGGCACTATTGATTTAGCATTTCATCTTCGATGGGGGTGTCTGGTGGCACCATGGCGATGCTGCATGGAGAATATCGGCACACAGCGATCTCCCGCTGGCTCCTGGGGGTCCTGGATAGCAGGACATCTTGGCCCTTCCCACCTGATCGCGCCCATATACAGTAAATGGGCACGGTTGAAATGAAACTTCGCCCATTCAGGTCTATGGCCCCCATCAAGGGAGATCGGCGGCCTGCGATCAGAAACACAGTGATCTGCATTCCAGCTCGCGGCCATGAGTTGGAGGGCACAAGCCCATTCAACTAAATGGAGGCAACCAGCTGTGATCGTAGCACGCATTAAAATCTTGTCTGCCCGAGGCTGACAGTCTGTGTGAACACAGCCTAAGAAAGAAAATGAGGAGCCATACAAAAAAATACAGCAATCCCGCTAGAAACCAACCAATGGTGGATGGCCTATGTCTATGGATATATACGCAGCTTGTTTTTAGGTGCCTTCAGTCCGCATTTGAGGTGCTTTAGAAAACATTTGCATCTCATTGAGCGGTTTGTTTTACCTCGGTCTAAGCTGTATCAGCCTGCTTCTTTGTTTCCAATGATCTGTCTATGGAGGGGTGCAGTTCTCATGTAAAGACCCTTGCCACAGGTACTTGGGGTGCTTGTCTTCCATTCTTGTTCTATACTGCTGTTTACTTTTTGTTACTACAAATGTCTAATGCAATACTTTAGGTGTAGTTGGAGCATTAATGATGTCAGTTTGTGTTTGCATTGGCCACTTTTGGGTATATTGTGCAGGATATGAAAGGACATGAAAACCAAGTCCATTCGTTCTCTATGGACGCAATCCAGTAGTGGCTGCATTGAACTGTATAGTAAAAAGAAGTGGCGGTGGTGCTGCGTCCAGCCGCCAAAGTAGGGACAAGCCTTTAGATGTAGTGTGGTAGGATCTGGCATTTGTTGCTGGCTGTGTACTTGCTTATGCCTGGTCTACACTATGCTGTCTGTCGCCGCCAATGAGGCGCTACGTCATAGGGCTCATCGATCCCAATATGGCATGGTTTGGGCGTCATGGACCAGTGCAGACAAGGTCCATTATTTCCAGTTTTTTTTTTTCTTTTACTATCTGCATTATATTCTGTAGTAACATCTCTGAGATTTTAAAAATGGGTAGAGTTAAATATACAAGATTATCATGACCTTAGAGGGACCCATATTTCGGGCACGTCCCTAATATAAGAAATGTTAAAGGAGTCGTTCCTAAAGAATCCTGTATCGTACTGTTTTACTCTTTGTTGAAGGGCAGATCTACCATCTACCTATAACGGGCATTCTCCTGGCTTCCCAAATCCCTGTCTGTGTGCAAAGCTGAACTGCAGGGAATAACATGGTTTACCCAGGGGTTCAAGTGGGTTTCCTGTGTGCAAGGGTTGCTTTGCTCTAATGGATAATGAATAGGGTAGTGTCTTATTTCTCACTCTCTCTGACAATCTGTGTTATCTTAAGTCTTGGCATGCGGTTGGACACTCTGCCTTCCCATACAATGAAATCCTACCGATCTTGCATTGTAGGGGGTGATGCCAGAGAGGGGTGACTGGTCACGTAGGAAAAAAACAGTAATGGTTAAAGAATATCTCCTCCAGGTAAAACAATTAGGTAACCCTTGCAGTAAGGAGGTGACCCACTGCAATATTTATTGTAATTCTTATATATTTCCACCATTTATCACCCCTAAAGTTCAGCTCTCAGACAACGGGGAGTCCATCGGCTTTACACTTTCATCATCATGACCTCATCTGACCACACATCACGTCTCATCAATCCACATATTATCAGCATGCTGTCTTGATACGATTGCTGTGCGTGTTAGAAATGATAATTCTTAGATTTTGTTTTTATAAATTAAAATGTTTTACGCTATTTGTGGCTTTTTAATGTGTTTTATTTCACTGTGTATGATATATGGCTGCTGGTGGGTAGAATGAGTAGATTTGACCATTACTGTATTTTTTCAGACTATAAGATGCAACGGACCATAAGACACACCCATTTTTTAGAGCATAAAAAAAATATTTGGTCTTTTCAAGTGAATTAGATCAATGCTATGAATCAAATCCATGCAATACCAACTTTCTGCCACTAGATGTCACTAGCAGAAGTACTATCACTGCACACACGTCATTTTGTTCATTGATTCGGGAGGAGGGGGCCGGCAGGGAGTGCGGCTGCAGAATCTCCTCTCCCTCTCTGACTGTGTCTGTGGAAGATGCAGAATGATTGTAGCTTCCACAGACACAGAGAGAGATCGGAATTTATTTAGCTCTTGCTACATTGCTTATGCCAGCAGGGCTCTGCTGGCATAAGCAATACAGTTCAGAGCGAGAAATATCTATTACCCAATCAGTCACAAAATGTATAAAAATATCAAGCCATCATCCCTATAACACAAACTTCACATATAGCACAATGCACCCAATTGTCTTATCTCCTCGTATGCCAAGAAGCATAGACAATTATACATGGGACTATGTCTGGCTATGGTGATGTAATAACAAAGTCACAATAATTAAACCGATGTAAAGAAAATGTACAAGGGGATGCAGTCTCCCCAAATTTATTAAATGGGAAACAATGCATTTACACAGCAAAATTAGCCACGAGAAACACACCTAGTAGAGATCCTATTGTGCATGACGCGTTTCGTGGGGTGAGCCACTTCTTCAGGAGTATCAAATAGGACAAATGCACTAGATTGAAATGATACGAGGGGACAGAGTAAGTAATGAGAAGCATCAAACATTGGTATAATCTATCAACAAAAATGGGGAGGCAGTGTTATACCTCGGTATATTGCTGGATTTATAGAGTTAGGTCCGACCCTCAACGGGCGTACATCAAGCAGGGCAGCGGGGATGCGAGGGACACTCCCATGGGGAGCAGGGAGCCAATGCACGGTGAGCACGTCTGTCACACTTAATATATGGTTCCTAAGGTGGAAACGTGTAAGGTAAGGGTTCTAAGGTTAGTTAGGACCAAGTGGGAGATGAGGACCAGAGAGATACATGGATGGAACTTATTGTCAGCAAGCAAAAGGAGGAAACTGAGGAAGGAGAGGAGAGGGATGAGGAATGAAAGCAGGGGGGAAAAAACGGGAGAAGGGGGAAGGAAGGGGACTTATGGAAAGTGCTGTGCTTCTGATGTGAATAAGTGTGTATGAGTGTGGGTGTAATGTAGTGATGCAGTTAGTGGGATGATGTGGTATGTCTGGGACAGTACTAAGGGAATGTTGTTGTATGTATCTAGTGTGTGTAATTGCAATATAGGTGATGAAGAATGTAAACTGTGTGTTAGTTAAGTGACCTGTGGCATGATGAGTGATGAGCAGTGTGTGGACATGAATATGGATGTCTATGTGTACATGTGCATGTGACTCATAAATAGGGGAAGCGGCTGCAGAATCTCCTCTCCCTCTCTGACTGTGTCTGTGGAAGATGCAGAATGATTGTAGCTTCCACAGACACAGAGAGAGATCGGAATTTATTTAGCTCTTGTTACATTGCTTATACCAGCAGGGCTCTGTTACTTATCACCAGCCGGAGTCCAGCTCCAGAATACGATGTTGCCAGGCTGAAAAAAATCACCTCCCCTCTTGTCCCCACTAATCAGAGGCAGACTTCAGACACGCTGTTACAGTTTGCCTACGCGAGAAGTGATATCGCAATGCTCCCACCCTGCCCCCTCCTTCCTAACTTGCATGCACACAACCGTTCTTTAGATCTCCTACAATTGTGGGGATGATACCATGTTCAGTGGCTTTGTAATTACTGCACAGTTAGATATTGCAATTTTCAAAATTTAATTCCATCATCTCTAGTAAACATTAATTAAACCTCCACAAGATGGCGCTGCTGCTTGTTTACATTACGCGTCCAGATTGCAATTTGCCCCTTAGGTCTACAGAGATAGAGTGGAGGGGACCATGAAGCTCTCTGCAGTAGACCGGGTGTCGCCCTACTCCGACGCCACTGATGGCACCCCCCCCACCCCCCCCCCCTGAAGATCTCCAGCACTCCCGGGTGTGTGTAGACCCTTAGTTGGAAACCACTGATCTAATGTTTGACCTTTTTTCCTGCCTGGAATGACAACCCTCCTGACCTTCTACCTGATGAGAATACATAGTGACTGGAAGGTATATATCACTGCTATGTAGAGCCGGTCCTCCCTGATAGAATACTAGTGATTGGAAGGTATATATCACTGCTATGTAGTGCCGGTCCTCTCTGAGAGAATACATAGTGATTGGAAGGTATATATCACTGCTATGTAGTGCTTGGTCCTCCCTGATAGAATACATAGTGATTGGAAGGTATATATCACTGCTATGTAGTGCCGGGTCCTCCTGATAGAATACATAGTGATTGGAAGGTATATATCACTGCTATGTTGTAGGCTTGGTCCTCCCTGATAGAATACATAGTGATTGGAAGGTATATATACATGTATGTAGGTGCCGGTCTCCCTGAAGAATACATAGTGATTGGAAGGTATATATCATGCTATGTAGTGCTGGGTCCTCCCTGATAGAATACATTGTGATTGGAAGGTATATATACACGCTATGTAGTGGCGGTCCTCCTGATAGATACATAGTGATTGGAAGGTATATATCATGCTATGTAGGGCCGGGTCCTCCTGATAGAATACATAGTGATTGGAAGGTATATATCACTGTATGTAGGCCGGGTCCTCCCTATAGAATACATAGTGATTGGAAGGTATTATCACTGCTATGTAGTGCCGGCCTCCCTGATAGAATAATAGTGATTGGAAGGTATATATCACTGCTATGTAGTGCGGGTCCTCCCTGATAGAATACATAGTGATTGGAAGGTATATATCACTGCTATGTAGTGCGTCCTCCCTGATAGAAACATAGTGATTGGAAGGTTATATCAATGCTATGTAGTGCCCGTTCCTCCTGATAGAAACATAGTGATTGGAAGGTATATATCACTGCTATGTAGTGCTGGGTCCTCCCTGATAGAATACATAGTGACTGGAAGGTATATATCACTGCTATGTAGGGCCGGGTCCTCCCTGATAGAATACATAGTGATTGGAAGGTATATATCACTGCTATGTAGTGCTGGGTCCTCCCTGATAGAATATAGTGATTGGAGTATTTATCACATGCTATGTAGTGCCGGGCTCCCTGATACAATACATAGTGATTGGAAGGTATATATCACTGCTATGTAGTGCGGGTCCTCCCTGATAGAATATAGTGATTGGAAGGTATTTATCACTGCTATGTAGTGCCGGGTCCTCCTGATACAATACATAGTGATGGAAGGTATATATCATGCTATGTAGTGCCAGGTCCTCCCTGATAGAATACTAGTGATTGGAAGGTATATATCATTGCTATGTAGAGCTGAGTCCTCCCTGATAGAATACATAGTGATTGGAAGGTAATTATCACTGCTAGGTAGTGCCGGGTCCTCCTGATAGAATACATAGTGATTGGAAGGTATATATCACTGCTATGTAGTACCGGGTCCTCCCTGATAGAATACATAGGGATTGGGAGGATTAGAAAGGTCCTCATATTACATGGTTTTGGTAGAAGAAAAGTTGATAAATATATAAAAAATGGGACAGGTAAAGAAAGAAGAACCTGGGGGGGAAGAGATAGACAGATGGGAAATATGGAAAAAAACAGGAGTATTAAGAGGGAATAGAAGGATGAAGCAATAGAGGAGAGTACAAAGAGCAGAGGAAGACTGAAACAAATATTATACAGCATACAACCACATATAGATAATCAACCCTGGGTCCACTTCAATCAATGAACTGATCACATGGATGTGAGGCGAATATGTTTTATATCATAATTTTCTTACACTAGCCATATACTTATCAATGTTTGATGGGATGACTTAACTATCGTTCTGTTATTCCGTATCCTCGATGGTACTAGCCGCACAATGCAAGGTCACAATGTCTACGCTCCACTGGGATATGTTTACAAAACTTTTTACACATATGCAAAATACTAAGTTGAGATCCCATCGGCCCCCTGCTATATGAATCTGATCTGGAGAGAAAAGGGAGATAATTGGGTAGCCCAGGAAAAGGAAATGACAGGTCTGATGGGTCACGTCCCTCCATCACACCTGACTATAGCTATGTATGTAACCTATGGCCCGTACCATAAAAAAATTATGGAAGGGGTGGGGGGAGGGTTGCCACTAACTATACACAGCTCATAGGGAAGGACCTGCAGTGCAGTCCTGCGGCTCCGCCCCGCCCCCTAGTGGCAGCTGACAGCACCGGCCGCACAGCGCTACTGCGCTCGAATGAAGAGGAGCGCGGGAGCCCCCGAGTCAGCACACTGGACAGCAAACAGCAGAGGGGGGGCTACCACTCCTCACAGCGCCAGGTAAAGTGCCCGGGGTCATCCATTTCCATCACTGTACTGTCGGATGATAGATCATATAGTCTGTTATCTCCCTATACATACACATGGTATAGGTAGTGCCAGGCATTGGAATATACTGCCAGTTAATAGATATTATAGTCTGTATCATATCCCTCTAACATACAATGGTATAAGTGTGCCAGGCATTGGATATACTGCCAGGTAATAGATCATATAGTCTGTATCATCTCCCGTACATACACATTGTATAAGTAGTGCCAGGCATTGGAATATACTGCCAGGTAATAGATCATATAGTTCTGTATCATCTCCATGTACAGACACATGTATAAGTAGTGCCAAGGCATGAATTACTGCCAGGTAATAGATCATATAGTCTGTATCATCTCCCTGTACATACACAGTGATATAGGTAGTGCCAGGCATTGGAGTATACTGCAGGTAATATACCATGTGTAGTACAGGGAGATGATACAGACTATATGAGCTAAGTGTGCCAGGCATTGGCGTCTACTGCCAGGTTAATAGATCATATAGTCTGATCAGTCCCTGTAAATACACATGATAGGTAGTGCCAGGCTTGGAATATACGCCAGGAATAGACATTATAGTCTGTATCTCTCCCTGTTACAAAACATGATATAGGTAGTGCCCGGCATTGGAGTATACTGCCAGGAATAGATCATATAGTCCTGTATCATCTCCCTGTACATACACATTTATAGGTAGTGCAGGCATTGGAATATAATGACTAGGGAATAGATCATGTAGTCTGTATCATTCCCTGTACATACACATGGTATAGGTTTAGGGCAGGCATGGAATATACTGCCAGAGTAATAGATCATATAGTCCGTATCCTCTCCCTGTACATTGCCACATGGTATAGGTCGTGCAAGGCATTGGACTATACGCCAGGTAATAGATCTATAGTCTGTACATATCCTGATATACACATGGTATAGGTGTGCCAGGCAGCTGGAGTATAATGCAGGTAATAGATCATATGTCTGTAATTATCCCCTGTACATACCCACATGGTATAGGTAGTGCCAGGCATTTGGGGAATATTTACTGCCAGGAATAGGATCATTAGTCTGTATCAAATCTCCCTGTAGATACACATGGTTATTAGGGTTAGGGCCAGGGCATTGGAGTATACTGCCAGGTAAGAGACATAAGTCGGATTATCTCCCTCTACATACACATGGTTATAGGTAGTGCCAGCATGGAAATACTGCAGGGTAATAGATCATATAGTCTGTATCCTCTCCCTGTAACTAAACTGGTTATAGGTAGTGTCAGGCATTGAATATCCTGCCAGGCGATAGATCATATAGGCTGTATTATCTCCTCTACAAACACATGGTATATACTATGGGGAGTGACAGCATGGAATCTACTGCCAGGTAATAGGTTAGATAGACCTGTATCATCTACACTGACATAAACATCGTATAGGTAGTGCCAGGCCATTGGAATATACTGCTAGGTATGATCATATAGTCTGTTCATTCCCTGTACATACCACATGGTATAGGTAGTGCCATCATTGGAAATCGGCCAGTTAAAGATAGATAGTCTGTATTCATCTCCCTGTATAATACAATTGGTATAGGTAGTGCCAGGCATTGGAGTATTATACTGCCAGTAATATGATATATAGTCTGTATTATCTCCTGTACATACACATGGTATAGGTAGTTGCAGGCATTGGGATACTGCCATGTAATAGATCATATGTCTGTATCATCTCCCTTGTACAACACATGGATATAGGTAGTTGCCAGGCCATTGGATATACTGCCAGGTATAGTTCAATAGTCTGTATAATTTTCCCTATACAAACACATGGTATAGGTAGTGCCAGTTGGAATATACTGCCAGGTGTAATAGATCAATAGTCTGTATCACTCTCCCTGTACATACACCATGGTATAGGTGTGCCAGGCATTGGAGATACTGCACACGGTAATAGCATCTATTAGTCTGAGTCTTATCTCCCTGTAATACACATGGTCAATAGGTAGTGCCAGGCATGGAATATACTGCCATGTAATAGATCATATAGTCTGATCATCTCTGTAAATACACATGGTATAGGTAGTGCCAGGCAGTGGAATATACTGCCTAGGTAATAGATCATATTAGTCGTATAATTTCCCTCTACAAACCACTGGTTATAGCAGTGCCAGGC
Organism: Ptychadena robeensis; assembly: GCA_036250615.1. Taxonomy (NCBI): domain Eukaryota; kingdom Metazoa; phylum Chordata; class Amphibia; order Anura; family Ptychadenidae; genus Ptychadena; species Ptychadena robeensis. The sequence continues at coordinate 11,380,323 of CM070035.1, read as the reverse complement.
ATTGGAATAGATGCAGGTAATAGATCATATAGTCTGTATCATTAACATCCCCTGTACATACACATGGTATAGGTAGTTGCCAGGCATTGGATATTACTGCCAGGTTAAAGATCATATAGTCTGTATATCTCCCTTACAATACAACAGTGAGATATAGTAAGTGCCAGCATTGGAATATACTGCCAGTAATAATCATATCGTCTGTATTCATTCCCCTTACAATACACATGGGTATAGTAGTGTCCAGGCATTGGAGTATACTGCCATGGTAATAGATCATATAGTCTGTATTATCTCCCTTAACATACACATGGTAGTAGGCTAGTGCCAGGCATTGAGTATACTGCCAGGTAATAGATCATATAGCTGTATCATCTCCCTGTAGATACACATGGTATAGGTAGTTGCCACGTCATTGAAATATACTGCCAGGTAAAGATTCATTTATAGTCTGTATCATCTCCTAGACATACACAGGTAGAGTAGTGCCAGGCATGGGAGATACTGCCAGGTAATAGATCATATAGTCTGTATCATTCTCCCTGTTCAACACATGTATAGGTAGTGCCAGGCAGTGGAATATCAGGTAATAGATCATATAGTCTGTATAATTTCCCTCTACAAACACATGGTATAGGTAGTGTCAGGCATTGGAATATACTGCCAGGTGATAGATCATATAGTCTGTATTATCTCCCTCTACATACACATGGTATATACTATGGGTAGTGCCAGACATTGGAATATACTGCCAGGTAATAGGTTATATAGACCTGTATCATCTACCTGTACATACACATGGTATAGGTAGTGCCAGTCATTGGAATATACTGCCAGTTAATAGATCATATAGTCTGTATCATCTCCCTATACATACACATGGTATAGGTAGTGCCAGGCATGGGAGTATACTGCCAGGTAATAGATCATATAGTCTGTATCATCTCCCTGTACATACACATGGTATAGGTAGTGCCAGGCATTGAAATATACTGCCAGGTAATAAATCATATATCATTCCAATGCCTGGCACCGTGGTATCTATACAATGCATATGTACAGGGATATAAGACAGGATATATAATTTTATACAAACTGCTTCAAACTCAAGACCTCTTTCCCGGCCAATGGATGTATATTGTACACACATGGTAAATTGCTCCTTTATTTTTCTTCATAGAAGAGTCAACAATCGCTAGTCTCTTGGCAAGTCTTCCCAGCACTCCACAACGTGTGTGTGATAATGAGAATTCCAGCATTCACCAGCCCATTGTTATCTATTGTAGATGCCCCCACCTGATGGCGTCTTCTCTCAAAGGTTTCCAGGTCACACATTCCCTTTATGGATTACAGCTGCAAGAAAGGGACACAAAGAGTGTCCATACATGGCTCGAATTTGTAATAGATTCAAGCACAATCAAGGAACAGTGCTCGATTGTGCTCAAATCTATGACAAAATCGACCCATGTTTGCCTTTCTTTGAGTGGGATCAATCGATCCTGATTGAAAAAGGTTGGTCGAACCGGGAATGGGCATATCCGTAAATGCCGGTGGATCTGACAAGCAGCACACAGTCTTCCCCAGCACACAGCCTGTGATCGGCTCCTGGCAGAGCAAAGGGGGTGGAGCCTAGCACAGCTGTGTAAACTACACAGGCAAGACCCCCCCCCTCCTCTGTCCAAGTGTACCCGCAGCACCCAGCCAGTGTTGTGAGCTATTTTCGGTAGGCCCACAACACCGGATCTGGGTCCCCATCCAAGGGGAATCGATGTGCAAATTGGTGAACATCAATTCCGGTTCAATTGACCCACGATCGAGCACATACACAGATCGATTTTTCCTTCAGATCGACGTAAAAAATGTATTGTTAAACACATGTAGTCGAATTGTATCTGACGTGTTGTTTTAGGTATTTCCATAGATTAATTATTACATATAAATAGTTCATGAATAAAGGCGTCTTATTGACCCCTTCTTCTTTCTCAAATGGTTAAAACATACCAGATAATATTAATATAAAAAAAAAATCACTTTTTTTTAAACAAAAATACCACATTTATTTAATAATTATTTATAATGATAAATTATCACATAAAAAAAAACATACACAGTATCCATTACAATTGTAAACTAAACGTATTTTATAATTTTACAACATAAAGAACATATTTACATACATGACCAATGCCCCGACTCCCATGTTCTAATCCATTCTAGAATGTACCATTATTCTTTCTTCCAGCTTCATCTTCTTTCTTTTTTAGTCTACTTCTTTAATCTTCTTTCTTCTTATGTTGTTATGTCTTGTTATGTTGCCTTTTTGGCACATGTCCGCACACATGTCCGTACACATGTCCGCCCAGGTTTCCTTTGGCCAATGATTATAAACATTGGCCTCAGGAAACCTGGGCGGAAATGGGAAGTAGCATGCAAATATTTCCCATGCTACTGCGCATGCCCTAATAGGCAGCTTTAGGGAAAGCAGTCATTTGGTGAATTCACATTGGCCTCAGGTAACCTGGCAGGATATGCGTAGTAGCAAATTTTACCACCCTACTGCGCATGCCCAAAAGATAACTTGAAGGAGTGCTGCCATGTTCATATATTTATGTTAATGAGGCTTACATGAAGGTCCTGAGAAGTGCACAGTTAAGGCCCCCACACACGTAGCGAGTGGTGGCCAACAGATGACATCACGCAGCACCCCGTCGCTCAAAGTATCGGCGGGCACCCTTTGTATGCCGGCCGTTTGTTTGAGCGGGGACGCCGGTCCCCATTCAAATTAATAGCATCGGCCAGAGATTTACGGATATGTCCGTTCTCTGGCCGACTGAGCTTTGGGGCGTCAGGGATCTGTCATTCCATGTGGGCACCTGCGACCCACGGCCGTTTTCACCACACACATCAGTCGGCCGCGGCTCGCTTTATGTGTATGGGGGCCTTTAGAGTTTTAGATATCAGATATAAACGTTCCATGCACCCTTTCCTTTACATGCAGAGACCAATAGTAAAACCGGTTGGGTTAATGTTCAGATTTGCATATCTGGTTGTACACGGTTACATGCCTTGATTCTTGGCGTTCAGTAGAGATGGAGATTTCTAATAAGTGTTAATTGCAAAGCCCTGAAACAACATAACATCACCAAATTTGCTGGAGAAGGACTGGAGGAACTGTGCAAAGATAAGCAGTAATGCTTTAGCACAATATAAATTCTTTAAAGTTGCAATTTTGATTTGACGTTGAACTTAATTTATGCAAAAACTACATGTGCTAGAGCCTAGGTGCCCAACCTGCAGCCATTGTTTGGCAGCACCCCTTTGTCCTCCACAAGTGGCCTCCAAAACAGAACTGTTAATGCATAGGGCTTAGCTCACCTGTGAAGTTTCCTAATCAAATATGGCGCTCCTACATCAATAAAATTGGCAATGTTTATCAGGGAAACCAGGTCTACATATGAGCGCTGCACCCAGGCGCAGGAAGGGGGGGGGGTGGTTGCTGTTGGGTTTTGACTGATGCCATATCAACTCGGCTGCCCACCACTGTGCTAGAGCAATACAACCCTTCTCTTGTAAATAAAGTGAATGTGAAGCCTGAACTGGCCGCCATGTTACTTCTTGGATTTGAATGGAGATGACAGCACAGTGTGACATTATCTCGGAGTATTAAATGACGGATGTGAGTTTGCTTAGTAAGGCCCATCGCCGAGGATTCTGGGAAACCCTCTGCTGCAGATAACCAAAGCTTTTCTCTTATCTCCGGGGCGCACCTTCCCTCAGGCGGACACCAGGAAGGATTGTGCTTGTCTATTCCTGGCATTTGACCACACAGATCATCATGGGGATGGGTGATAAACTGTGTGAGTTGTATGTGGGTCTGATCCCAGCTCGCTGACAGTTTATACTGAGCCACATGTGATGAGGGAAAGTGTGTATCACACGCTAGGCCTGCCCTGTGTGTTATGCACTTGCCACTTATTTGTTCAATACCCCCCACTACCCCTGCACGCTTGTTTTGTTCACTAGTACGGGGGTTAGTCCTTCTTCTGGACTTTAACCCCGGAAAGGGGTGGGGAGAGACTCACGGCTCTGGCCCGGCAGTCCCTCCAAAGTCGGGACCCTGTTCCCTAGTACCAGGGAGACCTGGCTCCGGTCGAAGTAACCCGGGTAACCGGACATCCGAGGGGTAGGTGGCTTCGGCTGCCTGTCCCACTAGTAACCCCTTTTTGGGTAATGAATCTTCAGCCCCTTTTGGGGACGCACACTCAAAAAACACCCGTGCAGTTTGGTGTGGATTGTTTCCACTACTGTGTTCACTTTTGTTGCTTGCACACATAGAGGTTCAATAAATAAAAGTGTGTATCACACTCAACAAAGAACACAAAAGATCCATAGTGATGGCCAATAACATCTCCCAATAGATTCCAAATAGCATGCAGACTGCTAGACAAATTAGGATTAGTTCAGTCTATTTACAGTTATGTTCAAAATTGTTCAACCCCCACTGAAATTGATTGTCTTTGATTTAATTGTAAACGAGATGACTGAAATGATCAAAATCGATGTCAAAATGGCCAAAACACTCAATTTCAGTGGGGGTTGAATAATTTTGAACACAACTGTACATGTCCAGCGTGATGAATCTCATAGATTGTCTCTTCGGATCAGAAAGAAATAAGTATTATATCCTTGTTTTCACTTTGCCTATTTAAATCTAGGGGCATAAAAACAAGATCTACTCCCCTGCGCTACCTCACTACCGTCTCTAACCCCAGACCTGCGGCCAGCTTCTGCCAACTAATCCTCTTGCAGCTCCCTGAGAGCAGGTGACTACACCCCCACAATTTAAAGTGAACACAATATTAAAGGGGTAAGAAGATTGTGAGCTCCATGGGATAGCCCACTTCCCCTACTGTGTCAGAGTCTGTACCTGTGTCATCTTGTGTATATAATACATGTATGTAAATAATAATATATTGACACTTTATAATTAAAAGTTAATAATAAGAAAGAGAGGGCAACCCACCCAGACAACCGAATATCAAATTTCCGAATATCAAATGTTCCGAATATCAAATATCGAATATCGAATATCAAGTGTTCCGAATATCAAATGGGCTGAGCTGTGTGGGTCTAGTATATATATCTTCCATTGTCTGGTGATTTGCAAGAAGCCTCAATGCTCTCCTTTGCCCTATTCCCTGGCCAGTTCTCTGTCCCCATCTTCTGCCCCATGAACTGCCTTGTCCCCTACCCCATCCTCTGTCCCATCAACTTTGTTGTCCCCTGCCCCTATCCTCTGTCCCATCAACTGCCCCATCCCCTGCCTCTATCATCTATCCCATCAACTGCCTTGTCCCCTATCCCATCC
>CM070035.1:11332944-11350574 GCA_036250615.1 Ptychadena robeensis | reverse complement strand
GGAATCGATCGTGCCGGAATCCGGTGGGAATCCGACACGTGTATGGGGGCCTTTATACGGCGAGAATATACCAAACTCTATATTTTACCTGGAAAAGTTGGGTATATGTAAAATTAAAGTTTGACTATCCTCTGAGCTGGTATGATGGTGGCACTCCACAATCCTAAAATAATATACTTACCTGCTGTTGCCTGGAAGCGTATGAGAGATTCTATATTTACCAGGCTTCCGGGGGTTAACTTAGGGCGCAATATCGTTGAGTGACCACTGGGGGGCGTTTATAATGGTTCTCTATGGGAAAATACGTCCCATTCGTTTAAATTCATAGCCGAGATTAGAGATTTACATGTCTTTGTTTGCGGTGAGTTCCAGTGAACGCGGCAGCGCGCATCAGAGCCAGGGAGAGAGGAGGGGCGGCGAGGGATCTTGGTAAATAACTTCTTACAGGCAAGGTTTTTGATGTATTCCTCCCTAGTATCAGCACTTCTAGTGCCAGTCATGTAATGATGAATTTATGGTGGTAGGTCCGCTGGGCTGGAATAAACATTGCAATGACTCAAGTTCCAACAGTAACTCACCAAAGATTTCAAGTGTTTGATATTTGTAAATGATATGTTTTCAAAGTATGAAATTATTTTAATGCGAAATGATATAAAGACATTATAACAGCCCTTTGTATACTTATATGCTAATCACGCTATTTATAATTTGGGGGTGTATGGTAAGTGTAGTTGTGGGTGGCCTGTATTTTATTGTCTGGTGGTGTTACATTATGACTGCCATAATAGGCATTGGGTTCCTCTTCTATTGGACGCTTCCTCGTTGTTGGATAGTGTGCTCACAAAATGACAGGTACTCTGTACTTCCTGGGGTGTTATGGAGACAGTTAGGCTATGTTTCCACTTAGGCGATCAGCCGCGGATTTTAATCATGGCTGATCGCTTCCATTGAGTTGAGCTTGTCCCCACTTCAACAAAAGGCTTGGAGGCGGTTGGACCTGCGTTCAGAACCACAGCGATTTTTGGACGCGATTTTTGATCACATGTGGACAAGTCCATTCATTTTCTATGGGCAAAATTTTTTGGGCGCATGTAAAAATCACATCAGCAATTGCCGCGTGCTGTTAAATTTGCGTCTGCCTGACAGCTGATCGCCTAAGTGGAAACACAGCCTTAAAGGGCCTCTTCAGTCGTGGGGTGGGGGGGAATTGGTGCTATCGTTCGGCCGAGATGTTGAGGGCGGATCGCGCGGAATGTACGCGTGGGGTAGAGCACCGGGGACCATCGGGGTGCCCCCCATACTCCACATGGTGGGAGATACAGCCCTGGAAGTTAGGCATAAAGTAACTGGACATTAACCATTACCAATCTGTCATCTACATACAATGCATCTGCAAAGTATTCACAGGTGGTTTTTAACTTCTACCACTTCCGAATGATGGAGGCCACTGTGCGCAGAAATATCTCAGGGATGATCAGGGGAAAAAGGATGCACCCAAGCTCAATTTTGAGCATCATGGCAAAGGCTGTATATACTTATGAACATGTGCTTTCTCAAAATTTTTTTTTCTTAATATTTTTGCAAAAATCTCAAACTTTTTTATGTTATTGTTGGTGTTGTGTGCAGAATTCTGAGGACAATTTGTATTTAATCTATTTTGGAATAAGGCTGTAACATGAAAAGAAAGTAAATATGAAAATGTGAATACTGTCTGGATGCACTGTACACGGTGAGTGAAAACTTATCTACCAGGTTCAGATCCTGAAATGAAACAAGGACCAACACCAGTGAGAGATCTGAAGGGGACTTGGCTGGTCCTACCAAGAACTCGTTTTTTGAAGAAAAATGTAAAAAACATTTACACCATGCTCTAAATAACGATGGAATTTGTATTGAAGTGTCATAAACATTAAATATTTTGTGTTATCATGACACTCATGGAGGGTATTGTGTCTGAGGTCTCTTCTGATAACGGACATGACTCTTGGACATCTGTGATCAAAAGGGCTTGTTCCCATTATACATCGGGACCCTTCCTCTAGCATGCTTAGCGGAGGGGTCCCAAGGTATAATGGAAACAACCCCTGAGTTTGTCCAGTGAGTCCAATGAAAGGAAAAACTACTAAAGCTGGCCATACACCTTCAGATTTCTCTGTCAGATTTCCTTTAGATCTCCTTTTGTTTTACCAAAACCATGTAATATGAGAAACTTTCTAAACCATCAAGTCTACCTGTGTTCGATCGCTGAGGACCCGGCACTACATAGTTGTTGGTAGATCTAAAGGATATCTGACAGAGAGATCTAAAGGTGTATGGTCAGTTTATGTCTACTGCCAAAAAGTGTGAAATAGGTGAATGACGTGGACAAGATGTGTTTCACGAAAACATAGGTGTGATCATTGTACCGATAATAGATTTGTGGTGACTCCGCACACACAGGCTCGTGCAAGTAAAGGTAAAAATAGGACAGTTTCTGTCAGACAAATACATCCGTTAACAGAGCAGATGCTAAAATGCCATCACAAAGCAGCAAACAGGTATATGAAGCTGCTTGTGTCTCTGGCATCGTGGGAACATCAAGGTACCCGTTCCTCCTGAGGGTTGCAGTTATAAACCCTCTTTTTGGCCTCCTAACCCATGCTCACACGCAGAAACGGCTGCATTTGGCCCAGAACACCACAAAGACTCATTTTTAAATAGTCTTGGTTACCGAGTGCCGTGCCACCCTGGATGGTACAGATGGATGGAGTGGTGGACGACCACCATGTCCCAACATGGCTGAGATGTCAGAAAGGAGGAGTAAAATTTTGGATAGGAATCAGGGGAGAGAGCTGGTCGATGTCTATAGGTGTGAAAATGAGCTCTTAATATGTGGTCAGTTTCTGACTGACCACATGATACCAAAAAATTCTGTAAAAATATCATCTTCATGCACGACAATGCTCCACTCCTGCTGCAAAGAATACCTCTGCATCATTGGCTTCTATCGGCATAAAAGGAGAGAAACTCATGGTGTGGCCCCCATCCTCCCCTGACCTCAATCATTTTGAGAACCTTTGGAGCATCCTCAAACAATCTATGAGATTACATCTAAATAGCAGCTCTGTGAGGCTATCATTTGGACATTAGTCAGTGTGTGTGTGATGGTAGAGGGACTTGTGGTGCTTTAACCTCACCCGTAGTTTAATGCTCGAACCATTACGTCACAGTTCCGGTTTACGCATGATCGCCTATCCTTCCATTGCTCCATTGTTCCGTTGATCATACACGGACCCTCGTGTTTTGCAGTCATCGTGTGAGCGCCAGAGGCACAAGAAGGGACTGGCACAATAGACCCGGGTCCTTGCTTAATGGGAGGGGGTGGTCGCTGTTCCTTCCTTGTGTAGAGGGGAGGGCAGTGAAGCTTTCCCGTTACGTGCTCCGTTTCGCTCCCCAAACAATGGTTGTGCAAAATGGCTGTGTTAAACGCCCAGGAGGTGGATAAACAATGCTCTGAACACTACAAATGATCACATGAACACTGCTCCACCCAGCGGATATTTACAGTACAGTACCCTCTTGGTAATCTTTATTTAACAATCTTACAGTCAGTAGCTACAATCAGGACATTCTGATATAACAGGTCACATGTCTGGAGTGATAACCGACCCCCCCCAAGACAAGCAATGTAAACAATCTATAAGATTATCACATAACTAATACATTCAGCTGCATTCCCACTGTCAGTACATATAGAATACATATACACATAGCAGCAGTAACAATCAGGAGTCACATAGGGTCCTTATAGAGGGAAATTTTCCCAAAGTAAAATGTTTTTGTTGCTAGCGGCGACCAAACTGACAGAACTCATTGATCCAGCGTGAAAAAAATAAATCCGCCTCGGACACAACACATCCCTTCCATTTGAATGAAACAGGATCCACTTCAGTGCTGTCAAAGCGGCACACTGCACCGCCTGGCCCTAGTTATCAATGCGGCAACGCCAAGATTCAGCTCATCCATTGACCACGAATAGGCGCATGTGCATGGTACGGAAAAGCCATGGTGGCAAACCACGGTTATGTGAAGTGAAGATAAGTGGTGCGCTCACCATTCAGCATGTCGCTCTTTAAACCAGTGGTTCCCAAACTTTTCTTGCAGGGCCCCCCTTTTCTGCTTAGGAACATTATAAAGCCCCCCCCCCCATTCAAACACAGATTAAGAATGAGGGCCAGTGTCCCGCTGGAATACCTTCACGCCCCCCTGGGGGGTCTGCCCACCAGTTTGGGAACCACTGCTTTAAACCATTAACAATATAATCAGGGGTGCACATAACTTTATTAGTGAACTCTTCAGATGAGTACCAGGAGATGGTGTTTGGTACTCACCCCATATATAGGGTGGTCTTCCTCATTGTCTCCCTCACTGTCTTCTGCATCAGCTTCCTGCATGGTAGATTTTGCTGCAGATGATCCTCTGATTAGCTGTCTCCATCCACAGGTCACCAGCTGTGGGTCAAATGTAACTCTCACAGTACATGTTTGAACCCCCAGATCTCATACCTCAGTAGTACAACACTGAAATTTTCTGGCTTGAACCCCTGAACTAACCTGCAGTTCCCCAAATGTCATCCTTTCATAGTCATTTCCTCCAGCTGATAACGAGAGGGCTTTTCTCTTGTTAGAATTTGAAACCCTTACATATTCCTACTCATACTTTCAACAGCCCCCAGATCTCCAACAACCAAAAACAAAAACATAAACCCTTAGAAGGTCCAAATCTTTTTTGGGGATTATTAATTACATTCCATGTCACCCCCCTAAAACCTGCAACAAAACCATTTTCCATAGTTATTCATAGTTTCCCTGCAAGTTTATATATCCAAGTGACTAAAATGTATACATGTACATTTCGCTAGCTAGCTGCGGGCCGTGCCACCCACCCCAGCCCCAGACAAAAAACAAGCGCCCTCTGTCCAATTTGTTATACGCCTAATTAGCTTTGTAACAATATGCAGGTATGCAGAATCCTATGTTTTTTGCCCTTTTTTGAGTACCCAGAGTACCACTTATATCCTTACATTCCCCTTATGTGACACTCCTGGTTATCCAGCAAATAACAATGCCCTGTGGTCGATCTCTTCTATATTTACAGTTTTTTTCCTTCAATGGAAGCAAAGTAAAAAACAAATGAAAAAATCCTAAATTGGCGTCTTGGGGGCTCTTTCATACTACACAAGCGCTGCGCATACATGGCTTCCAACCCACTGTTGACTTGTCATTTCCGGCATAGGCGACACTAGCATTTTTACCATACAGCATAGTAATTAGGAATGTACTGTATGGGGCAGAGATTTCCATGGATATGCATAAGGGTGCATTGCCACCATGATCGTATGTGAAAGAGACCAATAAAGTGGTATCTAGAACACAAGCATGGTCGTTCTTTAAGCATGTCTTTCTGCGCCTCCAGCTCCTTTCAATATATTTGGTGATGCGCGATGACATCACACTGAGCTCATGGCAACCAGTGTATGGACAAACCCTTAACCTCTATGAAGCTAGCCATCCACGTTTCGGATTCCATGCCGCTCGATCACCTCTGCCGGGAAATCCGCAGGTGTTACGATCGCCAATTAATAGTATCCTCGATCGCTGCATACCACCTTGTCCAACGATTCCGGACGATTCCGTGTCCGATTCCATCTCCGACTCCACCTCACAATGGCACTCTCCCCCTGATCTGTGCAGAATCGGTATCAAAAAGACCACATTTTGGTTCTCTGTCGGATCCAATTCTGGCCCCTGATCAATCGGACGTGATCGATCGACAAGGTGGGCTGGCACACGATTACCCGGCACCTATCGTTTCGCGTGCACCGCCCGGAATCGATCGGCCCGGAATCCGACCCGTGTATGGGGGCCTTAAAACTAATTTAAGATCTACCAGCTATCTCGTGCAGGCCCCCTGATTGGATAGTTTAGGAAGACCCTCGTGTTACATCATTTTGGTAAAATATAAATTGCAAAGTTGGTTGTAACACATTACAATAGGAAGTCTGTGAATAGAGGATTCTATGAATATTGTTGGTAACAGTCGTCCGTCATGTTGCATTTGGTACGCAGCAAAGGTCAGGTACACGGAGGAACATTCTAGATTTAGAAGAAACAACTTCCTCTGTATATTCCTGAAGGTAAGTAAATTAGGGATCAAAGAATTCTGGGTCCCTTATTCTCCATACTCCTCTATGAATAGCCCATATATGTCTTTACCCCCCCAACAAAAAAAAGCCAGAGAGGTGAGGTCATCTACCCCATGAGGGTTCCACTCTGTGCTGGGGGATGCCATTTGTCGAACGGCTGCTAGTTTGAAGAACACATCAACTGGGCAACGTACCAACCATTATGCCGGGTCAACCTCCCTAACGGTACCTGTGGCTCCGGGTAGATTTATATTACCAATATTGGTAACCCGGCTCTACACTTGGGGTAGCTAACCTGCTCCAGGAGTGCCGTTCTATCTGGATCCACCTCTCTGACATCAGTGATGAACTGGACCTCGCCTAAGCGTATTGTAATACACTGGCATCCCAGGTCCTCACTTCCCGGGGGTCACTGATGAGAGAAAGGGTCAGAGACAGCAGGAAATATGAACAAATCACATGGTAATCATTATCGCTTTAGTAACAGATAATTGTGAATACCCGTACCACCAGGGAGGTTAAATAATGGCGACAGTGGCATAACCTCCCACTGAACACTAACAACCCTCATCTCATCCTATGGCAACCTCACCCAGGTGAAGTGATTTCCCCTGTGCCCTACCACCTAACTTGTATGCACACAGCCTTTCTTTCTACCTCCAGCAATTGTGGGGATGATACCATGTTCAGGGGCTTTGTAATTAACTTGCGAAGTCAGCTAGTGAAATGTTCAAAAAAAATTCCACCGTCAGTAAAAATTGGTAAAACGACCACAAAATGGTGTGGACCCCAGAGCACTGCTCCAAGAGATTCATGAAACCCTTAAGCTAGGCACACACGGGTAGATCTGTAAAAAGATTAGAGTACAACGTACGCAGTCAGTGATTGATTGATTGTACTCTAATCTGTTTACAAAGCTACCTGTGTGTGCCTTCCTTCGAGCGGGATCAATCTCCATTATGTTGTATAGAGACATGAGTCTCCATGCAAAAAATTGGAGCAGCTGCTGCAGCCTGGACCCGCTGTCAGTGTGAAGGGGGCAGAGCCAGCACATCTCTCTCTGAGGCTGTGAGGCTGGCTGCCATTCTCCCCAGCTTGTAGCGTGTTGTGAATCACACGTGCTGCGAGCTGGAGAGAACGGGTCCCCATTGAACGGGAATCGATGTGCCCATGTGGTGCACATTGATTTCCGCTCAATTGCTCTCCGATCAGGGGTCGATTGCACAGGAATCTACCCATGTGTGCCTAGCTTAACATCTCCAGGCAGTGTTCTAACTTTAATACATCACCACAATCTTGCCTACATCCGAAATTTAGAGGTGCATTTCCAGGGGAAGAGGTTCATAATAGCAGCTTCCATGTATTCTCAGTAGTTTGCTGGATCCTCACCACAAGGCAAGTTGGTTCATCAAGACAATCTAAAGCCAGGTGTACACGGCTCGATTCCTCGGTGATCGCAACACAGTGATGCAATAGAACAACTATCGTCCGTAGAATCGATGCGCACCACCTTGGGGAATCGATCCTCACAAATACAAAATCGACCCGTGTATGGCTGCCTTTGATATGTTGATCATGGCATGAAAGTCCACTACAAATCATTTGCCGTGCACGGTGATCAATTGTTCAGGAATCGAAGGCGGCCAACCTGAAAGCTCGATCAAACAGGGAACCAACAAGTTGGTAAATCCCTGTTCGATTGCATTACTTCGGATGGGGACCAGGGTCGAATGGGAACCGATTGCACAAAGTGGTGCGCATAGATTCACCGCCCAATCAACAAACAATTGAGAGCAGTGTGGTGATGTCACCATGTAGGCTTGATCGTTCAAGGGCCAGCATTAAGTTGACTTCACGCCATCCGGATGACCAGACGACCGATATACCTGAACTGACTTCCGCGTGGCAGAAAACTACAATCAGTGCAATAACATGCAATAAACTCTTCATGCATGTCAACCAAAAGTTCAATATGTAAATACTGTACAGGGGGTCATCACTTCACAAACACTCGGAGAGTTTACTTTAATGAGCAGGTTTTCTGCTTGGTGGAAATCTCCACAACACTGAAATGTTTATGACTGGAGAGTGTACAAGTTTTCAGGCTTCAAGCCCGTCGTTTGATTGAGAAGCGTGTATTGCACTAAACCCTGGAAGTAACATGCCAGCAGCACCGGAGGGAAGGAAGGATCCTTGTACGGAGGGGGGCTCCGCAGCAGAGCAGTCTGGGGATGTTCCTGTAGATCTCCGCGCCTACAGTCCTGAGCAGGCAAGCGGGACCGAGTCAGCGCAGGTTAAGTGATGCTGCTTGGGGGCTCCGCATGGTTCCCTCCATTTGCGCCCATCAGAGACAGTGAGGAACTCCGAGCATCTCTGATATACAGCTCCTGATTGGCCGAAAATGTAACCGGGATGAAACCTTCGCTGTCAGCAGTCAGAGTAATCCAACATGAGGAACCTGAGAACATACAATAAGAGGTTGTCAAATTAAAACTTCCCATTTTAAATTCATTTAATACAAACCAGCTATATTCACCAATTCCAACTCCCCGGTCACCTGTAAGCTTTATAATGCCAAAAAAGGTTGTCTGGTATGGTACATGTGACCCCCCCCCACCCTTCTCCATGATAGTGTTCAGGTCAGGTGACCAATCAGTTGGCCTGAGCACCGTAACATGGGGAGCCGAAGTAATGACACCCTACCAGGTATGCGCAAATCATATGGCAACTTGTGTCGTCTCCTTCACCAATCAGATTATTACATCACTCTGAATAGTAAACGATTAAGCTGCCAATCACAAGCCCAAGCTTGGGCATTATGGACACCAACTTGCGGGTTGCCCCTGTTTAACAGGCCCTAGTAGATTCAACAAAACATGGACGTATCTATTGATATCCAATGCACCCTTGCTGGCAATGCCCAGCAAACAGGGGCCTTGTTGTGTAGACTAAGCCCTAGGGCTCCACCATCCGTTAAAACCACTGAACGCAGGGATCAGCGCAAAGTGGAGCCTGGGGCTTACTGCATTTTCCGAACCGCACCACGCTGGTGCAGTTTTTACTCCATTGATGGACTATAAAAAAAAAAAACGCAGCTGAAAATACATGTTTTTCACCACTGCATCTTTGGCTGGCCTTAGGCTATGTCTCCACTGCATTGTGTGCTCAGCGCAGGGGCCTGACGGAGCACATACACATTACCTGCCTGGTGTATCCTTGCAATCATTTATTTTTTTTATCTTAAGGGCCAGTTATAATTGTAAATATAAATGAGATTCTCTCCTGGAGTGAGCGCTTACTACAATAACAGAGAACCATTGATTGTATTTTTTGGATTATAAGACACATTTTCTAACCATTAAAATCAATGGGAAAGTGTCCACTCTCTCCAGCCAAGTCCAGTGCGTCTCTCTGTAAGTTGGTCAGTAGGTTCAGAGAATGGGTACTGCTAGTGCTAATGCAGTGCCCACTCCCTCCAGCCAAGCCAAAAGGCCACTGCCAAGAGGGAGAGCTGTATTAATACTAGCAGTACTCATTCTCACACCGACCAACTTATGGAGAGACACACTGGTCTTTTGGAGACACACTGGCCAGAGGGAGTAGAACAAAGCTCTGCCTCCTGGCACTGGCCTTGACTTGGCTGGAGGAATATAGAGTGAATACTGCATGGTCCAGCTCTGCACACTTTGCTAGAACATGCTGTATACTCACTTTATATGTGAATGGCTATGTGTCTATTTTCTTCCCTAATCTCCCTTTCAAAGCTATGGGGTGCGTCTTATAATGCAAAACTACGGTAATCACTTTATGATTGAGGCATAAAACATTTCATTCTGAAAGTAGAAAAGGCAACATTTTTGTGATACTGAAATGTATTGATGGTTTCCGGTCACACAATGAGTGACATGTATTGGTCTTATTATCTGGAACTCACCCATCTGCATCTCTATGAGCGGGAGACAGAAGAGCTCCTGGATGATGTGCAGGCGCAGTTTGTTGTCACACAGGAGGACACACTTCTTCACCGCTGGGCTGTCCGCGTGGTACTTCTGCAGCCAGGACACAAAGGAAACACACATCATGTAAGTTGTAATCAGGCCATCCAATCTTGTGACAGATTAATAACATTATGTACACAATTCTACAATGTTAAAGCGGACCTACCACCACAAACTCATCATTACATAAATGGCACCAGAAGTGCAGATAATAGGAAGGAATGCATAAAAAACAAAGGAGTAATTCAAGAAGATCCCTTGCAGCCCCTCCTCTCTGCCTGTCATGTGCCACGGCGCACCCCAGAACTCACCGCAGAGATAGATGGGCAAATCTCTAATCTCATTAAAACAAATTAAACTTATTTTCCCGTAGAAAACAATTAAACGCCCCCAGTGGCCACTGGCAATATTGCACCCCGAGTTAACCCTCGGAAGCCTGGCGAATAAAGATGGAATCTCTCATACAATTCCAGGGAACAGCAGGTAAATAGATTTTTTTTAGGATTGTGAAGACCTCCACCACCATCATACCGGCTCAGAGGTCAAACTTTAATTTTACATATATTTTTGGGTAGACATCCGCATGAATGAAACGTTCAATCCATGTAAATCTTCTAAAAGATAGAACATCAGCCACATCTCCCATCATATACAGCTGTACAGTCTCCTCTCTGGTACTGTAACTGCTTACTGACTTTACTGAGTAGTCAGCTTCTCATAGTGTGAACTAGAGGCCACTTCATTACCTGGCAGAAGGAAAAACAGCAGCATCTAGCCTAGCGGTCGGCAACTTTCTGCAGCTGCTGCCGACCAGAGGGTTGGGTTGTTGATGCCAAGAAGCCACAGCAGATATCTCAGCAGCTCTACCCTCTTCCATCAGACCAAGCGAGCACAGCCAAGATCTACTGTGACACCTTCCTCCCCATCAGCCGGTCGCTGTGGGGCCTTCTTGACTTCTTCACTCCACCCCAGCCCATAAGTTGGAAGTGAGGAGGAGAGCAGCCAAGATCTCCCGTAGCTGCTTCTGCAGACGTGAGCTGCTCCATCTTCCTTCCAGGATGTATGCGCTGGTTGGAGGAAGAGAGGAGGCTTGCCGAGCTGCAGGTTGCCCCGCATGTCTTGATGGGCTTGGTCCATCCCATTCATTCAATGGATTGGGGAGGCTCAGCATCACGTATAGGCATTAGCACATCTCCCTGAAGCCATGTTCATTGCCCGTCCAAACTATCACTGGATCATATGAAAACTTTAAAAACTTTTTACAATTCAGAGATTTAGTCTGAAGGGATGATTGTCTTCACTAAAGCGGATGTATACTCAAAATCTAAAAAAAATAAAAATATATATATATAAAATTAAAGTTCGACTTACCTCTGAGCTGGTATGATGGTAGTGTAGCGTTCCACAATCCAAAAAGATATACTTACCTACTGTTCCCTGGAATATGAGAGATTCCATCTTTATTTGCTAGGCTTTTGGGGGTTAACTTCAGATGCAATAACGTGAGTGGCCACTGGGGGCATTTATAAAAAGAAAATACGTCTTATTTGTTTTAATGCAGAGCTGTGATTATAGATTTACCTGTCTATCTTCGCACTGACTTCCGGATGCCACAGTACAAGCCAGGTAGATGAGTGGCTCTGAGGGATCTTCTTAAATTACAGATACGTTTTTGTTATGCATTACTCCCGATTATCTGCACTTCATGCGATTTATGTAATAATACATTTCTGGTGGTAGGTCCACTTTAACCGCAGGTGCAATATCGTGAGTGGCCACTGGGGGGA
This sequence comes from Ptychadena robeensis, assembly GCA_036250615.1. Taxonomy (NCBI): domain Eukaryota; kingdom Metazoa; phylum Chordata; class Amphibia; order Anura; family Ptychadenidae; genus Ptychadena; species Ptychadena robeensis. Next base: position 11,338,605 of record CM070035.1, on the reverse strand, counting down.
GGGGAGCATTTAAAATAGCTTTCTATAGAAAATGAATCTGTGTACATTTCAGTGGAGAGCCAAGATCGGGGACTTACCCGGCTGTCACTGGGCTCAGGCTCTTCCAATAGCACCATCAGAGCCAGAGAGAAATGAGGGGCTGCGAGGGACTTTCTTAAATTACAGTTACATTTTTGTTTTTTAGGCTTTCAATCTTATGATCTGCACTTCTAGCGCCATTAATGCGAACATGAACTTCTGGTGGTAGGTTCACTTAAAGATCCCCAACCTATAAGGTGATGTAGAATCAGGGACAGGTGATTGGCGCTCACGTTTGTTGGATCTCCTGCTGCTATTGCCATCACATGGGTTGTTGTCTACTTAGAGTCTTGGGTTACAATTGTCTATGACAATTCCTGTGTAAGGTGATAATTGGATATGTTCTGCTGACGAGTGTTCATGGCGGAAGGCTGTGCGATGGAAGGCTGTGCGACGGAAGGCTGTGCGACGGAGCGCTGTGCGACGGAGCGCTGTGCGACGGAAGGCTGTGCGACGGAAGGCTGTGCGACGGAACGCTGTGCGACGGAACGCTGTGCGACGGAACGCTGTGCGACGGAACGCTGTGCGACGGAACGCTGTGCGACGGAACGCTGTGCGACGGAACACTGTGCCATGGAATGCTGTGCCATGGAAGGCTGTGCCATGGAAGGCTGTGCCATGGAACGCTGTGCGATGGAAGGCTGTGCGATGAAAGGCTGTGCGATGAAAGGCTGTGCGATGGAAGGCTGTACATGCAGTTACAGCTCGATGTATAAAAACTATAACTAAACTGAGTGCAGCTGTCATTATTTCTGAAGTAGAACTGTGAATGCCGGTAGGAATGGGCGAATTAAATTTCCATACATCGGTCCCTGCGATGCTGGAACTAATGCTTGGCTCCAGGATAACTTACCCTCGCCATGACTACAGACTGGTTTACAATCTGAAACACGTCAGTGAACTTCACATTTTACATCATTACAGTAGAGATGGAAAACGTGCCTCGGTGAAGGTAGAGAGGAGTTCTGTGTTCTTTACCCGTAAAAGGAAAGAAAGTAACTCTATAGCATCCAGATTAGAGCTGCAGGTGACCCCATGCACGATGGAAGGTCACAGTATAAGCCATGGGGAAGCTGATCTGAGGCTTCACCTACTGGACAAGTGGCCTTTTCATATTTATTTATATATATATATATATATAAATATATATATCTATATCTATAAATATATACATACACAGGGCTGCACATAAGTGGTACCCAGCTACGCATGTATATGTAAGGACCTCGTCAATCCCGGGTACCACCTGCTGGTGGCACTGTGCTTGCACTTACCCTGGGTAGTTTCCCTGGTCACCAGCAGGGGGCTTCCTGCAAGTGTGGGCTGGGTACACCTGTCTTATTAGTCTGAGGCCTATATAGGTGTGCCTCACCCACTCACACCTGCCTGAGCATTAACCCCTAAAGGTCCCCATACACGGGTCCGATTCCCAAGGGATTCCGGGACGATCGATTCCGGGCGCGTGCACGCTAATCGATCGTCCCGGAATCGCGTGAAGCCCACCTTGCCCGATCGATCACGTCCAATTGATCGGGGGCCCAGAATCGGATCTGCCAGAGAACCAACATGTTAGTCTTTCTAATCCGATTCAGCACACATCAGGGGGAGTTGCCATGTGTGAAGTGATCGATCGGGCACGGAATCGTCCAGGAATCTGTGGGACAAGGTGGTAGGGACAGGCTTAATTGGGTGATCAATCGGACATCCGATTCCCTCTGGCATCGCGGAATCGATCGGATGGGTGATCGATCGGCCATGGAATCGGAACATGTATGGCTAGCTTTAATCTGAAACCTGAACGCTGGTCTCCTGTACTCCATCTGAAATCTGTAATCTGGACTCTCCCGATCCTGGATCAGGGGACCTCGGCAATCCTGGGTACCACCTGCTGGTGGCGCTGTGCTTCCGCTTACCCTGAGTAGTTTCCCTGGTCACCAGCAGGTGGCTTCCTGCAAGTGTGGACTTGGTTGGGTACACCTGTCTCATAAGCCTGAGGCCTGTTAAGGTGTGCCTCACCCGCTCACACTTGCCTGAACATTAACCCTTAATCTGAAACCTGGTCTACTGATACTGAACTCTGGTCCCTTGTACTTCATCTGGACTCCTGGTCCACTGATCCTGGATCTGCTTCCTGTACTCTGGATTACTGATCCTTCTCTCCAGCACCTCTAATCTGTATCCGTTTTTTGTTTCCTGTAAGTCACCATTTAATTCTATTTTCACCATACCCCTGTCTGGTCTCAGTGTGTGCTCGGACTAAACATGGTTCAATTTTAGCATTAGCATTTAATCAACGTAAGATTAGATTTTGTAGTTCGATTAAAAAATGGATTTTTATTTAATCGATGCACACCACATGGGGAGTACGATTATTGTTCAATTTCGACTGAAAAGTTCATTAAAGTAATCAGAAATCGTTGATTGAATTCCTCTTATGATTTTAGTTTCAAACCAGAAGTGATGTGTGAAAGGGGAGTAGCCACACACATCGAGTATCATTTACTCGACCAAAAAAAAAAGCTGCAAGGAATGTAGTTCGACCAAATTGACCAAAATTTTCCAACCTGTCCAATCGACGATTTGACAAAAATCGATCAATAATTGTACTATGTGGGCAGAAAAACAATTTTTCTTTCAATCGATCAAATTTTTCATCGAAAAACTTTGATTAAACGCTAAAATCGAACCATGTGTGACTAGCTTAAGTGTGTTGGAGATCTGGTGGTTGAAAGTCAGAGTAGGCATATGTAAGGGTAAAATCTGACAAGAGAAAAGCACTGTGTGACAGCTGCAATATGACTATGAAAGGATGACATTTGGACTGAAGGTAGTCTCAAGGGTTAGTATATAACCCAGAAAATATCAGGGTTGTACTATTGAGGTATGAGATCTGGGGGTTCAAACGTGTTGTACTGTGAGAGTTACATGTGACCTGTGGATGGAGACAGCTAATCGGAGGCTCAATCAGGGACAGGGAGGTCCATCTGCAGCAAACCTATCATGCAGAAAGCTGAAGCAGAGGACAGTGAGGGAGACGGTACTTATTAATACCACCCTACATATGGGTACCACACCCCGTCTCCTAGTACTCATCTGAGGAGCTCACTAAAAATTGTATTTGCACCCCTGTATATATATAGATAAGTCTGCTAAGGGGGGCGCCAGATCTAATGGACTAAATACATTGCTATAGGTCATGGCTCAGGAGAGTTTCTTTCTAGTATTCAAATGCTAGGAATGCTCCGACCTTAGTAAATCTTGTTAGGTGTTAATCCTGCAGAGTAGTATTCGGAATGAGCTGTTACCTCTTTTGAACGATGCCGCCACATCAGGTAGAGTATTACATAACTTGGAGACAAAACATATTCGCCACCCGTTTCCATACACCCAATGACAATAGTGATCTACACAAGTCCCTTCATAACCTACAACACATTCTGCCATGTTGTTTACTAGGCGACAGTATACTCTATAAAGCTTTAAGGTGACCGTACACAGTTCAGTTTTTCCTCAATCCACTCAAACAACGATCGTATGAAGTTAATCGCTTGAAAATAAACTATTTTTTTCTTAATTGACCAAATCTGAAAATCGAACATAAAATACCGTATTTTCCGGACTATAAGTGTCCTTGCGTCTCATGTTCCGAATATGTAAAAAAGAAAATTTATTTTAGTCCCAAATATCCTAGGAGCAATAGCTCCATTCTCTCCAGCCAAGCCAAAAAACACTGCTGAAAAGAGATCTTATCTGCATAAGTAGTACCCATTCTCTGATCACACTGACCAACTTATGGAGAGACACATTTTACAATTAGACAGCATGAGTTGTGTATTTACATTAACATTCTGCTTTGCAATACATGCATTTTGCGACAAACACTCATATCTCCTCTCATGTGTAAATAGCTGCTTATGGGCAAGTTGTTCAGTGCCAGATTGTAAAATGTGTCTCTCCATAAGTTGGTCAGAGTGATCAGAGAATGGGTACGGATAGTGTATAGACACATACTAAAGTTTCAGCCCTAACATTCTGCTTCAGTGAAGACCTCCCTCCTGGCACTGGCCTTTTGGTCAGGTGAACACAGAGTGAATACTGCATGGCCCAGTCCTGCCTAGTCTGCTGGAACATGCTGTATATACACCTGATATCTGAATAGCTGTCTCTGTTTTTGTTTCCTAATTTTCTCTTCAAAACTTTAGGTGCGTCTTGTGGTACGATGCATGTTATACTCCGAAAAATACGATAGATGGAGCAGTGATCGGACATGTTGGTTAACTTCAGCCGATCAGTTTTTTGGGTATTTTGATGGACTTGTAACGGACTGTACTATGGAGCATGTGCACGGGGCTCAGGAAAGAAATCGATCGCTCTTGATCACATTATGCGACATGTCATATTTTAAGTCGAGCCATGTATGGCCAGCTTTAGTCTAAAGGTTAAGCCCCCCATACACCTTTCAATCTCCTTTAGATTTACCAACAACTATGTAGTATAAGGACCTCCTCACATGTGCACAGAGTGATTAGGTAGTGTAGAAGGCCCCTCATTACAGTTTTGGTTAGTCAGATTCTAATGTGTGTGGCGACCTTTAGAAGAGACATCAATGGGGGGGGGGGGGGGGGGGGGGGGGGGGGGTTGGAGGATATACACGGCTCCAAAAAATAGAGGGAAAACAAAATAAGATGTGATCCTAGATCTGAATGAATGGAATATTGTTATTGAATACTTTGTTCTTTACATAGGTGAATGTGCCGACAACAAAATCACACAAAACTTATCAATGGAAATCTCATGCATCACCCCATGGAGGTCTGGATTTGGGGTCACACTCAACTCCAGGCCGATCCAACTTTGATGTAATGTCCCTATAACAAGTCACAATGAGGCTCAGTAGTGTGTGTGGCCTCCTGGTACCTGTATGACCTCCCTACAATGGCTGGGCATGCTCCTGATGAGGTGGCCCAACTCGATACTTTGGATGAGGACCCCCGGTCCAATCAAACAGGCTTTACCAACATGTTGGTTCCCTGTACCGCAAGCATTTTTTGAGCTGGTTTAAAGGCTGGATGTAATCAATTCAAGAAAAATTGATCACCGCAATCAATTGAGCTCAAATCTATCCAAAGGTCAACCCGTGTATGGGCAACCTTAAGCCAGGAACACACGGCTCGATATTAGAGCCGCTAAAGGTTCCCTTGCAGCAGTGCAATGACGTCATCACGCTGCTGCCCGATATATTGGACATGCAAAGCAATGGAGATTGACCGTGGTTTACGGTCATGTCCAATATCCCTGGGATTGATTGGTCCCACTTGAAAACTGGGATGGCCGCATATGATATGGGCAAGACAGATGTCCGTGAGCGCACAAAGTGACCATCGATCTGGCCCATATCTACATGTGTGTACCCTGCTTTACATTTACCATTCATGCAATCCCCTACTGGTTTAGGGCCCCCATACACCTTGCAATCTTACCATACAATTTCTGTACAATCAACTTTTCTTCTAACAAACCATGTATGAGGACCTTCTAATCCTTCCAATCACTATGTATTCTATCAGGGAGGACCCGGCACTA
>CM070035.1:11247748-11269323 GCA_036250615.1 Ptychadena robeensis | reverse complement strand
ATTCTATCAGGGAGGACCTGGTACTACATAGCAGTGATATATACCTTCCAATCACTAAGTGTTCTATCAGGGAGTACCCGGCACTACATAGTGTTTGGTAGATCTAAAGAAAATTGTACAGAGTGATCTAAAGATCTAAAGAAATTTGCTGCTTAATGGCAGAAATTTTTTTATATATCAAACTGCTGTTCTTGCAGTGTTTAACCACATGTTCCTTTTGAACTGATCTTCCCTGATCTTTAAACCATTGTCACATGGGTCACCAAGGTAGACCAGTAAGACAATCACTTAAGCACCATTGCATTAGCCAGAGCTTAATGTCATCCTTTCAAATACCGCTTAACCCTCCTATTACCATTCTAAGATATCTCCCATGAAAAAAAATCTTTTCCTAACGAGATACGATAATCTCATCCTGTATATTGCTACATATTATCTATGTGGTATTAGAGGTTTACCCGACAATGGTGACAATGTAATCATTCAAGCTGTTGTGACAACTTCCTTGTAGGAATCCACCTATCAATGGCAACCGATGTATTGAAAATAATTGATGATGTTACAATATTTAGCAGACACAATTGCAATATAGGAAATCGTGGTTTTAACATCATAGCCATCAATAGCCATTTAGAGATAGCGATATGGGGGTCACTAATGGAAAGTTTTGTATTGATGTCCACTTTCCTGTGATGTAGACTCTGTCTCTGCAATCCAACTTTCTCAATGTCAAAAGAAATATGAAAATGGGGGGCAGTGATGGGGGCGGAAGTCGCTTCATTTCTCCAGCATCTAAGATGTTGGCATCTGGAATGAACATAAGGGTAAGGTAAGAATGTTTTTTGTGTAGCAGTTGTCCAGGATCTCTACTGCTGACAGGTCAGTAGTGTGTCTATGTAATATTTGTGTTTTTTGTGTTTAAAATCTCTTTAAAGCATTGCTGCTCTAGCAGCATATTTGTAAAATGACATGTGCTAAAGATTTAATAAAACCTATTTGCAAAAAAACTACTCACAGCTTTTTTAACCCAATCTACTCTCTCCAAAATGTAAGAAGATACTTTAGATAAAACATTAATGGTCTCCAAATCATACAATCTTCAGGTACCTACATGTAGGGATCGCAGGATCTTCTACAACCCAGGTGCCCAACCTGTGGCCCGGGGCCCCCTCAGTCCTCCACTTGAGGCCCCTGAAACATAAATGTTATGCATAGGACATAGGAACTTGCCTGTCTGCCGAATCTAAGGTTATATGCCCCAGCAATATTATCAATGGCTTTGATGGTCTCTATGAGGCACATAACCTTTGATATACATGTGTATATATGCATATACATACACAAAGTGTGCATTACCATACGAAGTATAATATTAAACACATTTTGTTATTTAAAAAATGAAAAATGTCTTCTAGCTCTGCCTGCTGTAATTTGTTTTATTATAAAATGCTTATATAAGTTATTTAAGATTTGAAGTGTTATGTGCGGCCCTTTAGTGATGCCGAGGGCCGCACTCGTGGCCCTCCATATCCACTCAGTTGCCCACCACTGCTCTACAAGATAAAACACCGGTCGATATTTCTGCTCAGTTGACCAAAAAATCTTCTTTTGATCTTTTGACAATGATCGAACAGGAATTGATTCCTGCCCACTTGGTTCAATCAACCCAAAGTGATCGAACAGAACATCGATCGAAAAGTGGTCGGACATGTTGGTAAATTTCTGTTTATCGTACAAGCATCTGATGCGTTTTCTAGGTATTTCAATTTGTAGTGAAAGGTGGATCGGACTTAAAAAAGACCGACATCAGCCTGTTCGGGGAGAACTTCAAATTCCCCACCTGTTGGTCGGGAATTTGTATCGGAAATAGTCCGGAAATGACGCCGCAACGTCACTTCCAGTATATAGAACGCACAGTTCCTAAACAGGAAATGACATCAGTCGGACATCCCATCTGGCCCGTGCCCGGTATAGCACAAGAGATCGGGTGTCTCTACCCGGTCTCTAGTGAAAATTATAGACTTCTTCTTGCGGCGAAGAGGGCGGGTCGAACACTCAATGAGAAGAAGAGCGAACATTCAATGTTCGCACCGAACTGTCCACACAATGGACAGCTCAGCCATCACTATTGATTTGTATTAGATCGTACTATGGCGCATGCGCACCAAGTAAAGGAATCAATTGGTTTAACATGGTTTTAAAATGGTACCCCTGTGTGGTGATACAATCAATCAATGTTCGATAGGCACAAGATGATCAAATTAAAGTCAAATTGTGAAAAAGTTGACCTGTGAATGGCAAGCAAGAGAACTCATGAAGAAGCACATGATCGATTTGATCAGCTGGCCAATTAAGCCGACCATACATGGCTCAATGCACATTTGTGGCGATTGATCTTTCAGGAATTAAGCGCAGCCCACCTTAAGCAATCAATCCCTCTCCAAAGGAAAAATGATTGAACAGTGATGCCACAAGTCGATATTTCCCTATTCAATCGCCACTTTGGATGGGGACACTCGATACCCATCCAATGTATCGGCCGGGGATCGATTCGCCAAGGTTGTGAGATCATTTGGCGATTCTTGCGTAAGCTTGTTGTAATCGATTGCACAGCGATCTCAGGGGAGTCGAGCCCTGTATATCCAGCTTTAGTACTGCTCTGATCCTCTGATCCTGTTATAGCCTACACAGGAATCAGACACGATCAAATGATCCGAACCAGGAAATGAGAGAAGATTGACTTGAATAAATTGATCATGTGGTTCTACAAAGAAAAGCTTTGCATCCTTAATTAATTTTATGTAACCAACAAATATGTGTATAAACAATGATTACCAAACATCATCTCGATGGTCTGGAGGCGGAAGATCTCTCTCACAGTCCTTAGGTGAAGTTTTCCATGACATAAAAGAACAAGTCTGAAGTCACTTCCTCCCACATCTGATGACTTCTTAGTAAAGATAAAGAGAAAAGAAATAATTTTCCAAAAACTGGTAACAGGTTACCAACAATGGAGCAAACTACGGGGCAACTTCCTAGCAATAAACAGCCTACAGTATAAAGTGATGTTTCTGACAGGATATCCGGGTAAAAACTACACATACTATATACTATACATATGTAAATACATCTCTCCCATATCTGTCACTAAGACCCTTGGAGGCTAGCCACCTCATTGACCCCAAGGGGTCAGGTTTGTATCTATTTAAGAATGTTTGGAGGACCGTGACTAACCTTAACTTTGAGCCTAATTTATGCAAAAACTACATAAGTTAGAACAATACTTTTTTGCAATGCTCCAGCAACCCTTCTCTACATCTCCAGCATTGTTGATGATGATACCATGCCCAGGGGCTTTACATTATAACATAAGAATAAAGAACCTACCTTAAGGGTAACAGACACATAGGGAGGATCCTCGGACGATGGGTATGGAAGAATCTTAATGCAGTTTTTTGAAACCTCTGACTTCTGATGCTCAAGCCCCAGGATCGTAGTTCTCTCCGCACCACCATTGTTAGGTGTTACACTATTATCTCCCTCTGGTTTATATGGCTTCTGAGACACAGATCTGCAGAAAGTCTTGTTCATCATCCCACTGTTGACCTTTGATGCTCTTGGGGATGTTGGCTCCGTTTGGAAAGTCTCAAGAGTGACTGGACTATAAGAGTCCGTCATTGACTTACTTTCATCGTAGTCGTCTAGGCTGGATGTTGGGCTTGGATCGCAGCTGGTTCCCCGGACAATATCTCTCAGTTTACGCCTGATGCGCAAAGATTTATTTCCAATATGGTTCGGCATCCAGAACTCTTTGCTCGGGGTGGGGTCATCACCAACTTGTTTATTGCCAGGTGGGGCATTGGAATGATCGTTTGCGATATTTTGATCACAGTTCAGTCGTGATGGGATATATTCAATGGGCATTATTTTTCTTGATATCAACTGAACTGTGTATTTTTCAGAAATGGAAATCGGTAAGAACACCATGTCAGCAGATCTTTGCTTTCCGGCCATGATTAGTAACAGGGTGTCAGTGACAAATGATATTCCTTTGGCTCGTTCGGTCTCTTCAAGCTTGATCTGTTGGATGTTGGGCATGCATGATGGAGCTATGGGATAGATTAACACTAGGTTGGAGGTGTTGGATGCTACTGCAGCTCTCTCACATTGGGGGTCCAGGACAAGTATATCTGGAGTGGAGATACCTGGTAGAGAAACCTTCCTTGTGGTTGTTGCGTTCTTCTCAAAGGTCACAATGACGAGGTTAGACAACTCTGGCCTACTTTCCACCAATATGCTCTTTTGTTTCATGTGAAGTAGTGGACTTGGGTCAGACTTTCGATGTCTGGCAAGCATGTGGGAAATATCTGCTGGAACTAATGAGGAGACCTTCAAAAGCTCCACTGGTTCTGATTTTCCCGAGTCCACAGATGACCTTCTATTGTTTTTTGACAACTCCTCATCTAGTTTTAGGAGGGACATATGCATCTTTGATTCATCCAGCTCCCTATGCATGTTGGTAGGGCTTTTCGTTGCAATTTCTGCAGTCACCACAACTTGGTAGTCCACCGTTGGTTGAATGGCAAGGATGGTAGAGTCAATGTTGAACACAGGACAAAAGGAGCAAGGGCTCAGTGTTTTGTTGTCATCATTCCATAGGTAGGAGTAAAGAGAGTCATCCATGGCTGCCACAATACGAGTGCCGTCCTTGGTCCAGCAGGCGCACCGGATCATGTTGCATCCTGTAATGTCTGCCTTAGCATTGTTATTGCTATGGCAGACCGAGTACAGAACTATAATGTCCCGTTTGGTTAAAACAATTAAGACATCTTTGAACGGGTGCCAGATGCAACCTTGTGGAAGAATGGGTAGAGGTTCCCCATAAGCACAGGTCTGGGAAACAACCAACTTGTTCTTTTCCAGTGGATTGTAATACAACTGCCAAACAGTCACATGCTTCTTGTGTTGAACTGCCAGAAGAGCTGGGATGTCCATGACTGGACCCCAGTACAGGCCATGGACATGTTCAAACTGGCCAATAACAACAGAGCTTCCAAGTTCGGGTTCTTCGTTTTGTAAGTGTAAAGAGGTCAGGATGACTTGCTTGCCGTCAGTCCAAGCTAAACCATGAACAGGATGGATGGCTTGATGAAGTGCATTTACTCCGGTCCTCAAGAGTTTTGCTTTCCCTAAATCCATCGGTGACTCGGTGACAGGTCAACGGCAACTTTGCGACTGCTTTCCATCCACAATAAGTTTACTGTTCTATCCAGCAAATCTCCTTGGATTGTACTTTTCCTCTGTTTTCTTATCCTTAGAGGAGTTAACACCCACCCTGGCAGCTACATGCAAGGTTTAACTAATTACATTGCATTACCTTTAGGTCGGAAATCTTTCTGGAGAGTTAAGCGCTGTCATTCTCTCTGCTAAATATAACGTTTTAATACATTGACCCCTTGCTGACTGAGGCTTTCCTATGTTTGGGATTATGTCATACAACTGGCCTTCTTCTCTGCAGCTCAAGTGGGACGGTAAAGGGAAGTTATCCGTAATGCCACAGGATGACGAGGATTAATGCAAGCCTCCCAAATAAAGGTTTAATATCATTAGCAGTCGTTGGCAGGATTCAGTCATTTTTATATATATATATATATATATATATTGGCTTATGTTGCGGTAATGTCAATGCAGTCCTGACACAATTGACACACTCAATGCAACACAAGCTGACAAATGATACCAACAGATGTGTAGACACATCCAGTGAGCTCCTCAGGTGAGTACCATGAGACAGTGTTTGGTCCTCACCCCATATGTATGTGGTCTCCCTCACTGTCATCCGCGTCAGCCTCCTGCATGGTAGATTCTGCTGCGGATGGACCACCCTGTCCCTGATTGATCCTCCGATTAGCTGTCTCCATCCACAGGTCACCAGCTGGCTTTGGGTCACTTTTAACTCTCACAGAACAACACCGTTTGAACCCCCAGATCTCATACTTCAGTAGTACAATCCTGATATTTTCTGGGGTTTTAACTAACCCCTGAGACTACCTGCAGGCGAAATGTCAACCTTTCATAGTCATACTCCAGCTGTCACACGGTGCTTTTTGCTGTGACATTCAATCCCCAGATCTCCAACACCCTTAGTCCAATCTTTTTTTTGGATTAGTAATTTACATTCCCAATTTCACACCCCTAAATGTAACCATTCATAATTATTCATGTTTCCCTGAGGTTATCCAAGTGACATAAATTGTATACATTTAACAATAAAAACTGAAAGAATTTGGGCAATATAAAATTTTTTACTTTTATAGTAGTGTATACATGATAAAGTGAAGTTATCTGTACAGCTATTTAATGTGGAGGGATGCCGATTGTACTGCCGATCTCTCCCCTCTATGGCTGACAGCCAGACTCCTCGGGTGCACCTGATAGCTGTGGCCGCCCAGACACTGAGCGCCTCCAACTTGTTAGTACGCATATGAGCTGTGTAACAATAATGCCGGTACGCAGAGCTAGGTTTTTGCCCTGTTTGAGTAGCAGAGTACTACTTATGTGCACTCCTGGACACATTCAATGGATGTGTCAACATCCCTGCATTTGACGTTCATCAAGCTAAGGCTTAGGCACCACTGTACGCTGGAATCGTTGTTGTCACAACGTCGGCGGTGTGCAGAGAGCTGGGTGGAGAGCCGGCACGCATGGCGGAGTACAGTGTACTCCGCCGCGATTGCCGGTGACATGAGGTTTTCGTGCCATGAAAAATGGCGCGAAAACCTCAAACCGCCCAGAGGGTTAAGATCTCCTTTTGTTTTGCCAAAACCATGTAAAGCTGGGCATAGACGGTCCAATTCCTGAACAATTCTGACCCCCGATCCAATGCCGTGCACGCTCCCCCATCCCTTAAGGATCGGGTCGTGCAGGAATTGGAGGCTGCAACTAACGAGGATCGGACTAAAATCAGCCTGACGGTAAGTTTTAGCCCGATCCCATTAGTTCGGCTGGGGACGGCTGCCCCCAGCTGAAGTAATGAGCTGCACCGTCCGATTCTCGGCACTAGCGGGCAGGCATGATGACGTCATCACGCTGCTCCTAGTGCAAAGAATCCGATAAGGAATAGACGGTAAATCGTATTCCCAGCTTAACCTCCCTAGCGCATTGCTGAGGTCCAGATTTCTGTACCAAAAGCACACCATAGACTTCAATGGTAAATTTTTCTTTATGTTGTAGGCCTGTAACTTCCCAAAATATGTCCGTACAAGGGTCTAATGGACATCCCGAATATAATAATGCTTGAAACAAACAATTATGTAAAATATTTATTTATTTATTTTTTTATAAAAATAATGAAAAAAAAACACAAATATTAGGACACAAAACTATGCTGCTATGTACTAAATATCGCCAAAATAAAAAGTCTCTGGTGCCCCAGATGTTCCCATTTGCACTTAACCCTCTCACACCAGGGAAGAAAGGGTTACTGCAAATGGGCACATCTGGGGCATCAGGGACTTTATTCTGGCGATGTTTATTACATCGCCAGAATAAAGTTTGAAAGCAGTTTTCTACATAGAAAACTGCTTACATGCTATTTACTGTACAAATCTCCCACCGCCTCCCCGAGTGACATCATCACGTCACTCGGAGCGGGGGGGAGAAGGACACGAGCAGCCGAGCAGCCGAGCAGCCGAGGAGGAATGTCGCATCGGGGACACGGGGACAGTGTGAGTATTCGCTCTCCCAGAGCCCCGCATTGTACTGGCTCGTCCAGTGCGATAGTAGCAGTTGGAGCGCTGGACGAGGTGCTGCTGTCCATAACGCTAGGGCGGTTAATATGAGGGACTTCATATACCATCAAGTCTACCTGTGTTCAATCGCAGAGGACCCGGCACTACATAGTTGTTGGTAGATCTAAAGGATATCTGACAGAGAGATTTAAAGGTGTATGGCCAGCTTAAGATGCATATAATTATGACATATGAAGTCTGGAGCACTCCTTTAACTTTTGCTTTCCATCAGATGAATCTCAGAAGAAAAGGTATTACATATAACACCGATGAAAGGTGATCTGCTTCTATAAATGAAGATCATTAGAATAACAATTAAAAAGCTTAGAATCCTATTGGAGCTGTCAGTGGGAAGAGCGTGGGTTTGATATAATATTTATGCAGCGCAGTAAAAACGAAATGTCAGCACTCAACAGGGGAGAACTGTTCATCCAGTTATTGATTAAACCTTTAAATCTGAATCATATAAACTCTATCAATATAATATATATACATACAGCTAAACGACAATATTCACACAAATTCTTGTGGAGGATTAAGTTGTACAATGTCAATTCACCAGCTGAAGCTGGCCATACACCTTTAGATCTCTCTATCAGATATCCTTTAGATCTACAAACAACTATGTAGTGCCGGGTCCTCTGCGATTGAACACAGGTAGACTTGATGGTTTAGAAAGTCCCTCATATTACATGGTTTTGAAGATCTAAAGGAAATCTGACAGAGAAATCTAAAGGTGTATGGGGGCCCTTAGCCATATATACCGAAAGCTCACTTGTTTTCTCTTTAGGATAGCGTCCTGTGGGGTTAGAATCTATGTCAGGCTTTTATCTTTCTGTTCCCTTTTGGAAAGATTCACCTTTCAGCTGATATGATGTTACCGGGACAGGCAGGGTTGGTAAATCCTCTTTTCCAATTATGTGACTACCGTGTTTTCCCTGAAAATAAGACAGTGTCTTATACTATTTTTGTTCCCAAAGATGCCCTACGTCTTATTTTCAGGGGATGTCTTGTTATTCCATGAAGAAGAATACGGCACTGGGGTATCAGGGTGGGGGGGGGGGGATCACTTAAAATGACACAGGGGGATCAGAGGAGGAATCAAAATAGCACAGGAGACTCAGAGGGGGGATTACCATTGTAGTAACCCCTTTTGATCCTCCTGTGTAATTGTGATTGCCCCTCTGATCCCCCCCTGTCCAGGGTTACAGTACCGTATCCTCAGGGGTGCCTTATTTTCAGGGGAATGCCTTATATTTCAGCGTGAGGCAAAAATGTAAGGGGGTCTTATTTTTGGAGGATGCCTTATTTTCGGGGAAACAGGATATGATATTCTCCGGACAGCTTGGCTTGTTATAGAAAGGCCCAAAATAATAGATATCTTGATGGAGATCCTGTTCCATGCCACTGATTTTATATTGGAGGTGACTTACCTTTGGCAGCTACAACAACCTTCACTTCTCTAATAAACTCTTTACGTTTTTGGAAGTGTAAATTGTTGTAGCCGAAGGATTTTGTATGGTCAGCTACTGGTGAACTAGAAGAAGGTGATCCAATTCCTGGGTCTTCAGGTGAAGGCTCATGTGGTTTTTGGACAAAAAAAGAACAATAACATAGTTTTACCTCTTTTCAGGGAGTTGGGAGCGTCTCATGAGATAGTAAACATTCAAATGGTGGAAAATGTTTTACCTTACATTCGCGCACACAGAGGTGTCCGCTGGACGCCACAGGATCCAAAATGCCCGGCCAGACGTTGCAAATTCCCCACCAAGGTGCACCCAAACGCGGTCATGACGCGCCATTATAGACTGGCAAAAAAAGTTGTGTAGACCCAGCCTAAGAAGTTGTCTGTAGAAAGAGAATGTCAAAAGCATCTCTGCCTCTAGGTGGCGTAACATGTCAATGGGATGGCAACGTTTTCCTGTTGAAAAAATGTATATGGGGTTGGATCTAGGCTCAACCTCAAATGGTGGCACCAATCTGTCAGTATGCACTGGCAGATAACCCGGGGACTTTTTCACTGGTCAGTAAGTAAAAATAGATTTTGTTATAGATCCCGAAACAATAGGTTTAAGTGTTCACGAAATTAAAGCGTTTTTACTCTTTCACACATATTATTTTTATTTTCCAGTATAAACATGTATAAATTGAATCTTATCTCACAAACAATACAATCGCCATTTCTGTACAATTGCCTCAACACGTTTCGCGGCGTTACTACACTGATTCTTCTATTATAGCTCATACAGCAAATCAAAAATTTCCACCTTATGTGAATTTTTTACCTTATGCGAATTTTAGGCTTTATGCTATTTTTTTTGTGTTTTATGCAAATTTTTGGCGTTATGCGAATTTTCGACTTGAAAAAAGTCGAAATTTCGCAGTCGAATTGAAATTCGATTGGGAAACTCAAAATTTAAGTAGAATCTAATTTTATTTATTTCGACCATCTCTAGTCACAGGAAAACGTTCCAATGGGTATATACAGAGACCCAAAAATGTAGTGACCACAGTCCCAATTAAATCAATTGAAAAAATGTATATGGGGTTGGATCTAGGCTCAACCTCAAGTGGTGGCACCAATCTGTCAGTATGCACTGGCAGATAACCCGGGGACTTTTTCACTGGTCAGTAAGTAAAAATAGATTTTGTTATAGATCACGAAACAATAGGTTTAAGTGTTAATGAAATGAAAGCGTTTTTACTCTTTCATACAAATTATTTTCTCGAGACAAGATCCAGTATAAACATGTATAAATTGAATCTTATCTCACAAACAATACAATCGCCTTTTCTGTACAATTGCCTCAACGCGTTTCGCGGCGTTACGCCACTTCTTCAGGAGGAGTAACAGATAGTGTTTTAATTCTGGGGAGAAGCATAATGACTAAAGGTTAGTGGGGCTAATCATAATATTTATAATGAAAATATCTATGGGTAAGTATGTATGCTTACCCTTAGTGTGATGTCTTTGGGTGTAGGATCCGGGGATATGGTGTTAAGGGAAAAGATGGACTTCCCAACGGGGAGACAGAAGGGAACACCACAGGGACGGAGAGGAGGAAAGGGGGGCGTGGGGCCCCGCGGCGGGGTCGAAGGACAGACGGAGATCTCGGCGCCTTTTTGGGGAACGGGGAGCATCTGCCTCGTTGCTCTTACGGCAAATCAAAAGCAAAGTTCTTTTTTAAGTTGAAATTTCAATTTCAGTCAAAATATCAGGCTGATTTTCGACTTTTTCGGCGAAAAGTCAAAATGACCCCATCAAAATTCGACTATGTGAATTTTCGGCGAAAAAGTTTCTACTTAAAAATTCGCACTGCGTTTTTTACGAC
The DNA here is from genome assembly GCA_036250615.1 of Ptychadena robeensis. Lineage (NCBI taxonomy): Eukaryota > Metazoa > Chordata > Amphibia > Anura > Ptychadenidae > Ptychadena > Ptychadena robeensis. The sequence continues at coordinate 11,258,201 of CM070035.1, read as the reverse complement.
CATCCCTAGCTGTGACTCATGAAAAGCATAATCTATTTGATCAGCTGAATAAATAGTACTGCTCCACTTGGCCAATCCTGTTTTATCCTATAAAAAGCAGAAATTAAACATGATCAATTGATCCTAATCAACCTGATCAGCTGAACCAAGTGCTTCTTAATGAGTTCTCTTGCAGACATTTTCCTAAAGAGTTTGCTATCCCTTTTTTTTCAAGTAAATAGCTCTGTTCCTCTTCAGGTATTCCATTGTTCCAACTAATATCTAAATTACAGGTTTCACTTTGTTAATGTTGGTGATGTAATAATTTTATTGTCATTTACTAACCTGGGAGAGGTGTGACAATTCGGAACAAGGACATGTGGCACGTAAGTAAAGCTATGTTTATGGTAAAGGAAAATATTTCAATCATAATAACGGAGGTACAATGCAGGCTTAGCAATCTTAGTAATCTCCTATAGTAATTGCTGTGTGTACCTGTCTCTTTAGCCATGTAGATACCCGGATGATGTCACTTCCTAGTTAAGGATCACATCACTTCCTGGTTACAAGTGCTATAAGGACACAGACAGGGAGGTCTCTCCACTCAGTGATGATTTTTTTGTAATTTACTAAAATGGCAGAGGTGTGGCACCTGGTTAGGAAGAAGGACATGTGACACATATGTAAAGCTATGTTAATGGTAAAGGAAAATAAGGGAGGTCTCTCCTTAGTCACACTTGATCAGTAGGATTAATGGGATAAGTTTTGGTGGCAACCCATTGCCTGTACTCAGTGTATTTTTTTAAAATGCATCCATCTTTCTCGTCTTAATTCGCGTCCATCTTTCTTGACAATTGAAGGGATTGGCCTTCCTTTACAGATAGGTAAGGGTTGTATTTAGTCTGGAGATGAAGACACCAAAGAAGGGTGAGGTTTTCATCCGCCCTTCACCACCTTCCCTGCCTTCACCATAGTCACAACTAAGCAAGCATTCCACATGTACACATACCAGTCTGAATTTGATATCTCGGCAGCTGGATATTGCATCTACTACTTATTACCTTGTAGCAGTGATAGACCTTTCTAGTTTAGTTCTGACAAAGATCATCCAATCTGTATTCTGCTAAATTTGTTTTGACTGTAAAATGTGAAAAGTAAGGTATTTACAGACCTCCACAGTAGCCTGGCAGAGCCGGCCATACTAGAGTCCCGGCTGGGGAATGGGGCACAGGGCAAACCTTCCTCAATCCCCAAACCGAGCACCGCCTCTTCATGGGAGATCGCCATTGGGACTGTTTGGGACCGGTCTTCATGCTGGATTTTGTTAAATACATTTAAGCACAATACCTTGTGTCAACTGGCACCACAAAGACTAACAAGCCTGCCAGATACACCCTTTCAGTGCACTGGGGCATCCCCCTGTATAGCAGGGTGCCCTGGTTGCATCGGGGTACAGTTTGCAGTACGTCCTCCCAAAGTACCAACCAGGCACCCGGCGCTCAGTCCCCGGCTTACCCGGCCGTTTTTGGCTTGGCACATCGCCCTGCTACCCCCACTTGACCTGGCCAGTGGTTCGTTCCATCTATGGACTGCCTGGATTGTTCCCTCCCTGAGGGAGCCCAAGGGGCAAAACATGTCAGAGGGGAAATCAAGAACAATCGGGTCCATGGTTTTTTATATATTTTAATTCTGATCTGGCCAATGTGTTTTAGCTTGTCTGTAAAGGGTCAACCCTATGTGTGTTTGTGGCTCTGACCCTTGACTGTGACTTTGTATGTATATATGTTGTGATTATTTGCTAAATAAAAGTTAAATTATTTTATCTTATGGATATGTTGACATAAGTGCCTTAAAAACCAATATAACCTTAAGCTAGCCACACATGGTTCAATTGTGGTTCAACCGATGCTCGATTAGATCGAGGAATTCAATCGTCTAATCGAAAATCGATCTTAATCACATCAACATACACCCCACATTGAGTTTGCGATTGTGGTGAGATTTCGATTCCAAAATATTACTAAAATCGTCGATTTTGGTATTGAAATGTTTTAATTCCAGATTGAAGTGGTCTATGTTATTATATCTAATCTAATCGATCCAGGAGAAACACCACAAACATCGACGATTACAAAACGATTTTGGCATAATCGACGATGATTTTACAACATGTCCGATCAAAATTCGATTTGATTTTCTGCCTTCATCGAACAATTATCGTCGATCGTACCATGTGGGCATTTCTCGATTTTCGAAAAAGTTCATCTAATCGAGCATCGATTGAACCAAAATCTAACCATGTGTGGCTAGCTTTAGACTTGTCCACCAGCAGAGGGAGCCATTGTTTTTACCTCTTCTGAGTGGGACATTCCTTTGTCTCAATTAATGAGCATGGCCTCTTCCTGGTAGCCTCCTCTTATCTCCTCGGGAGGTCCCATTGCATGCTGGGGCGCAGTCTTAAAGGGACGTTCACCCTCCGCACACCACTGCTCTCCGCTACAGCTTCTCCTAACAAGCAGCAGCACTGATGCCCACAAGTGGGGCCCACCACGCACATTTTTTACACAAGCAGAGTTAGAATATTTAAGGGAGGAGACATTGCACTTAATTGATTGTGCTGAAATTGACGTTGCAGAGTGTGACTTCCTGTATTTGAAAGTGTGGGTGCAGATTGTCACTTCCATGTTCCAAACACCGGAAGTGACACTTTGTGACATCACTTCCGGTGTCGTGGATCTAACAAGATTAAGAACCACTGAGGAACACTTAATGTGCCTATTCATAACACCATATCCTTCCATAACAATCCTTGCAGACTGTTGTGGTTTTTATTCACTGAGTGAAACTAAACAAAACTTCCGGGGTAAAAATTTGGACGCCTCTTCACAAATGCGTCTTTTTTGTGATTTGAGTAGTGAGTCATGGATCATTACTGATGCAGAGGATGTCTTTACAATCAAAATATAATTAGAGAAGGAACAATGCAAATAAAGGTCTCTCTGTCAGCAGACAGTTCACACAACCCTGTAGATGTGAATCAGACACAGAACTGTCACATACATAATGTATTGCTCACAGTGCACAGGGAAGGAACTTTCAGTCCAAAGAAAATGTATGAAAAGTTATCGCTGAACAACTGCAGTCTACAGGAAAACTTTCCCTGAACACCTGATGCGGCAGAGATCCAAAAATATAACCAGCAATATTGTCTCTGGATTACGTAAACCAGCTAGAAGGATGTGTTGTCTCTAATTTATCATTCATTGATGAGATCATAAACTGGGAACATACATTATTTTTTTAATCATATCACGCACTCCCCCCCCCCCCAAGTGGGGCGAAAACTTGGACGCGTCCTATGGTCCGAAGGTGTGGTAAAATAATATTTTCTGTGGAGTCTCATGTGCCCATGTGGAGGGTTCCTCCAATCAACTTCTTGACTATGTGATGCCGCTCATTGCCCTGAAAGACAGACAAGGAGCCCATCATGGCAGAAGAGACACATGTAGTCAGGGCAGTACATACTTACATTATTGAAACATCGCGCATCTGAGGAGTTGCATGCAGTGCCCCCCCTCTTTCCTAATGCATGAGAAGTAAGCTGATGATGTCATCTGTATACTAATTGCAAGTGTTCACTAGGGACATCTTGTGGCTGAAGTTGATATTGCACAGGATTTTGTTTGACTGAGATTAACCTCCTAGGTGTTTGGCCTGTGTTAACTAATGACATACTCACCAGTCCGCCGGATTCCACCAGCGGTTGGGAGCATCGGCATATATGCGAAGGGGGCGGGGGTACACGGCGCCATAGACCTCCATGTAAATGGAGGGGCGTCGCCTTTTTTCAGCATAACTCCAGCGTCTCCAGTGACGCCGATTTATGTTCTGAACCTCTGGCCAGGCAGGCGATCACCTGTGGCGCGGTTATTAAAAAAAACGTGCCACGTGCGCAACGCCCAGAAGGTTAATGCTCAAACACTTCAAATACTTTATATTTCTCATTTTCCAGCTCCAAAAACTAAGTGGTCTTATGGTCAGGTGTGTCTTATGGTCAGAAAATATGGTAAATATCAACCCCTCCTCCTCATCCCCAGCACAACTGAATTGAATTCATGATCAAAAAACAATGCAGAGTCTGTGATTCTATATTGTATAGGATGACATCGGTGAAATACTAAAGAAGCAGCGGTAGTTGACTTGGCAACTGTTTTTGGCAATCCTGTGTACAGCAGAGCTCCAACTCACAGAGGGTTAAGCAGTGTATAACCACTATTGAAATCTGATTGAATATTGATTAGAAAGTTGTTATGGTTACCTTCGTATCATTCACTGAGGTAGAAAACTATGTGGGTGTCAGGTGCTCCCCACTTCTCCCTAGCAGCCCCTGTCCTTCAATCTGCTATTGATCATCCAAAAACAATACTGTGCATTCTCAATAAATGCTCAGCCAATATCTTGATCAACTATCAATTGGGATATATTTTCCAGGTTTTATGACTGGATTTAAGATATAAAATAGAGTGTGGACTACAGACTGGTGGCACAATGGTTTCCAGTGGAAGACTTCCATTTTCTGGTGGCAATAAATTTGGGATTCTCACAAAAACTTTTTTTTTGGACCCTGATTAGGAAAATTATTAAAAATTATCAGATGTTCTAGACCGGCACCATGGCAGCTCTAAAGCTAGCCACACATGGTTCAATTGACTGTACAATCAATGTAATTCGATCAATTTTTTTAGTCGGTCGATTGAAAATTGAAGCATGTCCACATGGTACGATCGTTGAAATTCGATTTTAATTGTCATTTTGCTCGATCGAAATTTGATCGGACCAGTTGGAAAATTTTGATTGATTGTCCCCACATTGTGTCTCATTTTTTGTACTGTTGTTTGACCCGTCCAATTGAGATTCGATTCAATCAATTAGCATACTGTAACTTCTGGGAGGAGGGAAATGCAATACAGTCATTTAAACCATGCAAGCATGCATTGTAATGGCTTGTGTGTCTGTTCACTGAGACACAAGCATGCAAAAGGCGATCTCTGTGAATACATCTCCCCATGTAATGTGTGTCCCCCGTGTCCTTTTGCCACGATTATAATGTACTGGATTAAAATGCAAAGATATGACCTATGGGTTTTTCATCCCTCTGTGACCATCATTGGTCCCTTTTTGATCACTCTGTGAACATCAATGGTCCCTTTTTGATCACTCTGTGACAATTGCTTTTTGATTACTCTACGTTTAAAAACGATTAAATTCAATCGAAGTCAGGCTTTGATTGCATACTCAATGTGGTGTGTACTTTGATTCAATTACAATCGACATACAATTTAATGATCGAAAACTTCGATCGAATTGATGATCGATTTGATGTCAGTTGAATCATGTATGGCTAGCTTTAGACCTCTCATTAAACCCAGGATTGTCAAGAAGCAGACAAAGAAGTTTATCTGCCACCAGTGAGATCATTATGTTAAGATTAAGGCTAATTGGCGCAAACATAAACATAGAGGTATTGACAACAGAGCCCACAGAAAGTTCAAGGGTCAGAATCTTCTGCCCAACATTGTTTATGGTAGCAACAAGAAAACCAAACACAGGCAACCCACTGTTCCTTGTGGTGAATGAACTTGAAGTTCTAACGATGAGTAACAAGTCATTCTGTACCGAAATTGCTCATAATGTCTCCGCCAAGAAGCGCAAGACCATTGTGAAAAGAGCAGCACAACTTGCTATCAGGGTTACAAACCCCAATGCCAGACTGCGCAGTGAGAAGAAGCATTATCAGCTGCAGCTCAGCCGATACTGCTGACATCCTTAATTGTAAAAAGCAAATCTTTTTCTAACAGCAGGAGGGGAGCTTGTTACGAGTGCGCCCCTCCCACTGCCTTATGTCGCGTCTAGGCAGCCGAAGTTGTGTCTGGGACATCTCTCCAACAGAGAAGAGACAGGTGACAAGTAAGTATGGTGTGGGGTTGTTTTTGTGTAGCAGTTTTCCAGCATCTAAACTACTGACAGGTGAGTATTGTGTCTGTTTAATGTATGTGTATTTTCATTTGAGTTTAAAACTGCTTTAAGTTTGTCAATAAAAAAGTAAAGCTAAAAATTATACTACAATGGTGAATGGGAAGTTGTTTTTCAAGCTAATCACATGACATATTTAAGTGATAAGATTATTGTCCCCCTATAAAATAATTTGGCAGCTGACACCCTACATTCATGTTTCCTTTAACAAGAACGAGCTACATTGTTTCCTTTATATATTTCTCCCCATACAGTATATGGCGGGTCCTTCACATGCCAATCTTTTCTCTTGTCACTTTGCATTACATGGTGTGCACCATTTTTATAGCTCCATGAAAATTCCATTACCTATAGCATGTTCTATAGAATGGCAGCCGGGAGAGAGGCACATTGATTGAACAGAGCGGATGGTGATTTTGGCCCCCGAGAACATCAATTACCTCCCGAGCTGACACGCAGCATAAATCTAGATGAATAATGCATTTTCCGTTATTGAAGTTTGCTCACATAAAGTGCACAGATTTATTGAATCATTATTGAAGTTCTTTAGGAAAAGCATGTTAATGAGCAGAACTCAACTTGTGTGCATCGTGATGGATAGAAATATAGATAAAATGGTGGCTCAAGCAACTAGAATCCTTTTTAAAATGATTTTTATCATTAATTTTCATTTTTAAAATGATTTTTATCATTCATTTTCATTTTTAACATGATTTTTATAATTTTACCTTTTTAAAAAGTTTTTATCATTCATTTACCTTTTTAGATGATTTTTATGATTACTTTTCCATTTTTAATAATTATTTTTCCTTTTCAAAATGATTTTTATCATTAATTTTCATTTTTAACATGATTTTTAATAATACATTTTCCTTTTTAACATGATTTTTAATCATTAATTTCTCTTATTTAACATGATTTTTATCATTAATTTTTATTTTTAACATGATTTTTATCATTCATTTACCTTTTTAGATGATTTTTATCATTACTTTTCTTTTTTTATATGATTTTTATCATTCATTTTCCTGTTTGAAAATAATTTTTATCATTAATTTTCTTTTTTTAATGATTTTTATCTTTAATTATCCTTTATAAAATAATTGTATTTGGGACCTTGTATAGGGAACAACAGCAAATGAGACAAAATCTCATCAAAGTTGAAGATATTTCCCTTTAGGCAGATGTCACATCAGCAGGTATCCCCCATCGGAAGATTTTCCATAACAATTTAAAATTGGGGATCTTTCCCTAAAGCCCCCCATACACCTGCAGATTCCTCCATACAACTTTCATGAGACCTACCAACAACTATGTAGTATAGTGACCTCCCTGATAGAATACATAGTGATTGGAAGGTATATATCACTGCTATGTAGTGCCGGGTCCTCCCTGATAGAATACATAGTGATTGGAAGGTGTAGAAAGGTCCTCCTATTACATGGTTTTGGTAGAAGAAAAGTTGGTTGTACAGAAGTTGCATGGTAATTGTATGTGGTGTATGGGGGGCTTAACTTTACTTTATAAGGCCAATTGAATCTACACACACAAAAGAATTATCTTTTCCACCAACTATTCACCACTCTATACTAAGCTATATATGTTTGGACTTAAAATGGATATCATCTGTGTTCACACTTTTCATTATTGCCAGCAAAAATGCAGTATCCAGTTAAAGGATGTAAGTAAAATACCTGTTTCTATGCCTCAGTGATAGATGGCGTTGGGGGGCAGGTTAAATTACCTAAGGCACAATGGTTTTTAGTGGGTTCAGTTGCATTTCCCATTTTTTTTTTTTTTGTTGGCACTTTTTGTTGTTGTACCGAATTCTGCCAGCAGGTGGCACAGTTGAAACTTGAACTTTTGCAGATGTCACTGCACAGCTGACAAAGAAGTTGTACAAACAAAGGTCTCCTCAATGGTAACTTAAATTTAAACCAGTTGGGTATTTCCTGTTTTTCAGCAAATCTGATTTTTTTTTTTTTTTTATGTCTGTAAAACATTGTTCTATTATTTTTATGGGGGTACCTTGCTTGGTCACAACGTAAGCAATCTTTTAGAAAAAAAAAATCAATCATTCTTAAATTGGTTAATATTGATGATGATCATTTTTACCATACATAAGAATAATAATAGATTTGCCTCTTATTCTCTTGTCCTATTGCATCTTGTCTTTTTGTCTATTTGCAAAGCAAAGTAAAAATGTTTTAAATTTTAACTTTACCTTGAACCTTTTTTGTGCAAAAACTATGTTTACACAACCCTTCTCCAGCAATTTCAAGGGTTTTGCAATTAACCCACCTCTTCAGTCTGGCCTATCCATCTTCTCTTTCCTAACATCACCACCATACCAGTCCCATCCCCCCCACCTATTGTATACTCTGATCCCCAACCTATTAGACTGTAAGCCCAACCGGGCAGGGTCCTCTATTCCTCCTGTGTCATTACCTGTACCTGTGTGTTGGATCTCCACTCTAATGTATTGTACAGCGCTGCATAATATGTTGGCGCTATATAAATAAATGATAATAATAATAATTAACTTCCAGATGGGAGTATTATTACAACTTGGAAGGAAAGCAATAAACCATTATCTTTCTGTATAATCACATTCACATAAGAGGAATACCACAATGTCCCAGTAAGAATGTGGCCAATATCCCAAATACAATAATACAGGAAATAGTTTGATGGATGGAGAGACCGCTGGTCCCAGTCTATCCACCCATCAGGTTTTTCTCCCTGCCGAGGTAGGGACGAGGGGACTTTCCTTGGCCACCTTACTTAATACAATACCCCAAATTCGAGGATTCAAATCATAACTACGGAAAAAAGCTCTATCAAAATGAAATGAGAGGTAGAAACAGATAAGTGATGGTGCCCATACACCTTTAGATTTCTCTGTCAGATTTCCTTTAGATCTCCTTTTGTTTTACCAAAACCATATAATATGAAGGACTTTCTAAACAATCAAGTCTACCTGTGTTCAATCGCAGAGGACCCGGCACTACATAGTTGTTGGTAGATCTAAAGTATATCTGACAGAGAGATCTAACGGTGTATGGCCAGCTTAAGTCGGTAATTCATAATACAACGTAATGGAATGATTCAATGTAATTCCATATAAAAGTCCATGTATCAACGTATAAAAGGTTCTTTAATTTTCTAAAGTCTTCAAACAACATCGAAGGTTGTCTAACGCTAGTCCGGACTGGGAAGTGCCATGGATGTCCTGTTTCATTTAAGATAGATATAAGGAAATACATTTTTTTGGGGTTAATTCTAACCAAAAATTCATATCAGTGCACCTATTTATTTTACCCCACCATCTGACAGGTAGATATATATATATATATATACTTCTATTTTCTATCCTCACTTACCTTTTTGCCTCACCTTCCCACCCACACTTGCATTCACCCTCACACAATTTTTTAACCCCAGCATGTTTTGACGCCACCCACAATATTTGATTTTATTTACTTTTATCACTCACTTTTTCTCCCTTTTTTTTTATTACACAAATCCTCAACCCGCTTTCATGGGATATACCCTATGTCCACATTTATTATTGGCAACCAGTATCACTTTTTCTTGGTATAATTTTACCCAGCACCCAGGGGCGTAGCTAGAAATGACTGCGCTCCAAAGCAAAAATGTTTATGCCCACCCATCCCAACCTGTCACTCCAATTCCTGCCCTTCCAGGAGTGGTGGGCCCCCCTTGTGAATATGGGCCCCATAGCACTGCTATGGCTGCTATAGTGGTTCCTACGCCACTGCCAGCACCTATTCTCACGGTATATCAGCACGATAATCCCTTGGATTCATCACTTTCACCATATCCGCCCACAACCTTCACATCCAGCACTCCCTAATTTTCACCCTAGACCCGATAGTCGCCGCACCACTGGGAACCTCATACTTAGCGCACTCTGCATATTTCTATTACCCACTACCATATTTATTAATGCGCCCCTATCATGTTTATCGGTGGTTCCTCGCAGTGGCCCCTCGTTCCCCCCAGACAGCCATGTTTCCGGACCGGCACTGACCGATAGATAGACCGATGGTGAGTGACCTTACCTAATTGACCATCATTTTTTACTCTAAATATCTTCCTCCTAAAGCAATATTATTTGATCTGATTCCTACATTAGAATCCCACACCTCCTGAGAAAGTGTATAGAAACGCGCGTCGAGGTGATTGGAATCTCTTTTACTACAATCTTAAATGAAACAGGACATCCATGGCACTTCCCAGTCCGGACTAGCGTAAGACAACCTTCGATGTTGTTTGAAGACTTTTGAAAATTAAAGAACCTTTTATACGTTGATGCATGGACTTTTATATGGAATTACATTGAATCATTCCATTATGCGGTATTATTATTATTATCATTTATTTATATAGCGCCAACATATTACGCAGCGCTGTACAA
>CM070035.1:11221273-11239683 GCA_036250615.1 Ptychadena robeensis | reverse complement strand
ATAGGGGGCGGGTAGAACACCCATAATGTTCGCCGACATTGCGAACTGCGAACATGCTATATTCGCCGCAAACTTCCCGCTGGGCGAACTTTTCGGCCATCACTATTGGCTGGCCTGACCCTGTATTCATGTTCCTGCACCATGCACAATGTTATAAAAGCAAGGCATGTGTGTCATTACTTTGTAACATGAGCACATCGAGGTCCCATAAGATCCGATCTTCCTGTATCTGATATTAATGTTTTTGCATAATATCACACAGACACACTTGTTAGGATGAAACATACGGTGGTTGGTCTCATGTAGATGTCACTGGAAAATCTATTCATTATTCTTTGAATAATGTCTTCCTGTCACTGGTGTGGAAGCATTATGAATACATCTTACATTATTAATGTCTCTTGAATAAGCATGCCTCCAGCTAGCTGCAATAAAAGGCAGAGCAGGGATCCAGTATTCTGTACACCGAGGGATGGTGGAAAGAAGGAACGTGCCGGAACCCCTCGCAACACAAGCTTCCGGCAGATCAGTGTGCCGAGACTATATAAACCTGATCTGTGATTTATCAGAGACATGGCGTCCAGGAGCTGTGGATGCAAAACTTCCACTAGTTTATTTGGGAGTTCATTGCAAATCCCCCAAACATGGTGTCATCACCAATATTGTTGGAGATAAGAAGGGTTGTGGAAATATTACAAAAAAAAGGATTGTTCCAGGCCCGTGATGGTGAACCTTTTTGAGTGCCCAAACGGAAACACATAACCCACTTTTTTATCTTAAATTGCCAATACGGCAATGTAACCTAAATACTGAGGTTGTAGTTTAAACAATGGGAGACGCATATGCTAGCTGTTACTGGCCAAAAATGCTACAGTTAAATGGAGCTAAAACACTGAAAATGTTTCTTGATACAGGAATGAGGAGTAAGCAAGGAGCTTGAAAACCCCACAAAACTGTATAAAATGCGCTGTAAATATACTGCTGTATAGTGCTGTGTTATAGTTGGTGTAGGCCCCTAGTATAGTTAGTGTAGGTCCCTTTAAGGGCTACACTTGTTGTGAACAAGTAGCTGGAACATTTTTGGAATGACAGGGTTAATAGCTTTTTCCCCGCTGTTTTGGCTCTGCTCTTAAATATAACAATTCTGTTCTACCCAGTTACAGGCCTTCAGCCAGCCCCTGTCTGAGGTAATAAATAGTAGATCCTCAGAACATTCTGGGCTTTTCTGATGACTGCAGATTCCCCAGATGAGAAACACCAAATGGGTGGGGAGAGAGGCCACAGGTGGTGGCCTATCTGCCCACCTAGTTTTCCTTGTTGGGACAAGGCGACAAGGCGGGGACCCCCCTATGTTTACTATAACACCTCTAATAGAGGATTTAAACAAAATGGTAATAAGAAGGTCAAATGATACACAGAGTAGGATGTATGTATGAGACTCCCAGACAGGTAGAGCTTAAGACATACAGCTAGAATTCATTTCAGTACAATGTTAGTGAAAAATATAGTCCTTGGCATAGAATTTAGTCGGTTAAAAAGTTCATCTCTAATTCCATAGTCGTAAAAGCATCGAAGGATGGGGACCCAAACGTTGGGGTCATCAAAATCAGACAGCGGCCATATTCAAAATCTTGTGTCCATAAAGTTAGATCAGAGTGATAAAGGCACCTCGATGTACGTTTCGGCTATCTTCTTCTGGAGGTGTCAATCTTAAGTAGGACCTGATGGGGGGGTATATGCAGTGGGCCGCTGCCAGGGGTCACGGGAGGAACAGGGGGCGATCCACCGGCTGTAGCAGTGATCGAATTAAGATTGCGATCTCGCATGTGGGAGCAGTGTCCATGGGTTGTAGATCGATTAGTAGTTAGGTTGTCAGGTCTGTCCCCGTCCTCACGGGAGGACGGGGACAGACCTGACAACCTAACTACTTAGGGTCCTCCACTTAACCTACAATGTGACACCCTTACTGGACTGCCTATCGTGCTTCATCCCGGAGAGAGCCTAGAGCACCCCTCAACCCCATCTCTGCCCTCAGGAGTTGGTGTCAGTATGTATATACTCCTTCAATAAATTGTACATTGTCCCTACAAGGTGCCTGGTCTTGGGTTTATTCAGAGTGTGAGCCATACTTGGTGAAATAACAGAGGACATCCATCCAAAAGGACCTGGTCGTGTAAGTTGTACATTGTGCACCTGCATGACACTACAACATCACATTCTCAGCCTAGCCTGAGCCATGGTCCCCTTGCAGGTTGCCATTTTGTCTTCACTATTGTTGTTTGCTTTTTATGTAAAAAATATAAACAATAAATAAATATAGTAAATGCAAAACATTAACTTCCTAACCTGGTAACATGAATATTACCCTGTAACTAAAACCTGTAAACGGCAAAGGTCCCTGGCAGTGTCCTTACAAATGACTAACCTCCCAAAACACCCTGTACTGGCCACCAGCCTTAAAAGCTTGGTGTGTACTTAACTTAACCCTGATGCCTACTGGGCTCAGATCACCAAACATACCATTAGGTCATTGACCCTTGTAAGCACTCAGACTTCTAACTAAAGTGACTGCCCCACCATCAGGACGTCACAACACCAACCTGTACCTCTACCCAAGGACCTGCCCGCTGTGACTGTTCCCTGCCAAGAGAAAAAATATATACCGTGTTTTTCTGCATATAAGATGCACATTTTCACCCCCAAAATAATGCTTGCGTCTTATATGCTGAATGCGTGACCCCCGTGGCCACTCGGCTGCCGGTGGTTGCACCTTGGCTTCCCGCCAGCTCTCCCGGCAAGGAGGGGAGCTGGAAGAAGCTGTCAGTTCAGATGAGAGAGCCGATGTCAGGCTCTCCCATCTAAACTGTGTAATTGCCTATGCCAGCCCTGAACTGCCATGGGCAATGAAGACAGAGCTAGATAGACTTGCATTTATAGCTCTCCTGTCCGTGGGAACAGCAATCACTCATGCTGCCCCACGGACACAGAATCAGTGACATCAGCAGAGGAGAGGGAGAGCAGAACACAGCCTAGCCCTCCTCCTCCCCTCCCTCCTCCTGTAGATCAGTGTAAAGTATGACGTGTTCAGCTGAGAGTGTACTGCTGCTAGTGACACCTTCTGGCTGAATTGAATATTGCATCCATTAAATTCATTGCATTATCCCAATTGATGTGAAAACGTATTAAATCTTTTTTTTTCCTGTTTTTTCTGCCCTAAAAATTGGGTGCGTCTTATATGCAGGTGCGTCTTATATGGCAAAAAATACGGTAAGCCAAAGCAATGACAAAATGTCAATAAACTTGTTATAATAAAGGAGGGAGGGAGATTCCATTGAAAAAAGTGGAACAACCTACCCTGGGCCTATAAGGTGGTGAAGCTTCACCCCCCGACCATGTCACTTCCACTGTGACGCGGCTGATGTCTTCCACCTGGCCCGTCCAGTGAAAGAGCCCTACGCCGTCCATTTCAATCATTATAATAGGGACTACTAACATCACATTCTCAGCCTAGCCTGAGTCAGGGTCCCCCTGCAGGTTGCCATTTTGTCTTCTCTATTGTTGTTTGCTTTTTATGTAAAAAATATAAACAATGAATAAATATAGTAAATACAAAACATAAACTCCTTTTCCAAGCAAAAAAGTCATCCACACCTTATCACCAGCTCTGGAATCCTCTGTTCTATTACCTTAAAGGACCCCAGTTGAATGTCATTTGTATAATCTATTTAGGATTCTCCTGGGTGCTGCAGTGTCCTCCTGCAACCCGACTGCGTGTTGGCTTCCACCCAAATTGTCCGCAGTGTATTGACTGTAGTAAGAACTTTAGATCGTAAATTCCTTTGGCGTAGGGGTGATGTGAATGGTATTATGTACGCTGTAAGGCACTGCGGGGAAACTCAGGAGACACAAGAGGCCAAGTCTGTTTCCCCCCAAAAAATAGGTGGAGAAACTTTTATCTGATTTTTTTGAATTATGATTCATGCTGCAGATGATCATCACGTGTTATGAATGGAGAAGAAACACATCTAACTAAAGTCTTCCAGCAAAGAATCAGGAGAAAGCCTCTTGAGTCAGCCGGGGTGATAGGTCAGCCCGAGTGATAATGAAACACATCCTTTGTAAGGAACAATGCAGGTTTTCTCATTTCTATCGGCTGTAGCTGAGCACAGCTGGAGGCAGCTAACAGCAACAAGGCTACAAAGGAGGCCATCGAGCGGACCCATTATCTATGCAGTACATTAGGCGGGCCAGAGAAAGGCTAATACCTCGGCCGGTCTCTGGCTAAGAATGGTACGCTGTAAGGAATATGTTCATCCTAGATGTAATTGTAAAATGTCCATGCTCCATCGTGAGAATTTTCTCAGGATTGTTTTCTTGGTTGGGTGAACCACTGGACCTCAAAAAGGAAACAAAATACAAAAAGTAGAGTCTATAGAACAGTGATGGGGAACCTTTCTGAGGCACCCAAACGCAAACTCATAACCAGGGGTGCACATAACTGTTTTAGGGAGCTCCTCAGATGAGTACCAGGAGATGGTGTTTGGTACTTACCCCATATGTAGAGTTGTCTTCCTCACTGTCTCCCTCACTGTCCTCTGCATCAGCCTCCTGCATGGTGGATTCTGCTGCAGATGGACCTCCCTGTCCCGGATTGATCCTCCAATTAGCTGTCTCCATCCGCAGGTCACCAGCTGGCTTTGGGTCAAATGTAACAGTACAACACTCCTTGAACCCCCAGATCTCATACCTCAGTAGTATAATCCTGACATTTTCATGGTTAGTAACTAACCCCTGAGACTTCCTACAGTCCAAATGTCATCCTTTTACAGTCATATTCCAACTGTAACACAGTGTTTTTCTCTTGTCAGATTTTACCCTTACATATGCCTACTCTGACTTTCATCACCCAGATCTCAAACCCCTAGATCTCACACCTCAGTAGTACAACCCTGACATTTTCTTGGTTAGTAACTAACCCCTGAGACTTCCTATAGTCCAAATGTCATCCTTTTACAGTCATATTCCAACTGCAACACAGTGTTTGTCTCTTGTCAGATTTTACCCTTACATATGCCTACTCTGACTTTCATCACCCAGATCTCAAACCCCTAGATCTCACACCTCAGTAGTACAACCCTGACATTTTCTTGGTTAGTAACTAACCCCTGAGACTTCCTATAGTCCAAATGTCAACCTTTCATAGTCATATTCCAGCTGTCACACAGTGCTTTTCTCTTGTCAGATTTTACCCTTACATATGCCTACTCTGACTTTCATCCCCCAGATCTCAAACACCCTTTTTTTTTTTAAATAGTCATTTACCTTCCCAATTTCACCCCCCTAACTGCAACCTTTCATAGTTATGTAACATATAGCTGCGGCCGCTCAGACACGGAGCGCCTCCAAGTTGTCAGTACATATGAGCTGAGTAACAATAATGCCGGTACGCATAGACAGTTTTTGGCCTGTTTTGAGTACCAGCGTACCACTTATGTGCACCCCTGGATATTTGGTATCTGTTTACTGGAATAAGCCTTAATTTCCTTCATTGATTATGAATCCAGAGGTTTTATTTTGTTTGGATCCACTAAAATGAATTAGAATGCATTTTGTTCTAAAAATATAGATTTGATAAAGAGCTGGGCTAATATCATGTGACATCGAGCAGTTACATTCTACAGAGTCTCTAAATTTCTTGAACATTCTGTTTTGGGTTTTTTCATTAAGAAAACTCCACTATCTGAAGTTTTCCCAGTTTTTGTTGATAAAATTAGGTACCTTGGCTTACATTTAAATTTAAGCTAGCCATACACTCTGCGATCTTACGATCTATTAAAACCGACCAATGAAAGCAGTTTATCGGCATGAAATCTGCGCATGTCCACATGGTACGACAAATAAAATAGGAATCTAATTGACTGATTTTTTCGATCGTAAAGTCATTGGACAAGTTGAAATTTTTTCTTATTTGTCTGGGAACATCGGGCAAGTTCATAGTGTTTTACCGACCAATTAGTGCCGATGATGCTTATCAGCATATTAAGACTTCTGCCGCCGGCATGTTGCTTCCGACTATTTTCGATGACATTTTTGATAAAACCAGAAAAATCGATCCAAAATTGGATTTTCCATGTGGTAGCATTTTACCGAAAATTACGATCTAAAACGACTCCGACGTCGGGATACATTGGTTGGTTTTAATAAATCGTAATTTTTATCGCAGAGTGTATGGCTAGCTTTATACTCAAATATATATGGTAATTCAATTTTGATTAATTCTACATCTGTACCTTTTTTTTATTTAAAATGACAGCCGGCGATCCCACCATAAATATCACTGTTCAGGCATTTGCGCTAATAAGATCACAACCATTGGTCCCTGTCTAAAGATGTGTATTTTCTGTTTTAGCCAATGGTTAATCCCTTCACTCTGGTTGTACAATCTGCTTTAACACAATGGGGGGAGAAGTAGATATATAGAATGAGATTATGACATTACAAAGGAGAATGGTGGGTGGGAGGTGGAGAACACAACATGGAGGATGTGAGCAGAGAGAAGATTGAGAATCAGAAATCGATGGGAAATAAGAATACACAGCTTAACCTCCCTAGCGCACTGCTGAGGTACAGATGTTTGTACCAAAAGTGTACCATGGACTGGAAAAAAGTTTTAACATTGCAGGCCTGAAACTTCCAAAGTATGTCCATATAGGAGTCTGGTGACATCCTGAATATAATGTAATAATATATTGAATATTGTAGGGGTTCAGCTCAAAGGGGTGCTCCCAAAACAGATAAATTCACGATAAAAATGTCTCTTTAGGGCTCCTGCCAGCGTTTATTTGTACACAAACGGTCCAAAACACAGAATCACCCTCACAGGGGTTAACATCCAAACGAAACAAAAAGTCCTGAAAATGCCAAGCCTCCTGGCTTGGCACCGATCCACATAAATAGGTGTCCTACACTCGACTACTCAGCAGACACAGGCCTGGGCCCCACACTCCTTGTGTGCCCCCCTGTACCAACTGCTCCAGCAGCCCCGGGCCCCACACTCCTTGTGTGCCCCGTCTCCAACTTTTATCAGAGCCCTGACTGACTGGCTTCAGTCTCTTTTTCTAGAGACACACCCCACTGCACTTACCTGCAACCCAGGTGTTTAACCATTTATTGGGCCCTGGGGGAATAGAGAGGCCCACCCAATTCCATCCTCTCTATCCCAGAGTCCGGGAGCCCTTTAAGAAAACAAAACTAAAACAAAACACATTCAGCAACCTATAGTTGCTGGGCAATAATCATTCCCGAACTCCTTCCAGGAACCACCCAACAGTCTAATTTCACAGGGACGGACAGACGACCAATCTGTCACAATATACTGAATACTGAATATAATGTAATGTATATAATGTATAAATGTTCAGATGCTTTGTAAGTAACTCACAATATCAGATAATGATGAATATTTCAATAATTCACTGTATCAGGTAAATTAGCACTGCAGCCACTAGATGGCGCTGCAGATGTGCCAGGTTACATAGGAGAGCATGTGAGGGGAGTGATTCGTTCTCTGCAGCTGCCTCATTAGATCGGAGCCACACGGATCAGGAGTTTGCTCTCCTGTGTCTCCGATCTCTGCCTGACGAACCCAGTCTTTGTAGATAAAATTAGGTACCTCGGCTTATATTTGTATCGGCTTATACTCGAGTATATACAGACATTTTGATTTTAATTAATTTGACATCTGTAGCTTTTTTTATGACAGCCAGTGACCCACCATAAATATCACTGTTTGCTCGAATAGATAAATATCACATTTGCTCTAATAGGATGACAACCATTGGTCCCTGTCTTAAGAAAAAATCAATAACAAAAACAAGACAGCGATTGTTTATGATACATATGTAAACTAAATGTCATTTCCAATAAAACATTTAATCTCTTTGAAGCTATGCTGGTGATCTGTATTTCATTGCATAGGATGGTCTGATTATCTTGAAGATTTTTATTACATAAATTCAAAGAGAAGAAAAACCTATAAAATCTATCAAAATAACTATAAAACTTCCTCCAAGCAGCAATGAAAAGAGGCGTGAACGTGGACTAATGACTATAAACACAAGATTATAAAAGACAATAATCTCCACTCTAACTGCATGACCACGCTTCTGTCATCTCCAGCCGGCCATCAGTCTCTGCGTCTCATCCCCGGTGTACGAGAATGTGGCTCGGACTCTCTCTTCTGAATTTTGGTTTTGGTCTGATCACTTTCATCTTTCTTGTTTTATGGAAGTTCGGTTGTACCAGAGCAACTAATCCCGAGACAGCGTGGGTGAGTGAGCATCACACTAAGTATGCATGGATTGTATAAAATATGGCGTATATACCATGTTTCCCCAAAAATAAGACAGTGTCTTATATACATTTTTGCTTCCAAAGATGCCCTACGTCTTATTTTCGGGGGATGTCATATAATCAGGGTGGGGGGATCACTTAAAATTACACAGGGGGGGAATCACAACAGGAGACTTAGAAGGGGAATTACCCTTTTAGTTACCCCTTCTGATCCTTCTGTGTCATTGTGATTGACCCCCCCCCCCCCCCCCCCCCCCCCCCCCCGATCCCCCCTGTCTAGAGTTACAGCACCGTATCTTCGGGGGTGCCTTATTTTCAAGGGGATGTTGTATATTTCAGCGTGTGGCAAAAATGTAAGGGTGCCTTTTTTTCAGAGAAGCAGGGTAGTACCTAAAGCCACTAAAGAGTAGAAAACCATGTTGAACATATTTGTATTTTTAAGTTAATAATATTGACTAAAGGAAGATGTATATCAGTGATGGAGAACCTATGGCATTGGCACTGGCACTTAGAGCCCTCTTTGTGGGCACGCAGGCTGTCAGCCAGCACAGAGGAGAGAACTGCAGCCTATTGGCTCTCAATGTTGTCAGTTCTCTTCCCATCTCTTCTGATTGCACACAGTGCCCCATACCCTCACCTATTCTACCTTATAAGAAAGCGAAGTTGTGTGTTTACATGTTTTGTGTGTGTTTGGGTTTCAGTTTGGGCACTCAGTCTCAAAAAGGTTGGTTGTCACTGATTTATATGGTTTGTAAAAGTGGCAACACTAGAATTGGTTCACCTGATGCTGGAAACCTCAAAGTGGTGTATATGCCATGCTGCATGGAATATTCAAGTGACAGTCACATTGTGCTGCAATTTTTACATCTTTTAAATCTTCAGATGGATAGGCCGAAGATAGCAAACATCTTCAAAGATTTGTAAAGCCACCCCCAATATATATATAGGGGTGCACATAACTTTTTAAGTGAGCTCCTCAGATGAGTACCAGGAGGTGGTGTTTGGTACTCTCCCCATATATAGGGTGGTCTTCCGGTCTCCCTCACTGTCCTCTGCGTCAGCCTCCTGCATGGTAGTTTCTGCTGCAAATGGACCTCCCTGTTCCTGATTGATCCTCCGATTAGCTGTCTCCATCCACACCAGCTGGCTCTGGGTCAAATGTAATTCTCACATTACAACACGTTTGAACCCCCAGATCTTATACCTCAGTAATACAACCCTGAAATTTTCTGGGTTTGTAACTACCCCTGAGACTACCAGAAGTCCAAGTGTCAACCTTTCATAGTCATATTCCAGCTGTCACACAGTACTTTTCTCTTGTCAGATTTTACCCTTACATATGCCTACCCTGAAATGCTGGTATTCGCGCAAAAAGAGTTCCCTGCAGCAGTGCGTTGACCTCATTGCGCTGCTACCCGAAATCGGAGAAGCTGGAGACACAGCTCTGCTGTATCTGCAGCTCCAACGATGCTTTGCATGGAAACCCGCAGTCCCCATGCAAAGCAATGGACATTGTCCATGGTTTACGGTCATGTCCACTATCCCTGTTTTTGAGAGAGATTGATTGATAGCCACATGAGATATGGGCCAGATGTCCGTGAGCGCGCACGAGGCTCAAAGCGCCCATCGATCTGGCCAATATCTTCACGTCTGTACCCTGCTTTAGGCTAGGCATACACAGTTTGATTTTAGCACAATCAATCTTCGATTTTAGATGTTGATCTTTTCATCGAACACCAATCGGATCCAAATTAGTATCACATACAAGATTCGACCGGAATACGATCGTAATACGACCAAAATGTTTCGATCACAAAACAAAGGAAAGAGTCATATATAAAAATGTGTCATCGAATACAATCGCCCCGACCGACACACACAATGCTTCGATTTTAGTTCGATCGCTGTACAATTGGCATACATTTTCCAACATGTCTGATCACTTTTCCGATCTATGTTTTGATCGGTATCGAACAATTTTCACAGATGGAACCATGTGTGCAGTATACGATTAAAATTCCAGCGATCTAAACTTTTATCGTTTAAGTCGATGGAGCCCTAAAATCGAACCTTGTATGCCTAGCTTTAATAAAGACCTTTTTAATTTTATTTAATGAATGTGTTGATATCCCTTTTGTATCTCTGATGCTCTTATAAACTCTGGTATTTGAATGTTTTTGTACACATACACACATGCACACAGCAGGGTCAGAGGGCGATCACATACTATTAGGTTGAAGTATTTAATTTAACTTTGCACAACCCTGGCCACACTCCAAACCTTCATTTCCACTACATGGTACATGGTGTGTACTCTACATACATGGATACCAACCTTGTCTTCTACTTCTTTCCAGAAACATCTGGATGCGTTATGTTGGTCCTCTGATACCTCAAGGTAAGTAACGCCAATAATATTTATGGATCATAATTGCTCATGGAATGGGATCATTGAGTTCATTGTACTTTCTTTCAGATCAGCAGGAGAAAATGTATCTGTCAAAGCAAGGAAGAGAAAGGTGATTGAGAGCCTTCTGTCCTTAAATCTGAACATGGGCGAGGTAAGACTAATCATTATAAATGAACCAATACTCAATAGTAACAATGTCCTTCACCTGCTGTAATATGTACAAGCAGTAAAAGAGAATTGATATTAATAAACACACAGAACTTCCATTTATTGTCTATCATCATTCAGAGTCGACCTCAGGGGACTACGCAACCCCCTCCCTGCCCAGATGCCCCCACCCATGCTGCCCAGATGCCTATGCTGCCCAGATGCCTGTCCAACCCCCGCTGCCCAGATGCCCCCACCCATGCTGCCCAGATGTCGCTCCCCCCCCCCCACACACACACACTTCTTCAGTCACTCCCGGGTGGCGTGAGGCTTGTTGTGAGACCTACGGACTGTGTTCTGTTTCTAAGTCTCCTAGTGCCACACCAGCATCTGAGCAGAATCAATATGGGTATATCAATTGTCCTAGAATCTTTATTTGTAGTCATTCAATATATACAAATTAGGGACTCTCCAGGTTATACAATCTATGCCAACATCCCTATTTACATTGTATTTCAAAAAAATTGGCCGGTCAAAAGAGAGTTCTGGCCAACACATGGGGTTGCTAGCCCCCAGAACTTTTAAGGCAATAAAGTAGAGAGTAGAGAGGGATAATTTTGTAGTAAGTTTCCAACGCCGTCCCCAGCATGATTCTGCCCTGCCCAGTAGTGTTGAGCGGCATATGGTATATTCGAGTTCCCGTAATTTCGCAAATATATTAATTAACATCGAAATTCAGAAAATTAAATTCGACTGTATTCTATTGCCTTACATCACACGTGGCTAT
The DNA here is from genome assembly GCA_036250615.1 of Ptychadena robeensis. Classification (NCBI taxonomy): domain Eukaryota; kingdom Metazoa; phylum Chordata; class Amphibia; order Anura; family Ptychadenidae; genus Ptychadena; species Ptychadena robeensis. Next base: position 11,227,987 of record CM070035.1, on the reverse strand, counting down.
TCGCAATTATTTGCAAAGATTCGCGATCCAGCTTTCAGCTTCTCTTCTTCATTCTGTGATCTCAGCCAGTACAAGCACTGTGCATATTGCGTGTATCCATTCACAATGCGCACACATATGCGCGATGTATGCCAGTAAACAATGTTGAAGCATAATATGACGAATATCCGCCATTGCGAATATCCGAGCGCACATTCACGAAATATTGCGAATTCTAAAATGTCATATATTCATCAAATGTATTAGAATTTTGAATATTCTCGCTCAACACTACTGCCCAGGTTGCCCGTGCCTAAACCCACCACTGGTCGACCAAAATCTCAACAGACCTTGCCCCAAACAAATGATTCATTGATTGTTATTATAGATTTAAATACAGTTTCTGTTCATGAGAAATACTTTTTTTAAAAAAGGAGAGAAAAAAAAGGGGAAAATGGCATGAGAACTAAACAAATAATACGATACAATTGGACAGACCTTTACTTCTTCGGTCAGTGGTAATACACATAAAATTCATTCCATCTCTACTGATTTGTCTTCTCTTCCATATCATTTTGCCAGATCTCACACATAAATAGGATAGATTCCAGAATAGATTCATATGGGACATCCAATAGGAGGAAGTTGATTGTACCCAGTCTGTTCTTCCATTGACTAAAGCCACCAGAGTCTCCATTTGTATAACATCATAAAGGACATAAACCAACTCTTCCACATTGGTATATTTTCCAGAAGTTAAAATGATCACTCTAACTGTGGCACTTTTCATGTTAAATAAGGTCCCTGGCAATAAGTACTAAAGAGTCATCTGTGCGGTGGTCAACACTTGTAGGCAGCACAACAGCTTATATATTGAAAAGCTTGATCATAAACCTAAACATATATCAGCCCTCCCAACACAGAGAGGAACCCGAGGTCATTACACAATCGCAGATGTTTGAGTTGTATATAACTGGTTCTTCCATTTGACCATAAAGGGGGATTTTCCTAAAGAGGTCCTCCTTGCCCAAAGAACAGACTTGAATGGAAAATCCTTTCAACAAACTAAGATGCTTCAGAAAAATAAAGTGCTGTAGAAATTATAATTTATTAGTACAAAAAAATAAAACCCAGGGAATCTGGATAACTATATTATATATAAAAGGTCTCTATAATATTCCACTCCTTACCAGGTAAACATCATAAGTTTCTTTGCACCTGTTTTGTGTAATATTTTAGATGAGTTTGTCCTTATTTTCTTGTTTTTCTGCAGAATTCTGATCCCCCCGTAATTGCAGTTCTAGGATCCGGGGGTGGACTTCGCGCCATGATCGCTTTTCTGGGTACCCTTTCTAAGCTGGCAGAACTGAAGCTTTTAGATGTTGTTACGTATGTGTGTGGGACATCTGGGTCAACATGGTATGTACATTCATTGTGTGTCAGTAAACCTTCTCTGGTAAATATTGTGTGTTCACCAAGAAATTATCATCAGTTCCAGTAGTCCAGCTCTGGTAGCCCCTAAGAGTGAAAAAAACCCAAATGTATATACAATATATAAATTTTGTAGCATAAAAATCTAAACCTTTTTCTAAAATGAGCCCTTAAATAGAAGTTTAATATAAGCTTTTCCCTTAAAGGGTATGTACTGTATATAAACTTCTACGCAGTAAGTTTGGCATATATCTGTGGACGTTCCGATTGTTCCAGGTCCACCTGTACGGAGAGGCTGCAGGTAGCTCCAATAACCTTAACCTAAAAATTGCCAGGGACATTAAACAAGCTTACCTGCTGTATATTTGTCAAAATGGGGAGATGCTGGGGGTCCCCTCCCCTCATCCCCTACAACAGTGGTTTCCAAACTTTCCTTGCAGGGCCCCCCCTTTCAATTTAGGAACCTTTTCGAGGCACCTCTCTCCATTGAAACACAGGTTCAGAATAAGGTCCCGCACCCCCTTGGAATACTTTCCCCCAGTTTGGGAACCACTGCCCTACAATGAGCAGAGATGATGCCACCATGGGGATGCACCCAAAGTGGTCCCTATGCAACATTCAAACACCTCCAGGCATTATCTCTGCTCATTGCAGTTAACGAACTGGCGGAGCCAAAGCATCTTCTAACAATGGTGACAATGGGCCAGAGTAGAAAACTCAACATTTTAAATATGGCCAGCGGGCCATAGTTTTCTTATGTCTGCTCCATCCTGTTATTAATAACATTACACTTTTTTTAGTTAGAGGTCCTGCAGTCTCTTCTTTAGCAGAATGCCAAAGCTAAGCCATTGTCTGTTTACCTTTCCATCCAGTCTACTCTAGTGCCAGCCCAAGAACAAAACCACAGACATTTGCACCAGACATAGGCTAACAACACTGCCATCAAAACAAACAATAAGCTTGCAGCATCTAAATGTACTTAAGAAAACTACAGAGAAAGAAAACAATTTTAGAAAAATAAAAATCAAAGGACTCAGGATATACAGTAGTCTGATACATCCCCCGAGGTGCATTATGGCTATAGTCAGGGGTGCACATAAGTGGTACTCACCCCAGGGGCCAAACCTAGCTCTGCGTCCCGGCATTATTGTTACACAGCTCATATGCGTACTAACAACTTGGAGGCGCTCTGTGTCTGGGCGGCCGCAGCTCAATGTTACGTATACAATACAATGCTAAGTATACAATTTATGTCACTTGGATACCCGCAGGGAAACATGAATAACTATGAAAGGTTGCAGTTAGGGGGGTGACATTGGGAATGTAAATGAATAATCCAAAAAAAAAAAAGATTGGACTTCTAAGGGTGTTGGAGATCTGGGGAATGAAAGTCAGAGTAGACATATGTAAGAGTTAAATCTGAAAAGCAGAAAAGTGGCAGCTGGAAGAGGACTATGAAAGGATGACATTTGGACTGCTGGTAGTGTCAGCGATTAGTTACTTAGGGTGCCCATACACCTTTAGATTTCTCTGTCAGATATCCTTAAGTTTTCCTTTTGTTTTACCAAAACCATGTAATATGAGGGACATTTAAACCATCAAGTCTACCTGTGTTCAATCGCAGAGGACCCTGCACTACATAGTTGTCGATAGATTTAAAGGATATCTGACAGAGAGATCTAAAAGTGTATGGGCACCTTAAGCCAGGAAATTTCAGGGTTGTACTACTGAGGTATGAGATTCGGGGGTTCAAACGTGTTGTACTGTCAGAGCATTTAACCTAAAGCCAGCTGGTGACCTGTGGATGCAGACAGCTAATTGGAGGATCAATCAGGAACAGGGAGGTCCATCTGCAGCAGAACCTACCATGCAGGAGGCTGATGCAGAGGACAGTAAGGAAGACCGTGAGGTAGACTACATACATATGGGGTGTGTACCAAACTCCACCTCCTGATACTCATCTGAGGAGTTTATTAAAAAAGTTATGTGCACCCCTGGCTAAAGTAGGACATCAGTGAGCATTTAACGTCCTGCAGTTCCTATGCAAATGTCAACTTTTTGAAGAGGGTGTTCATGGTTTCTGTGATGCTTAGAATTTCTGTCTATAAGTATGTTGGCTGCTTTCAACCTTCAGCCTTAGGGCTTGTTTCCACTAATGCGGATGGCTGCTGTGCTATCCACGGGGCTGCAGCCTCTCCCGACGGCACCCCAAGCTGTTTAGCATGCGGATGCACTCGGACCTCCGTGCGGTCGGATGCAGACTCTGGGCAGCCCCCATGTTCAGGGATGCGGTCAGTTGCGGCATGCGCACAAAAATGCAACCACCTCCTGGGGGCGGCCTTTTGGCCTCCACCGGAGAAATTTTTATAGCTGGCCGCTGGGCCAGCCCCGCTTTCGAGCACGGGCACTTTATTTATTTTTACGTATGTCTGTCCCCCACTCCCTTTTGCACGTTTTGTCTTTGTTCACTATTACAGGTTGACTAGTCCTTTTGGATTGCCCCGGAAAGTGGTGGGGAGAGAATGCTTACAGCTCCGGCCCGGCAGTCTCTCCAGTTTCGGCACAAATGGAGCCTGGCTGATGCTTTGCCTATGGATGCGGTCCGAGGGGCTGCAGCCGGGTGGATACAACCGCAGCCATTCGCACGATTCCGCATTAGTGGAAACAAGCCCTTAGTTTGGAAGCTTTTCTTAAGCTTTCACCGTGACAACACTATGTGAACTTTGGCACAGGATTCTAGGTTGGACACTTTTCTGTGTCCCTTATCTTAACTGTAGGTCAGAAGTTTTATACTTCATAGATTATATGCTTTTCCAAGTCAGTTTATTGTGATATCCCTGCAAACAAGTCCACAGTGTCTATGTATTTTATGATGAATAGTAATATCAGACATTCAACTACTACTAAACTTTTTAGGTGTATGGCATCTTTATATAATTACGGAAATTGGTCAGACTTTTCATGCATGAAAGATATGGAGAGTCAATTATATGGTCGGCTCCAATCTGCGATGGATTGGGACAAGTCGTGGATTAAGTTACAGAAGTCGTTTTTGCAAGAAGACCATTCCCTCACTGATTTCTGGGCTTATGTTGTAGTTTACTGGATGACTAATGAAGTAAGTACATTTTATGTTGTATCAAAACAAGGAGGCTTAGTTTTACATACCTGCTCACTGATCTTAGTATAATTCGAATATCCGAATTGCGAATATATTTGGCGAACATCGGCTATTCAAGAATTCGCAAATTTTGCGAATATGGCGGCGGATTGGGATACTTATGGGCATGGATTGCGAATATATATTCGCAATGTGAAAATAAATAGCACATGTGAGGTGATTATAATTACGAATCTAGAGTTGCAATCGTGCGTAATCATGCGCAATTGCAAATATTTGCAAATATAGAATCAAATATTAACCTCCCTGGCGGTTCACTGAGGTGCAGATTTCTGTACCAAAAGTGATACAGTGTTTTGCCTTTCCGCCCCCATCGGCGTCACCGGTGACGCCGATGGGGGCAGAAAGGCTCTGTGTGCCTGCAGCTTTGTAGAAATGCTGCAGGCACACAGAGAGCCAGCGGTTCACGATCACGATCAGACTGCGCCAGTACTTGCTCCAGGTGGGCGCGTTCATTTTGCGATTGATCACCAAGCGATCACCCCGAATGCGCATGGTGATCATTCGCAAAATCGGCCACAGAATAAAGCACTATGGCCGGCTTTAGAGGTACAGAAAAAAAAAATAGAAGTTTACACTTGGTTTCTTTTCTTTTGATTTGGATTGGATAAAACATTTATAAAACATTTATCCAATCCAATCAAAATAAAAACAAATGAAAAAGAAAATCTAAGAAAAAAAAAAAAAATTCTGTACCTTTAAATCTCCCGTCCACCGGATGACGTCATCGGCACACGAGAGCCGATCACGAAGATATCCGGAGACCTCGGCTATTTCCGGATGGGCTCGTGTGCAGCCGAAGATGATCCCACTAGCAACCCTGGCCCTAGTGATGAGTAGAGATGGTGGATGTGTTTTTGAAATTCGACCAGTTTGTAAAAGTTTTGTGAGTTGAGTTTTGACGTGGCCCCGTGAGCAAGATATCTTCTTTACCAATCTGTGCTGGAGTATGGTAAAGTGGGTGCTCTAACACAAAAAGATGTTTACATAAATTAATTCAAAGTCAAGTTAAATGAAATCTTAGAAATCTTAAAGTCAAACATTTTTAAGTCAATTTGAACCCAATTTAAGCACAAACTTGACATGTTGAGCAAAACTTTTGTTTCAAATGTTTCCTCCCCAACCCGTTCTCTACATCTCGGCAGCAAGTCCCCCCAACCCTGCCTCTACATCTCTCAGCACTAATGTCCCCCAACCCTTCTTACACCTCCAGCAATGTCCCCCCACCCTTCTCTACAACTACGCGCAGCAATGTCCCCAACCCTTCTCTACTTTCTCCAGCATGTCGCCCAACCCTTCTCTACATCTTCCAGCATGTCCCCACCCTTCTCTACACTCCAGCAAGGTCCCCCCACCTTCTCTACAGTCTCCAGCATGTTCCCCCCAAGCCCTTCTCTACTCTACATCTCCAGCAATGTCCCCCAAGCCCCGGTTCTCTACATCTCCAGTCAATGTCCGGTCCCAAACCCTTCTCTAGCATCTCCACAATGTCCCGCGTCCCCCCAACCCCTTCTCTACTCTCAGCAATGGTCCCCCAACCACTTCTCTACATCTCCAGCAATTCCCTTCCCCAACCGCTTCTCTACAACCCAGTCCATGCGCCCCCAACCTGTCTCTACATCTCCACATGTCCCCCAACCTTCTCTACATCTCCATTCAATGTCCCCCCAAAACCCTCTCCTACTTCTCCAGCAATTGTGTCCCCCCAAACCTTCTCCTACATCTCCCAGCATGTCCCCCAACCCTTTCATACAACTTCCACAATGGTCCCCCCCAACCCTCTCTACAGTCTCCACCAGCAATGTCCCCCACCCTTCTCTACATCTCCAGCAATGTCGCCCCAACCCTTCTCTTACATCCCATCAATGGCCCCCAACCCTTCTCGACAACTGCCAAACGCCAGCCAATGTCCGCCCCCCCAACCTTCTCTACTCCCCTTTTTTTTTCCCCCAAAAAAGCCAAAATGTCCCCCAACCCTTCGTCTACAACTCCAGCAATTCCCCCAACCCTTCTCTACATACAAGGTCCGAGCAATGGTCCCCCCCACCCTCTCTACAATCTCCAACAGCAATGTTCCCCCCAACCCTTCTCTACATCTCCAGCAATTTTTGTACGGATCCATT
>CM070035.1:11198221-11208515 GCA_036250615.1 Ptychadena robeensis | reverse complement strand
GTACAGAAGTTGCATGGTAATTGTATGTGGTGTATGGGGGGCTTAATGGAGATTGTATGGATTGATCTTAAGGTGTATGGGGGGCTTTAATGATGGTTAGCTAACATCCCTTATTGTCCTTCAGATCAGTGGAGGAGATGCTTAGAATTGGAAGTGGATAATGGAGGAGAACACAGACCTGTACCTATTATACTGTAATGATTGTTTTACTAGTGTGCTTTCTTCACTACACTTCTAATCTATTCTATTTCCCAAGGAGGCCATTCCTGTTCATGCAGTGGGTGTAAAAAAATAGGGCGCCTTCTGTCTCATGACCTGACAGGTAGAACTGAGGAATACAAGAAAAAGTTCTGGAATGATTTTGCTAAAGACATAGCAGGTATGTAACTTGTTTGGATTTTTTTTAAATGCAACCTAAAAACATTACAGGCCCAAGCTGCCAGAAGGAGCCGAGACTCCAGCAATGGTATTTGAGCTGTTTGGTTGAAATTAAAATGCAACTAAAGTAGAAAAAAATTATTATGTTTTGACTTACCTCTGAGCTTTTACAATGGTGGAGAAGCTCCACATATCAGTAACCGCAAGATCTAAACTTTTCTCTACATTATTGGCAAACAGGAGGTTATAGTCAGGGGTGCACATAAAGCCCCCCATACACCTGCAGATTCCTCCATACAACTTTCATGAGACCTACCAACAACTATGTAGTGCCAGGTCCTCCCTGACAGAATACATAGTGATGGAAGGTGTAGAAAGGTCCTCCTATTACATGGTTTTGGTAGAAGAAAAGTTGGTTGTACCGAAGTTGCATGGAAATTGTATGTGGTGTATGGGGGCCTTTAGTGGTACTCTGGTACTCAAACAGGGCTAAAAAGTAGCTCTGCATACCAGCATTATTGTTACAAAACAACTTGGAGGCACTCCGTGTTTGGGCGACCACAGCCATTAGGTGCACCCGAGGAGTCTGTCTGTCAGCCATAGAGGGGAGAGATCGGCAGCACAATCCAATAAGGCTGTTTTTGAGCGGGATTGATTTGTCCCACTCAAAAACAGCGATAGGGGCAGATTATATGGGTCAGATAGATGTCCGTGCGCGCGTACAGCGCTCGAAATGGCCATCGATTTGACCCATATCTCCACGTCTGTACCCTGCTTTAGGCAAGTAAGTAGGTTGGTACTTATGTTATGTTATCTGGGTTCATTTTATCCAGATGTCAAAGAAACCAGGCCAGTGAAAAAGGAATCTTCGGGGTCGTTAATATCAGGTAAGGAAATGAAGCAATGTCATACACATTTATCATTTACAATGTTGTATATATGTAATGACATCATCCCGAAGCAGAACTATTGTCTGAATAACTGGTTAGCACACTTACCTCTCAAAGTGATCTTGGACATCGGAAGACATCCTTATCTGCATAACTGTTGGGGGGGGGGGGGGGGGGTGTAGGTAGCAGAAGTAAGTTGTTAACTCCCTTTCATGTACATGAGGGCATGAGGGTTGTAAGACAATATATGAAGTCATACTAGACCATTGTCCAGCCCCCCCCCCTAAAAAAAATCATGCATGCTATGCACAAAAGAAGACACAATACTCGGGACTGCAGAATGACATGACTGCTGATTTAGGACATTCATCCACCTTTTTATTTATGATTTAATGTCTGAATTTTACCTTCTCTAGGCTCCTTTAGAAAACTTGCTAAAGTGCTGAAGGTTATTGCAACTCGTATTTTGCGGTATTTTATCAGCACATCTGAAGGTATTTGTAGAACGGCTGAAGTAGTGAAGAACATCGCAGTATGCCTCGCTCAATGGAAATGGGGCACCACAAATAACTTTCTCTACAAATGTTACCGTGAGTAAACTTGGACTGTGTCTCCCCTTGAGGGCTTTGGTTCCATTTTCTGATCCCTACAGGAGCTGTGATGCCTATCTGCTTCATGTGCGTGGACAGTTGCTTTCATGTAAAAAGGTCTACTGGATATCAACATGTGCTGACCACAATGTAAACCAGGCTGAAATGTTAGTAGGTGGAGGGAATCACAGGAATTTGGCACACCTTTAAAAAGTTCCATATTTAAAATAAAAAACACATACATTACATTGACATAATACTCACCTGGCAGCAGATTACATCTGTGAAAACTGCTACAGAGTAAAAAAAGAAATAAAGCAAACATACCATCCTCACTTCCTCATTCCCGACACCACCATGTTTAGTAATGGCAAAGAGAAGCTGTTCCACCCACACAATAAATACTTAATTTTGATTATGGAGCTGTACTTCCCAAAAACAGCCACTAGATGAAGCTTTGATTACATTACTTTTGATCCCACAGATGTGAATCTGCCATCAAAATCCCATGGGACTATGGTACTTCATCCCAGGTGCCCTTGTGAACAATATTTACAAAACACGCTGTGGCGGGGACGTCACACAGTGGGAGAGGAGATCTCAAAAATCACCTCTCCTACTGTAAGAAACATTTTTATTATTAAAGAAGTTATTGTTTAATTATCGGCAGTGCTATACAAATCCATTTCCAATATCAGCACCCCCCCCCCCCACACATAACATATACAGAAAACAACTCACACCCAGCACATTCCATTGTAGAACATTAAAAGCTTTGTCTGGTTGTAACCAGGAATAAGAGGGTTTGATTTTCCATTGGGTAAACCCCCCTGGTTTACCCAATGGAAAATCAAACCCTCTTATTCCTGAGAATTCAAATATTTCACCTTGAATAGTTGTTACACATTTTCTTTTCTCTGGTAGGCTAGGCCTACTTTAACGTTTTGTTGAGAACACAAGAAAAATGTTTGGTGTTTCTGACAGATATTATACAACACTTTTTATTATGAAAAGGTCAGGTAAAGGTTGCTTTGGGAGATTCAGAACACATTATAGGTGTTTTCATTATTTCTTATGGCAAAAATAGTTTTGACTTACAACCAACCCTTGTGAAACAATGATGTCTGTATGTCAAGGATCCACTGTATTTATATGACTTGCTTTTCTTTCTAAAGCCCCCCATAGACAGGCAGACTCCTCCATACAACTTTCATGAGACTTACCAACAACTATGTAGTATAGTGACCTCCCTGATAGAATACATAGTGATTGGAAGGTGTAGAAAGGTCCTCCTATTACATGGTTTTGGTAGAAGAAAAGTTGGTTGTACAGAAGTTGCATGGAGGAGTCTGCCTGTCTATGGGGGGCTTAATGATTTCAATTATTGTTTCAGGTAACATCCCCCTCGTCAGTAAAAAGCACATCTCCTTAGTTGATTCTGGCTTGGATATTAATATTGCATTCCCACTAATGTTACCTCCCCATCGCAACATAGATCTAATACTGTCTTTTGACTTCGGTGAAGGAGTTCCATTCCAGGTAACCATAACTCATCTGCAATGCAATTTCTGCTGTCAGGCTTTTGGATATTTGTTATTTTTTTATTGTGTTTCTGGGATTGTACCACTGGCAGGTTTGGGTGTTAAAAGGTTAGCAATGGTTTCTACCACTGGAAGACGCAGGTGCACCAATGGCAGATTTGGATGCCTAACTTTCCTCATTAGATCCCTCCACTAATTTTGGTGTTGGGCTTTCAGTGGTGAAAACAAAATCATGCCTAATTATTTTGTATCCTATGCCTAAACATTGACCAGGACCTAATAAGCTAATTTATACCTGCCTTATTTATACCTAAGGTAGAGACTATGGGTGATCGACCATGATTGTAATCACGGCCCAGTGATAACTAGCGACTTTTCTTGCTAGCGATCGGGCACGTTTGGGTGCGTTTTTGGAAGAGTCTTTCTTGAGGTGATTGGGGCAGACAGGACCGTGCCCGATCACTCCCCTAGAGAATGAATAAGGATGCATTTAAAAATCACATCTCAATGAGACGCAATTTTTTTAACGCATCCTGCCTATGGCGAGAATAGGGGCGATCAGCCAAGATGGCCCGCGATCGAAAACACAATGAGCCGCATTTCAGGTTACGGGCCGCAACGTGTCCATGGACAGTTGCAGATGTGTGGATAAGCCCCATCAAATACATGGCAGTGATCACCCATTAAATTTCGCCTACCGCGGGTAAGCACTCAAGTGGGGACAACCCCTTAGGGTAGGTCCAAGATGATCTGACATCTATAACCTTGTACAAAAATATACCCCTAACCACTCCCTCCTCTCCTCCAGTAACCTAGATAATAGATACTAACTCATAACATCATCATATGCCCGGCTTCAAAACTTCTCTAGGGCCGCTCCTACTCTCTGAAACTCTTTCCCTAACCCCATTAGACTCCCAATTTTGACACTTTGAAAAAAGACACGAAAACCCACCTCTTCAGTCTGGCCTACCCATCTTCTCGTCCCTAACTTCATTACCCTGCCATTCTCAACCCCCCTACCTATACTCTGTATACTCTGTTCCCTAACTTAATATATTGTAAGCCTGATTGGGCAGGGTCCTCAACTCCTCCTGTGTCATAACGTGTACGTGTGTTTTCTTGTGCTGATAATTAAACAGAACCTCGAATTGTGACACCCTCTGCCAAAAATGTAACATTTATGGCACACAGTATGGGGCTTTCGATGGCTAGTATCAGAAGAAAACATGCACAAATGTATAATATAAGTGTTTACCAACACATTTTATTTACATAAAAAAAATACAGGTTGATAACCGCAAAATGCATTGAGACAGATATACAGGGAATTCATGATGTTGGTAAACACGTATACTATACATTTCTGCATGTTTTCTTTTGATAATAATAATTACTAGCCTTTAAAGTCCCATTGATGAATCCCACTATATCCAAAACAAGTTTAGATATACCCAAAAGTGACAGACTCATCCTTCTTTCAATTTGTAAATATGCTCATGGCCAATTTGCCAGTGCCAGCTTGTAAAATGTGACTCTCCATAAGTGCGTCTATGGGTTCAGAGAGCGCCTTTACTGCTAGCGTATAAACATATATCATCAGTCCCTGCCCCCTGGCACTGACCTTTTGCTTTGGCTGGACGGAGTAGGACAAAGCCCTGGCACTGGCCTTGGCTGGGGGAATGTAGAGTAAATACTGCATGGCCCAGCACACTTTGCTGGAACATGCTGTATATTCACATTATATGTGAATGGCTGTGTCTGGGTCTTTTTTAAAGTCCCATTGCATTATTAGGATTGTTGGCTATAGGTATTTCCTATGTTGCATCTCAACTAATTTATTGTACAGTGCTGTGTAATATCTTGGCGCTATAGAAAAGTTAATAATAATCAGGGGTGCACATAAGTGGTACTTTGGTACTCAAAAGGGGCCAAAAACTGTGTACCTGCATTATTGTTACACAGCTCATATGCGTACTAACAACTTGGAGGAGCTCCGTGTCTGGGCAACCGCAGCTAAATGTTACATGTAAACAATTTATGTCACTTGGATAACTGCAGGGAAACATGAATAACTATGAAAGGTTGCAGTTAGGGGTGTGACATTGGGAATGTAAATTAATAATCCAACAAAAAAAGATTGGACTTCTAAGTGTGTTGGAGATCTGGGGAATGAAAGTCAGAGTAGGCATATGTAAGGGTAAAATCTGACAAGAGAAAGCACTGTGTGCCAGCTGGAATATGACTATTAAAGGGTGACATTTGGACTGCAGGTAGTCTCAGGGGTTACTAAGTCAGAAAATGTCAGGGTTGCACTACTGAGGGGTTCAAACGTACTGTACTGTGAGAGTTACATGTGACCAAAAGCCAGCTGGTGACCTCTGGATGGAGACAGATATTTGGAGGATCACTCAGGAACAGGGAGGTCCATCTGCAGCAGAATCTACCATGCAGAAAGCTGATGCAGGGGACAGTGAGGAAGACCACTCTACATATGGGGTGAGTACCAAACATCATCACCTGGTACTCATCTGAGGAGCTCACTGAAAAAGTTATGTGCACCCCTGATAATATTAGAAAAAAAGGAAGGGGGGTTGGATGATGCTACAGAGTACATCTAGTGGCAATAAAAAGTATGGAAGCTTAGTTACTTACTGTTAATATTTTATTTATCTGTTTTAAAAATCCCTGTTAAACTTTCTGTAGAAGGTGGATAATATCTACAAAGCGAGAGGAAACAGCAACTTGACAGGGTTTTACTCCCTAAACTCACCATTCGAGTTTAAAATTTTTTAATAAAAGCCTTTAAATGTGCATTTCTTCCCCAAAAAATATCGAAATATTACAGAATTTCATTATACATTATATTACAGAATTGTTTTTTTGATAAATCAGGCATTAAAAAAGACGGCAGAACGGTTCCCCTTTCCCAAAATAAATATAGAAGATAACGATGAGAAGGTTCCATCGAAAAGCTGCTACATTTTTGAGGGAGATGGTGATGGAATTCCTGACGTGATGCATTTCCCACTCTTCAACAACCAAACTAGTGAAGGTAAATTTACACTTAAAAAAGGTTTATTTCTTTGACAGGTTTCCTACTTCTCATCTTACTAATAAGCTCATTCTAACATGTACGCAACACAACAACAGCGGCAGACATGTCACCAACCGGGCTCATGAGTAAGTTGTTACTGCCAGATTGTAGAACGTGTCTCTCCATGAGTTGGTCAATGGATTCAGAGAATAGACACACTAGTAAAGTTTCAGCCCTGACACTCTGCTGGGGCTTAGACCTGTCTCCTGGCACTGGCTTTTTGGCTTGGCTGGAGGATGTAGAACAAAGCCTTGCCTCCTGGTACTGGCCTTCTGGCTTGACTGGAGAAGAGTGAATAATAAATGGACCAGTCCTGCCTAAAAGGTTTGAACATGCTGTATATATTCACTTAATATGTGAGTGGATGTGTCTCTAATTCTATTTTATTTCTTCAAAACTATGGGGAGAGTCTTATGGTCAGATGTGTCTTATAATACAAATACGGTAATATGCCAGGCTCTGAATCCCACTATATCCAAAAAAAGTTTAGATATACCCAAAAGTGACAGACTCATCCTTCTTTCAATTTGTAAATATGCTCATGGCCAATTTGCCAGTGCCAGCTTGTAAAATGTGACTCTCCATACGTGTGTCTATGGGTTCAGAGAGCGCCTCTACTGCTAGCGTATAGACATATATCATCAGTCCCTGCCCCCTGGCACTGACCTTTTGCTTTGGCTGGACTGAGTAGGACAAAGCCCTGGCACTGGCCTTGGCTGGGGGAATGTAGGGTAAATACTGCATGGCCCAGCACACTTTGCTGGAACATGCTGTATATTCACATTATATGTGAATGGCTGTGTCTGGGTCTTTTTTTCCCCTACTTTTCGCTTCAACAACCATGGGTGTGTTTTATGGGCCAGAGTGGACCTTATGGAGTGGAAAATATGATAAATCCTTGTGTGCACCTAATAACTTAGCAAAGCTAGGCAAGTCTGTGGAGAAATCTGTTGGTGGCACTCACCAGGTTCTCCTACTACAGGTTGCCTGCAGAAATCAAAAAGGGGGCGGACACAAGACCAGTCACCCTGCACAAGGAGAGAGAACATCACAGACCAGTCTTCATAACATGAATGCAAATGCTGGATAGCTCCACATATATGAGAAAAATAACACAAAGCACACAAAGATACACCTTTTCTTTTTTACATCTGTATGGTGTTAAATTTTCCATAAACAAAATATAAAACTTTGAGTTACTAACATTTTTGAGTTGATTTACTAACATCCAGATAACATATTTGTTTTTGCTGCAGGAAAGGTGGATGAAATGAGAAAGAAGTACGCCACTTTCCTCACTTCCTATGATCAGTCTGTAGTAAAGGAACTCCTGGAAGTATCTAAGGAGAACGTGGAGAAGAACTACAGCCAGATACGAGAGAGGATAAAGCAGTGCGTTCAGAGGGGTGACAGAAGGACCGGGCAGGCAGCTGCCCACGGTGTAATGAGAGAGGATACAGAAAAAAGTAAAGATGACTAAAAACATCTGCTATTCCTTGGGTTTCCAATAAAATGAAATATTACAAATATTGAGTTATTTTCTTTACTTAGAGTATTTTGTTCAGCAAGCTTTTAGGTGGCCTTTAAAAAGGTAAAGTGGATGAATACTCAAATATATATATATAAAATTAAAGTTTGACTTACCTCTGATGGTGGAGAAGCTCTCCACAATTCTAAAAAAAATACAAATTTTCCCTGGAATCAAATGAGGGATTCCATAGTTATCTGCCAGGCTTTTGGGGGTTAATTATGTGCAATATCATGAGTGTCCACTGAAGGCTCCATATAATGGTTTTTAATTGTGAAAAACGTCTTTGTATATCTCTATACAGAGCATCAGATATTTTTCTGGCTGTTGGGCTCAACTTACACTGTCGTTCATAGAACGACGCGTTTACACAGTCAACACAGTTTTTGGGCTCTAGCCTCATAGACCTGTCATGGGGTCGTTTTCATTGCACAAGTTTGCAGGCGCCTGTGACAGGTCGTTTCTCCAGCTGTTGCCAGAACTACCACTTGATCCCCTGGCTGCAGCAGCCGAAGAAAGGATAGTGTAAATATAGCCTCACTTCTGTTAAAGACTACAAGCTCCCTCCTTGCCATCACAGTAAAAGTGAGGAGCAGGAACGAGGGATAAGAGACATTATTTACTCATTACATTTCTTTTTTTTAAGTTGATGAATTACCCCCCCCATGGCTTTTCCACACTAAATGCAATGTGTTTTTTATGGTATGGTGGTTTTCCCATAGAAAAATGTGCAGTGTCTTATGATATAGTGTGGACCATAAGTTGCACTCCATATTTTGGAGAGAAAATTTGAAAATAATAATAAAGTCAGAAACACAGCCATTCACGTATAAAGTAGGCACGTCTGACCTATGCAGTATTTACCCTATATTCCTCCAGTCAAGCCAAAAGCCCAGTGCCAGGAGATTAGTTGCTGCAGAATGTACAGGGCTGAAACTTTAGTATGTGTCTGAAACCACTGGCAAACCAGAGACATTTTACAATGAGACACTAATAACTTATCCGCAAGCAGCTATTTACCTATGGGAGGAGAGATGAGTCCATCACATAATTTGTTTATTGCAATGCGGAATGTTAATGTAAATACACAACTCATACTATCTAAATTCACCCAGCTGGTGTTCAGAGAATGGGTACTGCTAGTTCTAATACAGCTTTTATTATTATTTATTATAATTATTGGGACCAATACATGCAAAAGGAAATATATTTGATATTTGAATCATTAGTGTTTTCTATTGAAATGACACAAATAGTCCAGTAGATGGCAGAGTCGCGCCATTTGTTTACATTTCGTCAGCCAAACATCGGGACATCTGTGCATTCGCTCAGCCTAAATTTAAGTATGTACGGTAATTTCTTGTGTCTTTGTATTCTGTATGGTTGTTTTCCTTGTTCTGTATGCTTAAAATCCAAATAAAAAAGTATGTACGGTAATAGGTAAACGAAAGATATGGTAATACCCCCCAAAAAACTTTAATTGTTTTAACATTACATATAAACGTTTTTTGGGGGGTATCTTTAAATATTGTTTATTATTTTTATTTTTTGTGTTTTTATACAAAGCTTGTCAAGCCTTTAGGAACGGGTAGGGGGTCTGAGAGACCTCAATACTGATTACATAGGGTGGGGGGATAGAGATCAAGTTATATTCATTTTCATATTTAAAAAAAAAAAATTATTCAAAAAAAGTTGAATTCCGATCCATCAAAAACAGAATTTCAATTCAGAAGGGGCGATTTTTTCAGAATCGACCCTCCTATTGTATGACATCACACTGCGGCTGGTGTTTTGGAAACAATCAGCGCAAGGACACTTGGGATGGATGTGTCTGCAACAATTTCCCAGTCCCTCGGGATTGTGACGTCTGCTATAGAGGGTCTTTTTAGGAAGATGGTTCTACTATAGAGGGTCTTTATAGGAGTGTGGTCTGCTATAGTGGGTCTTTTTAGATAGGGGAGTCTGCAAAAGAGGATGGTTTGCTATAGAGGTTATTTTTAGTAAGGGTGGTCTGCTATAGAGGGTCTTTTTAGGAGGGTGGTCTGCTATAAAGGGTATTTTTAGGGGGGTGGTCTGCTATAGAGGGTCTTTTGATGTAAGGGGGACTTCTATAGTGGGTATTTTTATGAAAGGGGGCCTGCTATAGTGGGTCATTTTGGATAGGGGAGTCTACAATAGAGGATGGTTTGCTATAGAGGTTATTTTTAGGAAGGGTGGTCTGCCATAGAGGGTCTTTTTAGGAGGGTGGTCTGCTATAGAGGGTCTTTTTA
>CM070035.1:11160841-11171985 GCA_036250615.1 Ptychadena robeensis | reverse complement strand
TATACCTTCCAATCACTATGCATTCTATCAGGGAGGACCCAGCACTACATAGTAGTGATAAATACTTTCCACACACTAAGTGTTCTATCAGGGAGGACACGGCACATACATAGCATAGCTTTTAATTCATTGAATTCTCTAGCCCTGGATGGACTTATATATAAATGTATATGAAGCTGTTGACCGGGCAGAGTTTATGTGATATACGAGTGTAATTCTGTTACAAAGTGATCTTATTAGTATGATAAATCTAATGCGAGTCTTTATCTGATAAAGGGGGTTCCTTTGGTGCGTGTAGTGTGGGCATTGTATCCGGAGCAGGCTGGGTACCGAGTGACCTTGCATACTGGATAAGAAACACTGTTTGTCAGAATGGAATACAGATGAGAGGGAGAGAAATAAAAGCTTGTCTCTCTCTACAGATAGTTTGTGTTTTTATGGTATTTGGCTTTAAGAAACACATAGATTACACCAGTGAATCCTAAATTGGGGGGTGGGCATCTTAGAGGAGGCAAGGAGTTATAGTAGGGGGGCAGCAAAGGTGGCACTCTGAGATCTCTGCCAGAGAGGGAGTAGAGAAAGATCTGCAGAACTTTGCCTATTCAGTCAAGTCAGTTCTCTTCTCCCTCTGGGGATTGCATACAGTCCACCTAACCTCCCCTACCACTGCCAGCCAATCTGAATCCTGAGGGAGGGAGAAGCAGGGAGACATCTATGGGGGAACTAGCTGAAGACAGTAAGTAGAATGCATATAATTTTCTAATATAATGTTCTGTAGCAGCTGCCAGTAGGCCATGAGGTCATGACTTCCCTTTCCCTCTCTTTTAGTAAGTTTTCTGCCCAGAGTAAATTCCCTCCAAATGGGCAAAGGTGATAAATTCCCTGTTTTGAATTCTTCTCTGGCTTTTTGCCAGTAGTCTGACGCTTACCTTGGAGCAAGGTGCTCCCATTTCCTTCTGGGTCTCCCAGCTGTCCGCCTACTTGCTATTACCCAGGCTGATCCCCATTCAGAGCGAATGAAAGGGAGGTCCTTTGGACCAGGTTTGGTCCCTCCCTCATCTTGCCCGTGTGGATGGATGCAGATGTCTGAAGAGTTAAGGTGAGACACAGGATTCCTCCCCTCTCCACCGCCACTAGAACCGTATTTATATAGCACCAACCTATTACACAGCACTTTACAAAGTATCTATAGTCATATCACTAACTGTGTCTCAGGGGAGCTGGCAATTTAATGACCCTACCATAGTCAAGTATATGTAACTCAGACATTCATGTCACAGTCCAACTCATGTGTAACTTCATAAGGGCATGTTTCCACAGCGTTGTGTGATCTGTTGGGACCCCTTCGTTATGCGCAGTGCTTGGCGGAGGTCCCGACGGATTACATACACTGTACTGCACTACGCTAACCCCTGCCGAGCAGGTAAAGTTAAGCGCTTAACATTGGGGGTCCCTAAGGATCAATAACAATGTGCAGATATGGCCTTAAGTGTATGTGATCCGTCGGGACCCCTCCGTGGAAACATGCCCTTACACTCTGGCTAAGTGGGACATGATGTTGGCCATCATCTAGACCAAAAAGGACACAACTATATAGGGCTCGTTTCCCTGGTTTTATTTATATATCTGGGTTTTCTGCTTACCAGCTATAGAGATATTGCCCTCAGGCTGGTGATTTTTGTCCACTATTGTCCTGACATCCCGGCATTGGAAAGACCAGTTGGCGCCTGTTGGCTTTTTCAATATTTGGTATCCAGCTGATAACATGGTAGGATCATGTAGACCTAAAGCGACTGTAAAATGTGGCATAGAAATACATGTAAGCATCCATCCCAAACTGCTAAGTGCTTTGCTCTTCTTCCGGGCTTTATACAGAGATGAGACCATCTTACTGTGTGAAATCATCTGGTTACTAGTAAATTAGTGTTCTGGGATGACCTCCTTTGATCCTAAGAGCCAATGATACTGTACTTTGCTCATTAATTTCTATCTGCAGTCTAATTATGTACGCTATTCATTGTTCGGTCATAAATTATTCATAAACTGCTCCACCCCACCGTAGCCTACCAGGCGCTTTATGGCCGCTGTACTGGAGCGGTGTGTCTTGTTTCACCAAATCCCTCTGTATATCACCTTCCTGGAAGGGCATTGAAGGATAGTCCTGTATAATATTACTAAAATGAAACACATTGTTCAACCAACTATAACTGTTCTTTATTGAAAGACTCTGGTTTATCCAACACTATTGTGGAAACAGATGTGCATGAAAACATTTTCTGGACAATGCAGAGCACTGACCATTGCATTACGCAATGGGTGAGGACCTGATATGTATCTTGCCATCAAGATTATGTAGTATATCAGCCAGATACTTCACTCAAGTTGAGCTGTCCTTCAGTGATGCAGGAGAATTTCAATTGTCATTGGGCTCTTAGATTAAGGGCTTAAGCCCCCCATACACATTCCGATTTTTCGTACAAATTTTGCCCGACCGACTCAATGTGGTCGCGAATTAATTGATTCGGAATTATGTACACTGAACCGTATCCCGATTTTCAAAAAAATCGGCGAAAATCGGTTCGGGACCGCTTTTAGGACTGATCCGTAAATTTTTGGTCGATCTGCTGTAATAAATAGGGTTGGACGGAGGATCGGTGCTAATTCGAAAAATTACGATTTTTCGTGCCAGCAGCCGACGGAGGGGCGCCGACCGACATATATTTTTACTTGTAGATGAAAACGCGGGTAGGCGGTGACAGGATCGGATGAAAAAAATCGGTCCGGGGAGGAATAATCGGTAAGGTATGGGGGCTTGAGGTTTTTCAAAATCGCCCACCCTTTTAGGTAACCAGTAATCTTCAATGAGTCGGTCCCTCAGGAATCGGACTAAAAATCAGCCCCATTAGCCCTATTCAGCAGTCTTTTTCCGATCAAGGCTTTGTGGAACTCGGCTTTGGGAGATCGGCTCAGTCCAAAGCAGCCCACAGATCGTATTTCCAAGGTGGTGTTTCCGATCCCATCAATTGCGAGTCCGGATTGCCTGGACCTGGAAAGATCATGCTCGGGAATTGATGTAACAAAATGGCCCGTGTAGGCTACCGTACTGTAAAAATGTCCAGTAAGTCGAGGGTCCACTGTCTGTAGAAATGTTGAGTAAGTTGAGGGTCCACTGTAGAAAAGTTGAGTAAGTTGCGGGTCCCATGCTAGAGAACAGGTGGAGTAAAGTTGAAGGGGTTCCATCCACGTAGAAATGTGAGTAAGTCGAGGGTTCATGTAGAAATGTTAGGTAGTCGAGGGTCCATTGTAGAAAGTTGAGTAGTCGAGGGGTTCCACTGTAGAAACTGTGAGTAAGTTGAGGTCCACGTAGAAATGTTGGTAATAAGTCGGAGTGTCCCTGTAGAACATGTTGAGTAGATGAGGGTCCACTGTGAAGTGAATAAGTCGGGGTTTATGTGAAACTGTCCAGTAAGCTCGAGGGTCCACTTCCACTGTATAAATGTGGAGTCATAATGTGAGGCGTCCACGGATTAGAATGTTGAGTAAGTCGAGTGTCCACTGTTAGAAATGTTGAGGTAAGACGAGGGTCCTTAGAAATGTTGAGTAAGAGTGAGGGTTCCATGTAGAAATGTTGAATAAGTCGCGGGTTTACTGTAGTAAGTTGAGTAAGGTGAGGGTCACTGTCGAAATGTTAGGTAACGCACAGAGGGTCCATTGTCGGAAAGGTTGAGTACAAGTCGAGGGTCTCACTGTAGAAAGGGAAGTAAGGCGAGGGTTTCCACTGTAGAACTGCTTGAGTAAGTTGCGGGTCCACTGTAGAAATGTTGAGGTAGTCGACGGGTCCCTGTAGAAAGTCAGTAGGTCGAGGGTCTCACTGTAGCAATGTTGAGAAGGTGAAGGGTCCACTGTCGAAATGTTGAGTACGTGAAAGTTCACTGTAGAATGTTGCGTTAGTCGAGGGGCCATGTAGCAGAGTGAGTAAAGTCGAGGGTTCACTGTAGAAAATGTAGTAAGTCGCGGGTCAATTGTAGACCTGGCTGAGTAAGTCGAGGGTTCCACTGTAGACAGGGTGAGTAAAGTTGAGGGTTCCACTGTTAGAAGTGAGGTAAGTGAGGGTCCACTGTAGAAATGTTGAGTAAAGCCGAGGGTCCACTGTAGAAATGTTGAGAAGTCAAGGGTCCTGTAGCAATGTCCAGTAAGTGAGGGTCCATGTAGAAATTAGTTGAGTAAGCGCGAGGGGCCATTGGTTGAAAATGGTGAATAAGTAAGGGTCCACTTGTAGAAATGTTGCGCAAGTTACGGTTCACTGTAGACATGTGAGTAAGTCAAGGCTCAACTGTAAGAAATGTTGAGTAAGTCGAGTTGTCACTGCAGAACTGTTGAAAAGAAAAGTTGAGTGTCCACTGTAGAAATGTGACGTACACAGTAAGGGTGCAACTGGGAGAGAATGTTTGAGTAAGTGCGGTCCTCTGTAGACAGTTGAGTACGTGAGGGGTCCACTGTAGAATAATGTTGGTTAGTGAGGGTTCACTGTAGAAATGTTAAGAAGTTGAGGGTATGTAGCTCCCCCCCCCCCACAGCTTGAGTAAGTTGAGTGGTCCCCACGCAGAAAAATGTTGAGAAAAGTTGGAAGTGTCCACTGTAGAATGTTGAGTAAGTCAAGGGTGCAACTGTAGAAAGTGGTAAGTGAGTGTCCACTGTGAATGTGAGTAGTCGAGGGCCCACTGTTAGAGAATGTGACGTTAGTTGAGGGTCCACTGTACCAAAAGTGTTGAGTTAGGTGAGGGTTTACTGTAGAAATGTTGAGTACTGAGTCGAGAGTCAATGTAGAAATGTTGAGTACAGTCGAGGACCCGTTCCACTGTAGAAATGTTGATTACGTTGAGGGCCCGGTCGGAAATGTTGACGTAAGTCGAGGGTCCTGAAGAGACTGTAGTAAGAAGCGGGTCCATGTCGCAAATGGTGAATAGTCAAGGGTTCCAACTGTAGTAAATGGTGAGGCAAGTTTGGTCACTGTAGAAATTATTAAGTAAGTTGAGGGTCGGACTGTAGACATGTTGAGTAATTTGATGGTCCATGGTGAATGTTGAGGGGGGGGGGGAAAAACATGGACACACCCACTAAAGAATAATCATGTTTTAATTTCATGTGTGTTTGTGTAATTAATATAATAAAACCCACATATTGCCCATTGCGAGTGTGATGCGTCTCCACTGAAGGCTAAGGTCACGGGCCCTCTTTGAGCATTCACGCTCTGTAAACGAGGGTTGTTTTCTGAATCGCGAGGATAAAAAGTATCTTACATTTTCATGTCTTTGCAAAGGCGTGCATATTGCGTTTAGCTTTGATAGAACGCCACATTAGCATACCCATTTTTGTCTTTCTTTCCTAGAATCTAGAAGAAACGAGAAGCGACAAAAAAAAACAAACAAAATTAGAATGTTTTTAACGCAAAAGTTGCTCGCGTAAGAAAATGGCACAAAAGTCCTTTGATTCATGTTCGGTTCGGCCTGCTGCTGCCATCTATGCTGCGTTACATAATTATTGTCAAAAGCGGAGTGGTTGAGAACTAGCGTAGAAAAGAGCCCCCCTCGGCGGGTACAGAGCGGCTAACGATGCATAATATACTGGATTGGAACAGGGTTCCATGTGAAACAGCTGACCTTGCTGCTAATGGTTCTCCCCCCACTGTGTCCTTATTCAAGGAAAAAACACATGCGGCTTACAAGCCGTAGCAAAGTCAAAGGAGGTTAGTTTAAAGTTTTTTGTTCTCGGCTGCCATACAAAGCGAGGGAAAACAAAAAATGGAAGGCTGCTTGGAAGTTCGGAATATTTATGTTCCTTGAAAGAACTGCTTACACGTGAAAATGGAACATGTGTGCGTTTCCGGTGTTGGTGGTTTGTTGATGAGAGAACGGAAAGTATCTGCATAGTATGGGAAAAGGACCAAGTGGGCATCAAGCGGAGAAGCAAGATTCCAGAGAACAAGTGACAAGAGGCGAACACCTATGCAGTGAGGGCGAACGTTTGACAGAGCCGACGGCCCCAAACGGACCCACATGACCCACTTTTTTTTTATCTGCAAGTCCAAGACGGACAATTAACCTGAATACTGGAGGTTTTGTTTTAAACCAGTAATTCCCAACACTGGGGGGCGGCTTGATATATTCCTAAATTGAAAAGGGGGGGCCCGCAAGAAATTTGGGCGAACCCTGGTTTAATACCAACTGGGAGACCACAGATTTGTTGCAGGATCGGAGGAGTGCGGAAGGGTCAGTTTGGATTTGCCTCAATGCAGAAGTTAGGAGAACGAAGCATGGAGTCAGAAACCACGAACTGAGGAGGAACCTGTAGCGTCCTCACTCATCCTTAAGCTGAGCATTTTCTAAACCAGTTGTACTTATTGATGCTGCTAAAGCCCCTTACATCCTAAACGATCAATCAGACAATCGCATTAGATCTACAACAACTGTGTAGTAAGGGCCTCCCTAGATAGAATACATCGTGATTGGTAAGGTATCTATCACTGCTATGTAGTGCCGGTCTCTCTGAGAGAATCATAGTGATTGGCAGGTATATATCATGCTTGTTTAGGCCGGGTCCTCCGATAGAAAGACATGTGATGGAAGGATATATCCATACTTGTAGTGTGGGGTCCTCCCTCGATAGAATCATAGTGATTGAGAAGGTATATATCACTGCTAGTAGGGTGGTGTCTCCTGATTGATATACATAGTGATGGAAGGTATATATCACTGTATGTAGGTGGGACTCCTGATAGAATTAACAATAGTGAGTGGAGGTATTATCACGCTATCTAGTACCGGGTTCATCTGCGAGAATACAATAGTGATGGAAAGGTATATACACTTGCTGATGTAGTGGTGACGGTCCTTCTGATAGGAATACATAGTGATTGGAAGGTATATATATTGCATGTAGGGCGGGTCCTCCTGATAGAATACATAGTGATTGGCAAGGTATATATGACTGCTTGAGTGCGGGTACCGCTGATAGAATAATAGTGATGGAAGGTACTATATCACTGCAGATGTAGTGACGGGTCCTCCTGATAGCATACTAGTGATGGAATATTAGATATCTCTGCTATGTACGTCTGGGCCTCCCTGATAGAATACCATAGTGATTGGAAGGGGTATATATCACTGTATGTAGTGTAGGGGTCCTCCATGATAGGAATACATAGCGATTGGACGGTATATCTCATGTATGTAGTGTCGGGTCCTCCCTGATAGGAACCATAGTGATTGAAGGGTAAAATATATCACTGCTATTGTCAGTGCCGGGTGGATCCGTGATAGAATACCTAGTGATGGGAAGGTATAATCATGCTATGTAGTGGTCGGGTCCTCCTGATAGAATAATAGGTTTGGAAGGTTATATAGACTGACTATTACGTGTCGGGTACTCCCTGATAGAATACATGGGTTGGACGGTATATATCATGCCTGTGTTAGTCACTCCTGATAGATACATAGTGGTTGGAAGGATCACTGCTGTGTAGTGCCGGGTCCTCCCTGATAGAATACATAGTGATTGGAAGGATTTAAAATGTCCTCATATTACATGGTTTTGGTAGAACAAAATTTGATTGTACAGAAATTGTATGGAAAGATTGTAAGGTGTATGGGGGGCTTTATTCGAGTCGACTAGTTGTGATCACAGACACAGTTCAGTAACTTTTATTAAAGTTCTCTGTAACATTAACAGTCAACAAGACAATAAAACAAAGCAAAAGTAGGCTAATACCTCAAATTCCCTGGTAAATTATCAGTATGGCCACAAGATGGCACTGCTGTCTGTTTTCACTTCACCAGCCAGAGCCCAGCTCTGGAATACGATGTTACCCCGAGCTGAAATAATCAACTCCCGTCTGCACCAATGGCTGCAGTCCCGCTGATACACAGTCTGTCTATGCATGCCAACCGAAAGGGCTCTGCATGCCGTTTTTGGCACGCGTGCCATAGGTTTGCCATCAAATTATAAATTAAAAGATAAAATGCTCACATTAAAGGAGGTAGAGAGCAGGCTGAGCGAGGAGTGATCACGCCTTGCTAAGCCTGCACTCTGCCTCCTTATATGTGAGTATTTTATCTTTTATTTTATCATTAGCCTTACATTCTAAACGTAGAGCACTTGTGAAGGATGACCGTGACAGCTGGAAAATGGCCGGACGGCCTAGAAAGGACAAGAGTGCATTCCAATGAAGGTTTTCTCCACCACCTGCTCCGGCAGCCCCAGCCATTTGTAGTGCAGACATGACACGGGGCATTGCAGACATTGCCGGCTGATATATACTTGTCCTACATGACTGTCAGGAGAGCGTGTCAATTCTCAAGTGTCGCTCCTGCCAGGCCCGGCACATACTAGCATGCACAGCTAATAAAATGGAGCACACGGCCATTTTTCATTTAACAAATAGAGGTCGGTTTAAATAGAATCGTCAGTCTAATAGAAGTGCATGATGCTTTCACACCATGTCCGGACAAATATAAGAATTGTACCCGGTCATTTCCCCATTAACCCATGCTGCTGGCGATTTTTTTTATTTACTGTATGAAGCCAAAGATACTCACTGACATCCCACGTCTGGGTCTTTGGCCATTTTTGTTTCTGGGTGCAGAGGACCAATTCAGCACCACAGCCAAACTTGACTGGTCCCTTGATGTCCTTTCTTCCTGAAGTCTTCAGTAGACAAAGGAGGACGAGGACTCATGGGCATCACATTACTTTCTTGGGTGTTTATATATGTAGCGTATATTTTGGAATATAAGACACACTTTTTTTTTTAATTGATGGGAAAATAGCTGTTGCCCTAAGAGGCCAGCATAGCATGTAGCGCACCGCTCTATTACGAGATTGGCGCAGAACAATGGGAAGGCACCGCCCCTCCATCGCTGCCCGGGGCCAGCCTACATGTGTGCACTCCTCTTCTACGAGACAGCAATCCGCGCACTGTGATTGGCCCAGAGTTGTCACCCGGGGCCAGCCTACATGTGTGCACTCCCTTCTATGAGACAGCGATACGTGCACTGTGATTGGCCCAGAGTTGTCACCTCGGGCCAGACTACATGTGTGCACTCCTCTTCTACGAGACAGCAATAAATGCACTGTGATCGGCCCAGAGATATCACTGTGCACCCCCCTTCTATGAGACAGCGATATATGCACTGTGATTGGCCATGGGTTGTCACCTGGGGCCAGCCTACATGTGTGCCTCCCTCTTCTACGAGACAGCAATACCTGCACTGTAATTAGCCCAGAGATGTCACTGGGGGCCAGCCTACATGTGTGCACCCCTCTTCTATAAAACAGCAATATGTGCACTGTGATTGGCCAAAAGTTGTCATCGGGTGCCAATCTACATGTGGTGCCAAGGTAACCAAGTGAGGGGGGGGGGGGCAACAGCGGTAGACAAAGGGAAAGCCCCTTCGAGCAAAAAAATGCCACGATAAAGCAGAGAGGAGCTCGTTTAGTCGCGGCGCATGTGGCCGCAATCAGGTGTGCCGCGATAAAAAAAAACATGCCGTGCCCCTGATCATGCCCATAGAAAATGAATGGGCGCGATTACAAATTATCGCGTCCATTCGTGTCTTTGGGCGTGTTCTGTGGCAATTGGCCGCAGCCACCCGCAACCCGCGTTCAAAAACTTGATGAGCTGTTCAGAACACAGGTCGCAGGCCGCCGTTTGCCTATGTGGGGACAAGTCCATGGAAATGAATGGGCACAGCCACCTGTGAAAGTTGTGAGTGATCAAAAATCGTGACGGGCCGCAACAAATCGCTCTAGTGGCAACAAGCCCTTACTGTCATGAAGGACATCGCTGTTAGGAACACCACATTTATATATTAGAGATATTTCCAGAAACTTGTTCTACCCTTCACACTTGTGTACATACACATGCATACACTTGTATGGGATGTGGTAACGAGGGGCGCCCACCATCAGGTTCATTGCATAGTACACAACACAAACATTAGTGGACACATCTTGTTAGCACTTCATTCATCTGCTTTGGGTCCGGCCCCTGTGCCAAATTAAAACAATTTAAAACTTTTTAATGTCAAAAAGTTTGCCCACCCCTGGACTAAATATTATACATAGGGGTTCTAGTTTTTGGTTGTTTGATTAAATACAAACCATGTACATAAACATTTTAACTAAATCTAAAATACTTTATCATATGCATAAGTGTATTTACAATGAACTATTACTTGGGCTGTAGAATTCCATAATCAGATGTTAGGACTGTGGGTGGGTTTAGGACTGCGGGTTTTATGTTGCGTGTATGTGTATTGCTGGACACCAGACCTCGAGGATTCCTGAGCAATTAAAAGAAATGTGAGAGACTTCCTGTCTACATACGCTCAGCAGCGGCTCCAGGGGCGGCTTCCCTGATGAAGATGACAATAGTGGATTATGTGTTGGCACCGCCACTTCTAGTCTCCATCAGACTGGGCATCAAGTTGGCAACGCAGGAGTGCAGTTGAAAGACGGGCACACCACAAGTGAAGGGATTTCATAGCAAGATCATGTCTCGTAACCAAATGCACATATGAACAGATGAAAAGTTGTGAATAACTTTTTTTTTCCGTAGAAAGCGTTTGAGACGCGTGTCAACATGACCAAGAGGGTTACACACACAACAACAGAGCTCAGTGTGCAATACAACAACCAACCTATACTATAAGGAGAGCATGTTACACATCTACGCATGTGACTCGAAATATTTTGTTTTATATAAGACAGATAGCTATGGATTTATGTAAAATACATATTAACATTATATATTGGTGATAAACATTCATTAGGATTCCATATGGAGATTTCCTTCACAGGAAGGGCAGTGTTTTCCTATAATTGTGGTTGGTGCCGCATGGTCAGATAAGATGCAGATACTGCTTTATGAGGTTCCTCTTTTAAGTGAAAATTCAATTTGCGAAGGAAGACTGGAGATAAGCAGAGCTCTCCATATTACAAGGATTTCATCAAATATTGCAGATGCATTCTATTCTGTACATATGGGGTACTATTCTGTACATATGGGGTACTATTCTGTATATATGGGGTAGTGATGCTCCGATTGATCGGCCGCCGATCATGATCGGCCGATATTGGCTTAAATA
>CM070035.1:11142159-11153390 GCA_036250615.1 Ptychadena robeensis | reverse complement strand
TATATTACATGGTTTTGGTAGAACAAAATTTGATTGTACAGAAATTGCATGGAAAGATTGCAAGGTGTATTGGGAGCTTTAGAATTTGAGCCTGGACTGTGATGATGAATACTAGCCGTTGGGGTGCACGTAGCCCTGGTTTCCCTGCCGTGTACCCGGGGTCCCCAGTTACTGTAGCTGGCTTGTTCATGAACTTCCTGATGGAAAGTTCAGCCGGCTGTTCAGGAAGAAGTCTGTCCGGCCTCCCAGCAGCGGCTGCCAGACCTGCACATTTGTAGTGAGAAGAGCAGATGCTACGGGTGACAGGAGCCAGAGAAGACGGAAAATGTGACAGAGCTGCCATGATGGATTGTAACGTCTTCCAGTGTAAACCTCTACGGTGGCTGAAAACGTGATCCGTCCACCTTTTCTAAAAACAGAACCGTGTGCTGAACATGATGGTTCACTGGGAGTGGGACGCACTCGACCATCTGCGGGTCAGGTTCCTTAAATGACAGTCGTTCTGCTTTTGGCTTGGTGATCGCTTGTCCTTGCCCAAACATCCCAAGGTGGGGGGGGGTGAATTATGAAAAAAGAAATAAATGATTGGGGTATATTTGTTTCCTCAGAGGACAATGTTGACCAGTTACTCATCCTCTCCACCCTTTCATTGACATTTGCAGGACATTATTTGTTGTCGACCCAATGGCTAGTACAGACATGAGCAAACTAAGGCCCAGGGGCCAGATCCGGCCCATTTATCTTTTTCATACAGCCCGTTGATGATGCTCTGGATGCTTTTCTTAGTAAGAAAAGGCTTTCGTCTTGCCACTATACTATACAATACTGCATATTTTTGTACAGCACAGGAACCTGACATTTTACCAGGGGTGTGTAGACTTTTTATATCCGCTGCATATACCTACTGTGGATATAGTATATATTATATTATATGAAATGTTTTTTTTTCTTTTTAGCTCTTAAATTTCCATGCTGGGGAAAAGAATCCCTCAAGAATTATCTTACAGCCTTTAGCCACCCATACACGTATAGATTGTGACCCGATGTTTTGGCCGATTGACCATGCGTGATGACGTCAATCGGCTGAAACATGGGGTCACAATCGGCCTAGGCACCCTTTGCGTGCCAGCGCTGCCTCCGGCAGACCCGGCAGACAAGCTGGCTGTATGTCAGCGCAAAGGGAGAGAAGCGTCTCCCTCACAGGGAGAGAAGCAGGAGGCAGCCTGTGCAGACAGCTGATTCCTCAGCCCGATGGATCTGAGATCCCTCGCAGCTGAGGAGACATATACCCATACTTTAGACGGGGACACTGTGTCCCCGTCTAAAGTATCAGACCGATCTAAGAATAACGGACATGTCCGTAATGGCCTAGATCGATTTGGCTGCCGATTTACGCTCTTTAAGCCTAAGATCGGCACCCGATTTTTCGGCCGACCAATCGGCAAGAGCACGCATGGCAGTCGGCCATAAAATCTAAGCGTGTATGGGGGGGCTTTTGACTGTCTTGAAAGACTAGAAAGGTCTAATCTTTGCATTTGGCTAATTACAGAACCATGTTGTATACTGTTTAGCTGTTTAATAGGAAATCATCATCTTGATTATGAGTTATAAACCAGATCTTCCGTTCTGTTAATGTAATTGATCTAAATGTAATTTTCTGGGCCCTAATGGCAGTACTGCGCTCTTGATTTTGAAGGTTGGTGCCATCTCATTTGACAGTTATCTGAGATGGTCCATCCTAAATGGGTAGATGATGTGTGTGTGGATGGGCACTTGTACTGCGCACTGGTTTGCTGCATTATTTATGACCTTTTTACGTTTTTTTTTTATTTCCTTCAGGCATGCTGCAGAATGGAAAGAAGTTTGATTCATCCAGGGATAGAAACAAGCCCTTCAAGTTCAGGTTAGGACGTCAGGAAGTGATCAAAGGATGGGATGACGGCATCGGACAGGTATAAATACATTTCTTTTCTTTATTGATATCTTGACTTTTTATGTGTCTTAAAGTCCACCTCCCACCCTGCAAAGCCTGTCATGTCCAATAAGATGATATGATGAAATACAAGCAGAGGTTTCTGCATATTTGCATCAAACAAAAGATATATGCATAGGAATGCACATAACGTTTTAGCTCCTCAGATGAGTACCAGGAGAGGGTGTTGTGTACTCACCCCATATGTATGTGGTCTTCCTCACTGTCTCCCTCACTGTCCTCTGCATCAGCTTCCTGCATGGTAGACTCTGCTGCAGATGGACCTCCCTGTTCCTGATTGATCCTCCGATTAGCTGTCTTCATCCACAGGCTGGCTTTGGGTCCAATACAACTCACAGTACAGTACGTTTGAACCCCCAGATATCATACCTCAGTAGTGCAACCCTGAAATATTCTGGGTTAGTAACTAACCCCTGAGACTACCAGCAGTCTAAATGTCTACTTTTCATAGTCATATTCCAACTGTAACACACTGCTTTTCTCTTGTTAGATTTTACTGTAAACGTAGCCATACACGGCCCGATTTTTCAGCCGACCTGGTGAGATCGACCAGGAATCTCCTGCGTGTCAGATCGCACGGTGATCCGGCATGCTGGTAAACTCCCGGCCGATCCCATGGCTTTGATCATGGCGAACATGCATGGTGATCAATTGTTTTGGAATGTATTGAAAAATTTACCCGTGTATGGCCACCTTTAGACTACCTTTTGGCTGCTTCCCATAGACAGTATACACACAGGGGCTTCTGTCTGTAGTGAATTGGTCAGACAGTATGTACATTCTTGGTGTAAGAACAATGGAAACAATTGCATTACATAGCCGTCTCATTTTGAATAAAAAGGGCATAAATACACCCCTAAGCGCCTTATCCTTCACTGGCCTACTAAGGACATCAGCACTCATAACATCATCACACGCACGGTTTCAAGACTTCTCTAAGGCCGCTCCTACTCTCTGGAATTCTCTCCCTCGCCTCTAAGGACTTTCTCTCTTAATACTTTGGGGAAAAAACCCTCTTCAGCCTCTCCTATCCATCTTCTTATTCCTGACATCATCACCATGCCAGTCCCATCCCCCCACCTATTGTGTACTCTGTTCCCCAACCTATTTAACCCGATCGGGCAGGGTCTTCAACTCCTCCTGTGTCATAACCTGTACCTGTGTGTTATCTTGGGTTGTATCTCCACTCTTACAGCGCTGTGTAATATATTAGCGCTGTATAAATAAAAGTTAATACTAAGAAGAATAATGATAAAAGTACTTCAATTACTTTGCCGTAATTAGCTAGTTTGCATATTAGGCCATGTCTCCACAGTGTGATCTGTCAGGCACCTACGTTAAGCACAGTGCTTGGCGGGGGTACCGTTGGATCACATACACTTTACCTGCACTACATTAACCCCTACATCAGCCGAATCGGCCCAGCGGCGTGAGAACAGAGCAGGTAAAGTGTATGTGATCCGTCGGGACCCCCGCCAAGCACTGCGCTTAGCGTACGGGGTCCCGACAGATCAAACAACGCTGTGGAGACATAGGAAACAGTTAAAAGGAATCCACACTCCATGGGTGAAGTTAAAATCCTCTTGCTTTATTCAGTATCCATACAGTTAATGTACATCCAGTGTGTTATCACCCCTCTTCTGGACACCCTGTCCTCCAACCAGTTTCACTCTAAAGGCCCCCATACACGGGTCTGTTTCCCATCGGATTCCGGGACGATCGATTCCGGGCGCGTGCACTCCAAACGATTGTGCCGGAATCGCGTGCAGCCCACCTTGTCCGATCGATCGCGTCCGATTGATCAGGGGCCCAGAATCGGATCGGACAGAGAACCAACATGTTGGTCTTTCTGATCCGATTCTGCACACATCAGGGGGAGTTGCCATTTGTGAAATAAGCGATCGGACACGGAATCGTCCAGGAATCCGTGGGACAAGGTGGTATGCAGCGATCGGATACTCTTAATTGGCCGATTGATCGGAGCTCCGATTCCCGCTGAGATCACCGGAATCGATCGGATGGGTGATCGATCGGCCATGGAATCGGAACGTGTATGGCTAGCTTAAGAGCTTATTCATGGAGCTGTGGAGACATAGCCTTGCTCCTATACTTGGCATTTATGTAAATATCCCCTTTATAAGATACGTGTAATGATTTTTGTATACATCATTTTGTTTTTTTTTCTTATATATTCCCCTCTACTTCATGTTTAATGTAGCTGCGATATAATATAATGTTACAGTGCCCTAGTTCTCTTAGTTCAGCATTAAATCATGTTCCCCGGCGAGGCACAGAGCTGGTTCACAGTGACATTTAAATATTCCCTTACCGCTCTTCAGAAACAGAAACGAAAGTTATTTTTAGTAACCTGTGTAAAAGCCTTTCGCCCCTCTGGACTGGGTCAGCGATCATTGCTTATTCAGTTCCACGTCCGTAATGTGTGTCTTTCAGGCAGTGACAGCTGCGTCGCTGCTAAATCATTGGAGACGCGCGTCCGCGTTTCACTCCCCTGGTGCTCCATCTTGTGTCCTAATCACGGGCCTGCAGTTTATGGCCATCTGCTACTCTACAGGGTTACATTACAGGCTTACAGCCTCATATATAGCTCAATGAAAATAAATAGTCGCAGGGTAAAGCACCAATCATTGTCCTCGCCTCTCTTAGTACACCAATGACCTCTGCTGTAGCCTAGAAAAATTGGAGAATCCTCTAAAGCAGTGGTTCCCAAATCCCCTTTTCTATTAAGGAACATTATCGAGCCCCCCCTCCCTTTTCAAATGCATATTAAGAATGAGGGCCCACGCCCCCCTGGAATACCTTCACACCCCCATTTTGGGAACCACTGCTCTAAAGGTACACGGGTCAATTTTTCAGTACATTTTTGGACAATAAATCATCGTGCCGAACAATCAACTGCTGCCCACCTTGAACAATCGACCCTAAAAAATCTAATCCTCTATCGCCGGGAATGATCGACTCGAGAATCGAACGTAGAGGAATTACGGCATCTATGTCTACATTTAGGCAGTTGTGGGCAAACTTTTTGACATGTGGACCATAGAGGATTTGCAAATTTGACGAATGTGTCAAAAACTTTTTACATTTTAAAACATCAAATGTGGTGGGTGTTTTAAAGCTTTAAAAATGTTTGACACTAGTGGAGACTTAAGATAGCCATAGACGTGGCGCTTCTCCCTCAATAGATGAGGGATTGACTTCAACGTGATGATGTCACTTTCATCATTCGGGCGTGCGCGCTCGCGCCGTCGGTCATCGGAAAAATCGGCCGCTTATCGGCTTGTGCCCACATGGCCCACACAGCTCGGCTGGCCAGAGATAATGTCCGATAATCTCTGGCCGATGGAAGCCGGCGTCTTCATTGAAGCTAATGGCCGGCACACTGAAGGGGCCCCATAATGCACCAGGGTGCAAACGTGATGACGTAATCACATTTGCATTCGGGTGCATATCGGTGCTGGTCTGTCTGCACCCGTCCTGGTGTGTATGGCAGGCATTAGTTTCTACTTTCTGGACAAAATAATCCATCAATTGGATGTGTGCTTTCTTCGGTTCTGAACCACAGGGAAACATTAATATAACAAAAGGTTGCAGTTAGGGGTGTCAAACTGGGAATGTAAATTACTAAAAAAGAGATTGGACTTTTAAGGTTGTTGTGGATTAAAAGTAAGAGTAGACATATGTAAGGCCATGTGTCCACTGCTGTTTCCCTGCGCTGGGCAAAAAAAGATTTCCGCGACTAGCAGGCAATTTGCACATGGCTTAGGGCCCAATTAATTTAGCATACCAAAGACGTGAAAAAACAGTGCCCGAACAGCATCAGGCGCTGCTTTTTCACATCCTGGAGACACGCTTGCTGTTGACCTGTGGATGGAGACAGCGAATCAGAGGCTCAATCAAGAAAGGGGAGATCCATCTGCTTCAGAATACAACATGCAGGAGGGTGACACAGAGGACAATGAGGGAGACGGTGAGGAAGACCACCCTACATATGGGGTGACTACAAAACACCATCTGAGGAGCTCACTTAAAAAGTTTATATATATTTATTTATTTATTAATTATATGCATTAAGAAAGGAATGTTTTCTTTTTTTTTTTCTTGTTGGGTTTTTGGTGTCTTCTGTCCATATTTTCCAAGTAATAAATAAAAATATATTAGTAAAAAAAAATCCAATATAGTACCATTCTCTCCTTTGTATCTCCAGATGAGCCTGGGGCAGCGAGCAAAACTGACCTGCACACCCGATGTAGCGTATGGAGCCACGGGGCACCCTGGAGTCATACCCCCCAACGCTACTCTGGTCTTTGACGTGGAGCTGCTGAAGATTGAATAAACATCTAACAGGACAGGCTGACAAAAGATCTTAAAACCATCATCCTCCTCTCCCTTTCAACTGACCCCGTCCTCACTGCTGGAGAAGTCAGTATGATTGAGAAGGACCGCTTCAGCAGTGGGGTGACCGGTCTTCACAGTACCCCCCCTTGCTCTGCCAGAGTAAACTGCAGTGGTTTGTAACTCAGCCTTCTCTGTCAGCGAAAGGGGACAACCATTTTAACAGGACTGCTTCAAAGTGATCCTATGGAGGTCGTGTCTCTTTTCATAATATTGGCGGACAGCTGAGGTGTATCTGTCATGTGTTCATTGAGCAAGCAGCCTCATTGTGTCATTGGGGTGTCATCCTAGAATTACCAAATTTGAATTCTTAAAGACACAGAATGGTTGATAACATTGGGCACAGGTGATGGGTACACCTAAAGCTAAAGGTCAGAATTATTTATACATCATAAGCTCATGCATGCTTGTTTTATTAAACCAGTACCAACATACAAAGACTAAATTGCAGTATCTCATAGCAATTAATTATTAATTGTGGTGTGTTGCCATGCAGTTGTTGTAGTTAATAAGCCTGATAGACTGAACACACTGAATACTTCTTGGTTTTCAAGATTTCTAATAATCTATTTCCTACCAACATACATTCCACACATAACCTGTATACAGATGAGCTGAAAGAGACAAGGGGACCGTAGGACTCTGATAGACCATTGGCTTTCCCTGCTGGCCAATCACAGACTAGACGTTAATTTTCCAGCGCAAAATCACTTTGTGACCACTTATGAATGTATCCTACATCTGGCCTGTGCTTGGCCATAAGAAAGTTTTACAACTTGACCTTGTAGACACTGCGTGTGGAGTTGCCTCCGCAGCTTATTACAGCATCCTGACTATAAAGTGAGGTGTAATGTGCCAGTCATCCAAAAATGATGGCTTTGTGTTGGGGGGTTGGTTGTAGTTTTGAGGGGTCCTCTCACTCTCATTGCACTTCTCCTATCTACTGCTCTTTTCCTATTTACTGCTATCATTATTTTACCGGAGACGTCCTGGTTCAGAGGTAGCGAGACCATGCTACAGATCTAGAATTTTTAGGAGGATGAAAGAAAATGGTGGCCACCATTGTCCACTACTAGTTGGGTAGAGTGATGAGTTCCAAAATCAAGGCTGCCTAAAAAAATAAGCTTTATTATGAGTGCATTAGCGGTCAATAATGAGGACTGAGGAAGACTGCATGGTCTGGATGCTGTACCTGGTGGTTGTCTCTTCACGCAGTGTACACAAGGCCTTCTAAGTAGTCCTGTCCCTGGCAACTTACAGAGGCAGTTACTGAACACCAGAATCAAATAATTTATATATATTTTTTATTATTATTATTTACTATTATTGGCTTACGTCCAAAATATCACTGAAGGGCTGTCATTGGTGCCCACAAAACTCTGGGCTCAACTTTTTTAAACAAATAGCAACAGAGACCACTAAATCTATATCATCTGTAATTCTATAACATCAAGGAAATGTTCAAATCTCTCTCTTGCTTGTTTAATAAAGTTTTATTTTTTGAGTAAAATAGTTTGATAAATTCCTTCCCCTTGCATTAACGCTATGGATGCGTCATGCCAATTTGGTCATAACGCTACCCGTGGTTTCTTCTGGGGCTGCTAAGTGTAGACCCAGCCTAGGCTGCAGTCACATGGTCGTTTGGAGAATGTGTTGTTTAATGCTCTCCAGACACCCACTGGAAACACTCCTTGAGCGTTTTTCAGGCTTCTAAAGGCAATGAATCCATAAAAATGTCAGAAGCTTGATAAAAGCCAAGGCAGTTGGGCGCCTAGATGATGGAAGCCAATGGAAGGAGAGAGAAGTGGTCTGGCAGGGTTGACTAGGTTCACATCCAGGCGTTAAACGTTAAAAAAAACTACACTGTAAAGTCAAAGACAGGTATCTGCAGTGCTTTCCATTCAAGTTATTGAGGTCATTCAATGACCAAACCACCATCCACACGCATCATGAGACATTCTAAGAACTACCTGTAAATGCACGGCTTGATGTGCAATGGCATCATACCTGTCAACAATCCCGTTTTGGCCAGGAAAGTCACGTTTTGTATGTGGCTTTCCCATCCAAATCCCAATTTCACTATATCCGGGATTATGAAATTGGGGTAATTTATGAGTAAGTGGGCATTACTCTCCCTCCTAAGTTCCCACTATGTTTGTGCTGATAATGTGCGGGGTGGAACATTAGCAGGGAGAGTAATGCCCTCTCCCTCCTAAATTAACAACTTAATGGAAGGAAGGCCTCCCGATACAGGAAGTGACGTCACTTCCTGCATTTGGAACATGGAAGAGCCACGATCCAAATACCGGAAGTGCTGTCAGGGACTCATCCTGTATTTGTCCCTTATTCTGGGACATTCACGTTGACAGGTATGGGCAGCACATTTTGTTTTTTTTAAACGCTATCATAGACTCTTGCTTAAACGCACAGAAAGCAACCTAAAGAACAAACATGCAAATATAGCCTAACTATGTGAAGGTATTGTTTGGGTAGAGCACTGATTTCTGGCATTGCGCTTGAGAGTATTACAAAGTAAGAACTTGTTCTTTTAGCTGCTGCAAAGGTTGGTGATGTAAGCTCCCTTCATCATCATGTGACAGTGTTCGGATCTGATGATTGGCCACCAAGGAAGCAATCATTCCCTATACCAGTGGTTCCCAAACTTTGCTTGCACCCCCCTTCCTATTCAAACACAGGTTAAGAATGAGGGCCAGCACCCTCCTGGAATACACCCCCTGGGGGTGCCCCACCCCCCAGTTTGGGAACCACTGCCCTATACCTAGGTATTTTCCAGTTCCTGCAATGAAGGGGCACTGCAAAGGTATCATTTAGTCTGAGTAGGGGAGCTAATTAGTACGGCAATTGGTGTAAAGAAACAATACATAAACAGGATAGTAGACATCTTACATGGCCTCGTCCCGTAGCAATCTCTTATATTGTTAGTGTGGCAGATGTTGAAGAAATATCTATTATATATTTTTAGGGAATTAGGCCAATAAGTTTTTTTTTATAACTTATTTTGGTGTTCAGTGGACTGCCTCTTTAAAGAGCCCCGAGAATAACCTTCACCTTCATTCAGTTTTGATATATTAACCATCAGAGTATTCTTCCCAGATCTTAGTCTCAGCCTACGAGATAAAAAGTAAAAAGAAATACAATTTTTTTCATCCGCTCCTCACCGAGGGAGCCTACATTGCTGTTCTTGTCATTTCATATTCTAAAGTTGTGTCTGTGTTTTTGTCTTGAAGCTTAAATCGTTTATTGCTTTCCAGGAAGATAAGCAAATTAAAAATATCAAAAAAAAAACACCCAACTACACCACCACCAGAAAAATAGTCTGCTCCTCTGGCTATAACACACTCTATAAGTTGTACATTTTCTTTTAAAGATTTACTGCAAGTTGGATAAAAGTGTGGGTGTTGAATAATGTAAAGGCGGCCATTTTGTAAGTTATTTAAGGTACAGTTGTTGAATACATTAATCTTTCAGGGGACATTTCATCCATTCTACAGGCACATTTGATTGTACGGGCCACTTCTTATTTGTGCATTAGACTTGTGCGACTTTTCTTGATGCTAGAGATTCCTAGAGTATTAATAAGCTGCTTTCGTGGGCAAACATAGATCCGCTTACAAAATGGCCGCCCTCATGATGTGTTTGAGACTGACACTTTAATGAAATTGTTTGCTGAAGCTTTGCTGTGCTGTCTGGAGGCAAGATTTCCTTTTTTTTTCAAATTTGCATGTGACATAACTCACACAATGAATAAATCAACATGTATTAAAAATAAAAAAAATATAAATAAACCCACTGCCTTACAGTACACATAGGAAAGGAGGTGCTCGGGAAAAATCTGTGCGCCAACCTGCGCACAAATGGGCATTAGCTATGGGTTACCTGCCGTACCACACCAACTCAAACCTGTACGTCTTGCTTGCTGCTGATCAAAACAAAGCCTCTCCTTTAAGTACCTATATACAGATCTATATATATATGAAACAAAACAATAAATTTTATGAAAAATCTTGTGTTTTATAACTTGTGTGCTGTTTTTTTTTTTTCCACTCAACATTTTGAAAGTACCACCATACACAATCTATTCCTTGCCCTCCTTTGCGTTGTGCCTGAAGCCAGTACGTGCCCAATTTGTTCTCAAAACAAACTGTGCCTGCGCCAGGATCGAATTAACACAACTGTGCAAGCCCACAGCGATTCTGCATCACTGCAGATTCGCTGTTAGTTTCTGGCAAGGCGACTGATGATACCTAAGGGGCAGTGAGAGATGACATAGACCTCCATGTTAATGCCTTTTCCCGGCCCACGGAAATGTGTAGAGAAGAGGGCGGGGAATAACATCAGAGTACAGTGTGCTCTGTTGTGAATGCCCGTACGGCACCATTTGCGCCAGAAAAAAATGGCACGAAAATGCTGTAACACCAAGAAGGTTAAGGGAAAAATTAAGCAGAATACTTGGGGGGTTTTGGCCAAGTTGGAGACTTTCTATTCTTATATTGCTTGGAGCTTGAAATGGTGAGCACAAAACCAGTGTACCAAACTGAATCTTAAACATGATTAAATGTTTTAACAATAGTCACAGGGATTGGCTTACATTTAGGGATCAATGACATGGGCGGGTCAATGCCCACTGAGCACCCCTGTAAATGTAGCCTAAAAGTTCTAAATAGATGCATATATGAACAGTGTTGCTCCCCAGTTCATTGGCAATCTTGTCTATTGTCCCATGTAAATCATACATTTTCTATTATCCCATGTAAGTCATACATTTTCTATTGTCCCATGTCAGTCATACATTTTCTATTGTCCC